>LR877164.1:0-530564 GCA_903995115.1 Angomonas deanei
CATCAAACGGCGGCGCACCGAGATGCGGACAATCGCACCGAACACCCCCTCCTCGTCCGTCCCAAGGTACCGGTGTGATCATTCACTTTTGGTTCGCTTGGCCTATAAAAAAGCCTACAAAAACAGTAGAGAGAAAAAGACGAAAAAGACACCGCAAACGATACCACACTGAAATTTACACACACCGCGAAATCAAAACGGAGTAGGTAACAACTATATAACAAACATATTACCTTTTAATTCTTACGCTAGCTAATTACGTTCCTCCCGCAGTGGGCAAGTTGAACGGAGTAATGGGTTCAGACACTTCCTTCCAGGAGTGCTTCCCTCATCCTAAAATTACTATTTGGTTTACTAAAAAGGCACTTTCACCTGTACAACACACAAAAAACTCCTAGCAACGTCATACAGGAAAAGATTGAGACAACGCTCCAACAATAGAAACGATACCGTCGTGCTAAAGAGGAAGCCCCCCTGATAGCCAAACTGTTTGGCAACATAGGTTTCTACTTTAAAGGTGTTGTTCGACTGTGTAGAAGGATGTAATCCACATGTTTGGTGTGCCTGGTGGGGCTTCCTTGCTTTTTAAATTCTTGCAGTCGTCGACACTCAAATAATACAGTTTACGACACCATGCGAGCCCTTGAATACTCTCAATTCCACTGTAAGCCGCATTCACGGCCCTCAATTTTGTTAATCCTGATAATCCGTCGAGAGACTTAAGATCTTTGCAGCTGGTTACATCCAACGATACAAGTGACTCACATTCATTTAGCCCGACAAGACTCTTAACACCGCTACAGCGTGCGAACATCTTTTCCAGCTTGTGTAGTTCAGGTATGTCCTTCATGGACGTTATCCCTTTACACCCACCTACATTTATTGTGTGCAGCAGCACACAACCATGTAAAGATTGAAGACTTTTGATTGAAGTATCACTTGCATTTATAGTCCTGAGGTTTGGCAACATGGATAGGCCATCCAGACACTGGAGGCTCTTGCAACCAGATACGTTGACGGACTGTAACGCCATACACCCAGTTAATCCGACGAGACTGTTGACACCGCTGAAACTCGCGTCTACTTCTTTCAGACTTGGAAGTCCAGCCAACCCCTTTATGGAGGTCAAGCTTTTACACCCCCTCACAATCACCGTTTCTAGAACCACACAAGCGGACAACGCTTCAACGCTCTCAATTCCACTGTCCGCGGCGTTCACAGTCCTCAGATTTAACAACCCTGATAGACCCTCCAGACACTTGAGACTTTGACATTTACTGACGTCCAGTTCCTCGATTGCCACATACCCCGTTAATCCGACGAGACTGTTGACACCGCTGGAACGCGCGTCGACTGTTTTCAGACTTGGAAGTCCAGTCATCCCCTTTAGGGAGGTCAAGCTTTTACACCCCCTCACAATGACCGTTTCAAGAACCACACAACCGGACAATGCTTCAACGCTCTCCAATCCACTGTCCGACGCGTTCACAGTCCTCAGATTTAACAACCCTGATAGACCCTCCAGACACTTGAGACTTTGACACTCACTGACGTCCAGCGACTCCAACGTCACGCACTTTGAGAGAGCACGGATGTCAGCTACCATAGAATAATTAGCGTCCACGTGCTTTATCTTTGAAAGTCTGGAAAGTCCGTCCAGTGAAGCCAATTTCTTACAGCTGTACACCTTCAGGGTCTCAAGCGCCTCGCACCATGTTAAACCCTCTAAACTGGTAATGAGAGAAAATCCAGCATCCACACTCTTTAGGGACCGTAATCCTGCTAAGCCTTCCAGGCTCGTCAGGCTGCGGCAGTAGCTTACGTCCACCGTCTCCAGGGCTGAGCAACCGGATAGAGCTCGTATGTCGGTAATCTCGGTCATGCTGGCCTTCAATGTTTGCAGTCGATCTAAACCAGAAAGTCCATCAAGTGAAGTCAGGCTCCGGCATTCCGTAACGTCGAGGTGACGCAACATCTTGCAGCCTTCGAGGAAATCAACATTGGTGATTTTACAGCCTCTGAGTGCAACCTCCCAGAGCCTTGGAACCTTCCCTAACGCCTCCACTTCAGTCACATCAGGGCAAGACGAGATTCGTACATCCATCAGATTCGGACAAGTGGAAAGAGGATCAAGGCTGAACGCGCCGCGACAGTCAGATATTTTCACTTCACTAAGACTCTCAAGTCCTTTCATAGCGAGTAAAGAATCCAGCTGGCAATTCGCTAAATTGACCTCGCATGAATACTTCAAAAGCGACGCGAGTGGGTTAATGGACTCCACATTACGAACATCCAATGTGAGGTTAAATTCAACCTTTCTTTGGGAGCATGCTTGAAAGAATTTTTCAAAGGCGGTAATGTTGTTGAGTGACTTCTCGCCGTCAAACTCCGCAATAATAGAACGAGACATGCCCAGCTGCCTTCTCAGCCACCACTCCGACGACTCGAGGTCCGACACGTCTACAGCTTTAAAGGATTTGCTCAGGAATTCTTTCCGTTTTTCCCCACTACCATCTCTGACAAGTGCATTGACACCGTCAACCGCGCTGGGGGCCACTTTCCGAAGGAACAACATTAATAGACGGCGTACCAAGACTGAAACCAAAGCCCATAAACTGTCTGGTAGTAAAACAAGAAAGCAAGGAGGGGGTGAAAATCGAGAAGTGAAGAACATAACTGACGGATGAAAGAGCCGCGCGTAAACCAAATCGAAGGCGGCGCCCAAAAACAAAAGATTCAGAAGCAACGACAGAAATAATGCATTCAGTCAGAAAAAAAAATGAGAAAGTATTCGGCGCGTTCAGTTCAGGACTTAACGGAAACCGGATCACCAAACGGAAAAGTACCAGTACTTGACTTGCTGCCTTACTTCGATGCGCTAGAACAAGACCCGGCATCGGCATCCCCATACTATATGTCAAGAGTGGTGCAGCCCTCCAGCCGTCCATCACGGGGGATACTAGAGCCAACAGCGCGTACAGTTTTGAGTTTCGGCAAGCCCACCAGACCGGAAAGTGAGGTGATACTCTTACAGTAGCTGACGTCCACTGATTCCAGAGCCGTACACGCGGAAAGGGAACGAACTTCAGTGATATTGGTGTGTCCGGCGAAAACCTCTTTCAAATTGCGTAGACCACACAGGCCGTCGAGAGAGCTGAGTATTTTACACTTTTCGAGGTACACTGCCTCCAGTGCCACACATCCAGACAGGGCATCCACTTCCGTGATAATAGTACAACTGGCATCTACCCACTTCAGGTTTTTCAGACCACCCAGCCCGGCAAGCGAAGAAAGTCTTTTGCAGTTCAAGAAGCGCACTGTACTCAGTGCCGCACACTCGGATAGGGAGCCGATTTCAGAAATACTGCTTGCCGAAGCATTCACGGTTTTCAGGTTCCGAAGACCGTTCACCCCGTCGAGTGAGGTAATCTTTGTGCAGTAGTTTACGCTTACCCACTCCAGTGCCACACACCCAGACAAAGAACCAATGTCAGTGATACTAGTACCTCCAGCGTCTACAGTCCTCAGTGTCTTCAGACCAGACAAGCTGGAGAGCGAGCCGAGACTACTAACACATAACTGCTCCAATAACGTGCAGCACCTTAAAAAATCAACATTCGTGATACCACACCCCGTCAGCTCTACCGTTTTCAGTCTTCGAAGTTTCCCTAGCGCCTCCGTTGAAGTTAAACTCGGGCAATAGGAGACGTTAACACTTGTCAGATTGGAGCAGGTCGCAAGAGGATCAAGGCTGAAGCCGCCACCGCAATAGGACAATTCCACTTGTCTCAGCTGCGCTAGTCCCTCCAGTGGCTGCAAAGACGTTATCTGGCACCGTTTTAGAATAATCTCTTCCGAACGCTGAAAGAGAGTAATAAATTGGAAAAGAGAATTAATAGTTTGAATGTTCAGTACAAACAGGTGGTCAACCTTGTTCTCCGAAAGTTGTCTCGAAAACGTTTCTGACGCGGGAATACCAACCGACGATTCGGTGTCATTGAACTGGACGACGACATACAATGGATCATCCCGCTGTCGCCTCAGCCACCATTGAACACACTTCATGCGGGAAACATCAGGTGACTTCACGTTTAATGAACGGCGTGCACCGTATGCATCAGAGGTCAACGCACACCCGAGAACACCTCCTCTGTGGCGCTCACAGCACTTTCTAGCACGAGCGCTGACGCCCGCAAGAGCGAGTGGCGGAAACTCCCTAAAATGCTCCACGTAGGGAAAAATGTTTTGAAGCATAAGCAATGGCACGCTAACAAAAAGAAAATCAACGGATGAAAGAATTGAAAGAGAATACACGTTGTTAACAAAGAAGTGGGCGCTTCCCATGTTTGGAAGCTGAAACAAAAACAAAAAAAAGTAACAGAAGTGCACCTTTTTGGAGGACCCAAATGGCATTACAACGCCACTAGGTAAAGGTGGCCCGGAACAGATCGCCTCCCCACGACGGGAGGCACTGTTTTTCGTTTGACTACATAAATGCTGACACACGTTCTATTCTATGGGGATAGCGGTTTAACCCTAGACTTTTTATTGTTTTCAGTCCGCAGACGCCAACCTTCAATCCCTCTGTCGGCCCCGAACCTTGATGTTTCAAGCACTCACGTAGGCTTTAGGGGCAACGGTGGAATGATCACGGTGATGAAGCAAAGACGTTGGTCATTATCGGATGAAAACGTAAACCACCGAGAACCACTAATCAAAAAAAAGAATAACCGTTCATTCTGGAATAGGAGATCACTAAAGCAAGAGAGACAGAGAGACGAATTTGACAATAGCCACGGCGAATGTCAAAGCCACACCGTTATCAACGACAGAGTAATGGAAAAAATAAGAAATGTCAGAATAGATTACTAGATATAATTTTTTGTCTCACGAAACTTACCTAAACATTCATGACGTGCTTTTACTATTTACATTATTAATAATATACTGAAACTAGTACTGAATTATCCACTCGTATCTTTTCGCTAACAAAACGCGCATTTTTAACGGCTGGGGGAGAGGCCTTTAGAAAAAGGTAGTTGTTCCCTCCCGCCGCTAACACTCCCAGTAACGTTATTTTCAGCGTGGCAAGCACACACCAAAAGTACATCTAGACAATGTTTGTAACCAGACCCGCCGCCGCGCGCGGAATCCCCGATCTTTGAGACAGGATCGCAACTCCACACATCGTGTACACATGACTGCCGCACCGGCGTTGATACTTAGCGAGACGCAGACTAGCCATGTAGTGCATAGACTCACAGTGGGTCCTCCTACTCCTTTACCTGCTCCTGTTGCTCTGTGAGAGGAACGCGACTGTTCTGGACAACCACTGCTTTTAGCTTCTTCAATTCAGACAGAGCGGCGGGTGAGGTAAGCTTCTCACATTTGCGTACGTACACTTTCTCGAGCGCCACACACCCAGTTAGATCTCCAATACTCTTGATTCCACTGTAATTGGCACTCACGATCCTCAGCCACTTCAGTCCTGATAAGCCAGTGAGCGAGGTAAGACGCTTACAGGTGTCTACGTATACCGACTCGAGTGCCACACATCCGGCTAGATCTCCAATACGATTGATTCCACTACGTTGGGCACTCACGGTCTTCAGCCGCTCCAGTCCGCCCAGACCAGCAAGCGACGTAAGGTTCTCGCAGTTGCTTACATCAACCGACTTGAGCGCTACGCATCCAGTTAGTTTTCCAATATTCTTGATTCCACTGCCACGGGCATCCACTCTCGTCAGCTTCCCCAGTCCCGATAAACCAGTGAGCGAGGCCAACATCTTACATAGGTCTAACTTCACAAACTCAAGTTCCGTGCATCCAGTTAGTTTTCCAATTTCCTTGATTCCACTGCCACTGGCAATCACGTCTTTCAGCTTCCCCAGTCCGCCCAGACCAGCAAGCGACGTAAGGCTCTCACAGTTGTTTGTGTATACGGCTTCAAGCGCTACACAGCCACTTAGGTTTCCAATATTCGTGATTCCACTACGTTGGGCACTCACGGTCTTCAGCCGCTCCAGTCCGCGCAGATCAGTAAGCGACGTAAGGCTCTTGCAGTTGCTTACGTATACTTTCTCAAGCGCTACACAGCCACTTAGATCTCCAATACTCTTGATTCCACTGTGTTGGGCATCCACGATTTCCAGCTTCTCTAGCCGGGCTAACCCAGAAAGCGAGGCAAGGTTCTCGCAGTTGCTTACATCAACCGACTTGAGCGCTACGCATCCAGTTAGATCTCCAATATTCTTGATTCCACTGCCACGGGCATCCACTCTCGTCAGCTTCCCCAGTCCGCCCAGACCAGTAAGCGAGGCAAGCTTCTCACAGTTGTTCACCTCTACTAGATCGAGCGCTACGCATCCAGTTAGATCTCCAATACGATTGATTCCACTGTCTTGGGCGTTCACTGTCTCCAGCTTTTCCAGTCCGCCCAGACCTTCCAGCGAGGCAAGCTTCTCACATTTGCTTACATCAACCGACTCGAGCGCTACACAACCAGTTAGATCTCCAATACGATTGATTCCACTGTCTTGGGCTTTCACTGTCTCCAGCTTTTCCAGTCCGCCCAGACCACTAAGCGAGGCAAGCCTCTCACAGTTGCTTACATCAACCGACTCGAGCGCCACGCATCCAGTTAGATCTCCAATACGATTGATTCCACTGTCTTGGGCGTTCACTGTCTCCAGCTTTTCCAGTCCGCCCAGACCTTCCAGCGAGGCAAGCTTCTCACATTTGCTTACATCAACCGACTCGAGCGCTACACAACCAGTTAGATCTCCAATACTCGTGATTCCACTGCCACGGGCATTCACGGACTGTGCCTTCCCGAGCCGCGAAAGGCCAGCGAGTGATTCAAGATTCTTACAGAGACTTACGTTGACCTCCGCAAGCGCCAAATATTCGGGTAAATTTCTGTTACTTTCAACTTTGCCAAAACTGGCGTCCACGGTCTCCGGTTCGACAAGCGAGGTGAGATTATTACAGTCGCTCGCGTCGATTAAACTCAGTGCCACACACCCCTCTAGATCACCAACTCTCTGTATTCCACTGTTATATGCTTTCACTGTCTTTAACTTCTCAAGCCCCGAAAGTCCATCAAGCGAGGTGAGTCTCCTACAGATACCAACGTCTAATGATTCCAGGCTTACACACCCAGTTAGACCTCCAATATTCTCAATTCCACTGGAATTGGCATTCACGGTCTTCAGCATCTGGAGCCTACCCAGACAGGAAAGCGAGACCAACTTTGTGCACTCACTTACATCAACCGACTCGAGCGCCACACATCCAGTTAGATCTCCAATACTCTTAATTCCACCATGTTGGGCACTCACGGTCCTCAGCCGCTCCAGTCTGCCCAGACCTTCCAGCGAGGTGAGTTTCTTACATTTGCTTACATCAACCGACTCGAGCGCCACGCATCCAGTTAGATCTCCAATACGATCGATTCCACTGTCACTGGCGTTCACTGTCTCCAGCTTTTCCAGTCCGCCCAGACCAGTAAGCGACGTAAGGCTCTTACAGCTACTTACATCAACCGACTCCAGCGAAGCACAGCCCTCTAGAAAAGCAACACTTGTGATACTGGAACCCTTCAACGCAACATGTTTCAGATTTTGAAGCCTCCATGACGCTTCCGGTGAGGTCATACTATGGCAACACTCGACGGATACACTAGTCACGTTGGGACAGGTTGACAAGGGGTCAAGACTAAAGGCACCGTCACAAGACGATAGTTTCACTTTTCTCAGCAGCTGAAGTCGCACGAACGCTTCCAGAGTTGTCAAGGTACAATTCTCTAGAATAATCTCCTCCGGCCGCTTTATCAACTCAGCGAAACGCTCAAGAGATTTACCACCCCTAATGTTTAACGCAAACGTGTGTCCAACCTTACTTTCGTAAAGTCGTTCGGAGAACTCTTCCCACGCGGGAATATCTTCCAGTGATTTGGGATCGTCAAACGACACACTGATAAGCAGCGGATAATCATGTTGTTTCTCCATCCACCACCAGGCATGCTCCAGACACGCCACGTCCCATGAATTCGCTTTTATCACGCGTCTGACTCCACAATCGTCGGAAGTGATGTTACAGCCCAGTACACCTTTTTTGTGGCGCTCGCCACGGTCTCTGGCATGCGAATTAACGCCCACGAGTGCATGTGGCGGGGACGACAAAAAATAATCAGTGTATTGCGAAATATTTATAAACATGGGTAATGAAAAAAAAAAAAAAAAAAAACACTAAGTACCGAACTAAAACCAGACAAGAGAAGGGCAGGCAAGTATAACAAAAGGTCGTGAAAATACAGAGTAATCCCGGAAGACATCACCTCAGACGGGGCGCAGAAAGCAACCGAAAGAAACAGAAAGTGATACAAGGAGTAAAACACGGTCGCCCGCCGTAGGCGGTCATAGTCATCATCTGTCGCCCCGCTGAACCGTCGTCTGCCGCCCCCGACCGAAGAGAGAGCGTAATGTTAGGTCAAACGAACTATAAGAAAAAGGTAAACGGACAGAAAGTGCCCGGGCACGGCCTTCCCAAACTATAATCGGCGCGGGCCGTACCAGGCCCTAGCCGCCCCTCACCGAGAAGAGGGGGAAGTCCACAAGCAGCACTGTTCACTGTGCACCCAAATTACACCAACCCTGAAGCAAGTCCTCCCTCAAGCTAACTTCCCCCAACGGCTTGTCGGGGCTGCAAAACCATCCAGACACCCGTCATGGGGCGCCGGGAACCGCTGGGATTCTCGGTTTTACAACCCTGACAAGCCGTCCAGGGAAGTTAGCTTGTGACAGCCGTGCAGAGGTATCTGTAGTACTCCAAAATGCGCTTAAACACTTCTCTTAGGGACGTGCCAAAGCAAAGCAAAAGAGATCAAAAAAAAAAAGGGGGAGAAGGATGAAAGCAGTGTGCCCAGCACCGATGGCTTCATAAAGCCACTCAAATGTGGTTACATTACAATTTCTTAGCTCCTCTCTTGTCGTGTCTGGGAAAGACTCGCGATGACAGCCGATGTATGTCTTAGTTACGCGGGCACCTCCGACCAACGCCGGATTGTTATCCATAAAAGTACGCTAATACACTCTAGCACCCTTGTGGGGCACTCCCAATGTAGGACAAGAAGCAGGTATCAAAAGAATGCATTTGGGGAGTCCGTTCTCGTGTTCACAGGGGCGAACCTTTTTTTTTTTTCTTTTTCTAACTTTTCAAAAAAAAAAAAAAAGAAAGAAAGGAAATGAGAGAAGGCAACAATAG
The DNA here is from genome assembly GCA_903995115.1 of Angomonas deanei. NCBI lineage: Eukaryota > Euglenozoa > Kinetoplastea > Trypanosomatida > Trypanosomatidae > Angomonas > Angomonas deanei. The sequence goes on from LR877164.1 coordinate 9,265, forward strand.
AAACTTGGTTGTATTGGATCGAACTCTCTATTTTTTGTTTTTTGTTTCTTAATTATTATTACTATTTTATTCATTTGATTAAGGTGTTTTCAGTTACTACTTACGACGTTAAAATAACTAAATACATTCGGTAGCTGAGAACCTTGAATTCCAGCGAAAAGCAAAAAAAAAAAAAAAGGGCCACCAAAGCTGCATTGACATTCGCAATCACCCGTTGACGTCTGGACTTATAGGAATTTCATCCAGTGTTTCTGTTGTTTTTAACAGAGGGACTCTCTTCCGTCGCGATTGTAGCTTTATTTGTCTGTTTGTTGTTGGTGTTTTTTTTTGTTGTTGTTGTTGTTGTTTTTATTTTACATACAAAAAAAAAAAAAAAAGTTTGTCTACTTGGGTGGACCCTAAGGTCCTACATACATTGAGTGGAATGACCCCTAAGATTTCAAAGTAAAAAAAAAAAGGGATCAAAGACCTTTCATGTCACACGCTTTATAAAAAAAAATATGGATTTAAAAAAGGAACTACGCTATCCCCACTATTGGTCTACACTAGTTCACATTTTCTACTGTTTTGACCCCATCACTGCACTGATTTATCTTTGATGTATAAGCACACTAAAAAGAAAAGAAAAAATACAACATCAAAGGTTCAAAAAAAAAAAAAAAAAAACGTTCGTTCACGGTGTCTTTTCTTTGGGGGCCGCTGTTATAATCGCTTAACTTGTTTCTTGATGTGCGGGAAAAAAAAAAAAAAAACATTCGAGAGTGGTTAGCCTCCATTCCGAGGAAATAAAACGCGAAAAGAGCTCCCCCTATCTTTATTCAATCCTCTTCAACGATTTCATTCTTGTTGTCGTACATATAATCCAAATCAATGTCCGCGACCTCGGCGCCGTTGGTGCGCACGCTCCTCGCCCTTCGTGCCTTCCTTCGCGGGGCGGTGGCTTGAGAAGTGTCATCCTGCACGGGTGCACTAAGCGGGTTCTCCTCTTCCAGAATACCCTCCTGCTGCGCGCGGTCCATCACCGTTACCTCCGTCTCCTCCGTGACGTCCACCTTCTCTTTCGGCTCACTGCCACGGTCCTCCATTTCGTTTCTGGTGATGTGATCAACCCGTTCAATCGTCCTCTTGCTCTTCCGGCAACAGAAGAACAATAGAAGGAGGATCAGTATGATGAGCAGCACCACAACCCCAATGACGATACCAATAATGGCACCCAGGGGGAGTCCGCCGCCACCCTCCTTCGCCCCGCAGCCTCCGTTCTTGGCAACAAGGTCCCCTTCGCACTCAGCGCATTGGTCCTCCGTGTCATCCACGCACTTGGTACAATTCGTCACCGAGCACTTCATCGGGGTGCAGCCTCCACTGCCGTCCGACTTGAGGTTCGTGTCGCAGACGTCGCACTGGTCCTCCGTATTGTATGCGCAAGTCTTGCAATTCGGCACCGAACAGACCATTGGAATGCAACCTCCGTTGCCGTCTGACTTGAGGTTCGTATCGCAGGTTTCACACTGATCTTCGGTATTATACAGACAAGAGGTGCAGTTCGTAACACCGCATACCTTCAGGACACACTGTTGTGTATCATCCAGTTTATACATCTCATCGCAGGTCTCGCACTGGTCCTCCGTGTTGAATACGCAAGTGGTGCAATTCGTAACACCACACACCTTCGGCACGCACTGACGAGTTGTGTCATCCACTTTCGACCCCGCACCGCAACTCGCACACCCCAAGTCGTCATAATCTAAGCAATCCTCGCAAGTAAGTGTCGAGTTGCTGTCTCGCAGGTCCGTGTAAGATGCGTAAAGGGCGTTCGTGGTAACTTTCCAGCTGGGCGGCACGCATCCATGCAGTTGCGGGTTCTCTCTCAGCAAAATGCTTTTCACGGAAGGATAGTTTTCTGTAGTGTAGGACTGTGGAATATACCCAGTAATGGTATTGTTGTATGCCTGAAACTGCTGTATGTTTGGTGGAAGCGTTTTGGGAAGTGTACCAGTCATCCGATTGTTGTAAAGTAACAAATATTGGAGTTTTGTCATGCCACTCCACTCGGGTGGGAGTGAACCGGTAAGCGCGTTGGTATGACTCCTCAGCTCCTGAAGATTAATCATGCTGCTCCAGCTGCTCGGAAGTTGGCCGGTGAATGCATTTTGGTGCAGGTAGAATGTAGTGAGCAACGTCATAGCACTCCACTCCGGAGGAAGTGTACCATCAAGCTTGTTGTTGTTAAGAAACAGATTTTGAAGATTCGTCATTGAAGTCCAGCTGCTCGGCAGCGCACCAGTAAGTTGGTTGGAATGAAGACACAAGGACTGAAGTGCCACCATCGAACTCCACTCCGGTGGTAAGGTACCAATAAGCTTATTTGTGTTCGCCTGCAAATCGGTGAGGGATGTCATGGTACTCCACTGTGGTGGTAGTGAACCACTCAGCTCATTGATGGCAAGATAAAAAATGGAAAGCGCCGTCATCGTATTCCACTCAGGAGGCAGTGTACCAGTAAGTGTATTATTGTTCAGCTGTAAAGTAATAAGCGAGGTCATCGTACTCCACTCGGGCGGCAGTGTGCCGGTAATTGTATTATTACCAAGGGTTAACTGTTGCAGATTTAAAAAAGAGTTCCATACGCTCGGAAGGCTGCCCGTCAGTCGATTGTTGTGAATGCGTAACTGTGTCAGTGCCTCCATCGTATTCCACTCCGTGGGCAGCGAACCATTGAGTGTGTTGTTGTAAAGTAGCAAAATTTGAAGAGCAGACATACTACTCCACACCGACGGCAGCGTACCGCTAAACTGATTAGTGTGAAGGTAAAAATTGATAAGCTTCGTCATGGTCTTCCACTCCGACGGCAGCGTACCATTCAGCTGATTTTCGCTAAGGTACAAATTATTAAGCTTCGTCATTGTACTCCACTGCGGCGGCAGCGTACCATTCAGCTGATTGACTTGGAGGTACAAACTGGTTAGCGATGCCATGGCACTCCATTGCGGCGGCAGTGTACCACTGAGCTCGTTGGTGTGAACACTAAACTCCTGAAGCTTCGTCATGCTACTCCAGCCGCTTGGTAGTGTGCCAGTAAATGCATTTTGATACAGACACAGTAGAGTGAGTGCTGTCATGGTGCTCCAACTCGCGGGAAGCTCCCCGGTTAATTCGTTGGCACAAAGATACAATTTGCTCAGACTGCTCATTGAACTCCACTCAGGTGGGAGTGTACCGGTAAGCGCGTTGGTGTGCATGCTGAACAGCTGAAGATTAATCATGCTGCTCCAGCTGCTTGGAAGTGTCCCAGTGAGGTTATTTTCGTACAGGTACAATGTCGTCAGTGCCGTCATGGCACTCCATTCCGGAGGAAGTGTGCCAGAAAGTTGATTTTTGTAAAGCTGCAGCGTCTTCAGTAAAGTCATCGTACGCCACTCTGTTGGTAGCGAACCACTGAACTGGTTGTTGAAAAGCCAAAAGTCCGTGAGTTTCGTCATAGTAGTCCACTCCGGTGGCAGTGTACCATTGAGCTGGTTGTTATAGACGAACAATTTCTGCATACTCGAGAAAGCCTTCCACTCACTAGGGAGCGTACCGGAAAACTGGTTGTTATCCACGTAAAGTGTTCTCAGTCCCGCTATGCTGCTCCACTCGGGTGGTAGTGTACCGGACAGCTTGCGATTGGATCCGAAATTAGCCACCTGAAGCTGGGACATGGAACTCCAGCTCTTCGGAAGTGGGCCTTCAAATCCGTTGTTTTCAACCTGCAGACGAGTCAACGCTGTCATTCCCGCCCACTCGTCAGGGAGGGTGCCGGTGAGTAGGTTGCCACCGACAACAAGTGTACTTAGAGCGCCCATGTTACCCCATTCCTTTGGAAGGGTTCCCGAAATAGCACACTTATAAAAGTACAACGTCCTTAAAGCTTTCTTACGACTCCAAACCACCGGAAGAGAACCAGAGAACGCCGTTCCACATGTGTCGCATTCTATGGAAGCAATGGACATTTCTTCATAGCTGTACGCATTAAACGGCGCGGTGGTGTGGTCCGGTAGTGTTCTTATGGAGCTCGTAAAAGAAGGGACTGACTTAAAATTTATTGCTGTCACAACATTAGTGGTACAGGTAATGCCGGCCGTAGTGCAAACATTATCGGCGGTCACGCCAGAAATGCCCATTGCAGTCAATAAACTAACCGTGTAGGCGTTTGAATCGTTTGCGGCGGCTGCCCCTCCGAGCAATAGTAGGCCAGTGAACAGGGTTGGAAGGATGGAACGACGGGGTGAAAATGTCATTCAGGTTTCAAATAATAATAATAATAATAAAAAGTAGATCGAAAAACCTTAAAAGAGAAGGAGGGAATAGGGGAAAGATGGTATATCGTCAAAAAAAAAAAAAAAACATATATTCGTTTGTGGAGGTCAGTGCGGTGGTCCCACCAACGCGGTCAAATTGTCGTTTACCGAGATCTGCCCGCAGACGTGTAGAATGTGTTTCTTTTTCTTGTTGAAAAATCACGCTTTCAGGTCGGATCTGTCACGGCAAAATACCCCCAGCAGAAAAGTAGGAAAGTCGCTCGGAATCCGAAACTGCCTCCTGAAAACACCTTCAGCAACGTTCGTGTACGAAGAGTGTCAGGCCGTTCAAAGCACCAAATTGGCAGAATTCATAACGCTGCAGCAAAGGACTACATCATATCCGGTAACGTCCAGTTAAGCCGGTGCCCTCGCTACGCGCACTGGAGAGATAGAATACGTGTCTGTTTTCCAGTTATAGGGAAGGCCATACAATCGGACTAGTTTAGAGAAAGGGGGGATGCCCTTCACACCCTTTGGCAAAGTAAGAGAAAAATAAAGAGAAAGTGAGTGAAAGCATACCCATTAAGAGCTCGTTAACAACCGCATAAGTGCAATAATGGGGAAAGGACCGGATGGTAAGTATATTTGAGGGATCCATACAAAAATAAAAACAGCTTTTATCCATAACAATTATCAAAGGGGAGGGAGTTAATTAAAAAAAAATACTTCAAAAACGATGAATGAATAGTAAATCAAAATAAAAAAATAATAAAAAAATCAAACACATGTAGGGCGCCCAGCGATAAAATATGTGTGCTTGTCAGCATTACTTAAATGGGCCCTACACCGGCAAAAAAAAAAAAAAAAATGAATGGTGAAAATACTTAGTAGAATCTTCCGGAAGAAGACCCTGATCGCCAGCTGGAGTGAGAGCTGCTGCCTGATCTGCTGCTGGACCCGCTGTAAGAGCTGGAGCGTGAGTCTGAGTAGGAATCATCAAAGTGGCGACTGGACCTCGAGGAGGACCGCGAGGAATGGGATGACTTGCTCTCACCGTAAAGATTGGTGTCGCTGCAGCAACAGCAGCAAATCGCGGAGATGATGATGGCTAGTACCACCACTGCTCCGACGATGCCGATAATGAGCCATACCCACCACGGAATGCCTTTGCTGACACATTTTGAGCCATCCTCGGACGCTTTGCGGCTACCGTCGCACGACGTGCACTTACCGTCATCGGAGGCAGAAACGCAACTCTCAATCTTGCCGACGCACAGCGAGCTTTCAGATGTAATCATATACGCGTCTTCGCATTGGGTGCAAACGTTATTACTGCACGTCTTGCAATTCGGGGTACACGTACCGGAGGGGTAGTCGCAGGTTTTGGACGTGGAAAGTATGTACGGGTCATTACAGGCTTCACATACACCATTGTTGCATGTCTTGCAATTCGGGGTACACGTACCGGAGGGGTAGTCGCAGGTTTTGGACGTGGAAAGTATGTACGGGTCATTACAGGCTTCACATACACCATTGTTGCATGTCTTGCAATTCGGGGTACACGTACCGGAGGGGTAGTCGCAGGTTTTGGACGTGGAAAGTATGTACGGGTCATTACAGGCTTGACATACACCATTGTTGCACGTCTTGCAATTCGGGGTACAGGTGGGAGTGGGAAGCTGACACGTTTTGGACGTGGAAAGTATGTACGGGTCATTACAGGCTTCACATACACCATTGTTGCATGTCTTGCAATTCGGGGTACACGTACCGGAGGGGTAGTCGCAGGTTTTGGACGTGGAAAGTATGTACGGGTCATTACAGGCTTGACATACACCATTGTTGCACGTCTTGCAATTCGGGGTACAGGTGGGAGTGGGAAGCTGACACGTTTTGGACGTGGAAAGTATGTACGGGTCATTACAAGCTTCACATACACCATTGTTGCATGTCTTGCAATTCTGGTCACATTTGGCTGGGGGATGCACGCACGATTTGCCGTCGTCGGAAGGTACAAGTGGGTCGTTGCACTTGGTACAAACGTCGCCGTTACACACTTCACAACTTGGAATAGAGCACAGTGTCACGAGGCCGTCAGATATCCTGTACGGGCAGGCTTCAAAAAAGCGCAGACACCGATAAGTATTGTCTCCAACGCCGAAAATTTGGTTTTCATCTTGGCACACCACCCCACTGACAGAGTAGGTTTGTCTCTCGAAATCGCATTGAATAGGCAGGCAGGACCCGCCGTTCGCATCCTTGAAATTAAAGCAGCGGCTGGTCCAGTCCGTTTCGCTCGATTCACACGCCAACGTTGCTCTAAGAATCGGGCAGTAATCCATTACCGAACCAAGCGGGGTACATCTCCCGTCGCCAAAGTAGTCAAACCTGCTGTCGGGACAGTCAGTGGTCCGTGCCTCGGCCAAACCCACAGCTGAAAAATCGGCCGTACAGCCGGTGATGTTTTCCCAAACGGCGAAAAAATGAGGATAATATGTTTCTCCATTTTTAACGCAATTCTGTTCTAGAAAAGGACAACCGGCATGGTAGCCGAAGGGTAAAGTCTCCGCTTGTGCGTAGTTGGGTAAGTAGTACCCTGTGTCCTCCATAGCCGCTAGCGTCATGTGAGAAATGAAATTGACGGCGGACGAAGAGGTGAACATGACATCAAAAAGAGACGTCCTCCCCTTCCAATGAATACCGTTGTTCGTTTCCAGCGCCCTAACTTCACATCCGTAGTGTGCTGTGGCGTGCTTTGTGACTGCTGGGCCGCTCAGGGCATCAACGTTCGTCATACCTCGAATAGTAGTTTTGATCTGGCCACCGTCGCCAAACCCCATTGCGTGAAGAAACTCGTGAAAGATAGTACGTACTGATTGAAAGTCTCGCTTTGCCGTACTCGGTGCGATGTTGACAACGCCCACCAAACGTCTCTTGCCGTCCATTACACAAGTCAGGGCCGACGCGGCGACACCCACGGTACGGGGGAGGCGGAAACCAGCATGATGAAGTCGTGATCCGTTTTTGCCGCAATATCCCCGGATGCAGTGAAATAGGAGCACCCACTTAGTTCTTCTGCCGTCACACCCAAATTTCCAACAGGGAGGGCATTCAACTTTGTGGCGAGAAGTGCGGTCGCCTTTGGAAATAAGTACTCTGTAATGATCTTACGCTTCTCATCGGTTAATATGTTGATTTCCGTGCAGTCGAATGGCCTCCCGTACATGTCTGTTACGGAGCCAGAGGCTGAGGTACAGTACTTGGTAGGGTCGTTTAGTTGGTCAAATCCAACTTTTATTCTCACAGGTCGATAGCGAGAAGAGTCCCTCGCGCTGAGTTCCTGTGGTTGTTGCAAATTGGAAGCTCTGTTATATATACCGCCGCTCTGCATTTGCTTGAGGAGGTGCTCTTCGTGATTACATTCGTGAGACAGCGAGGACTGTGCACCAAGTAAAACAAGGGCAATTATTACCAGGGAAATTCCACCTTGCATGGCGGAAATTTCAACCAACAGTAAAAATGAACAAAAAAAAAAATAATAAATAAATAAAAAACAAAACTCACTGGAACAAACAAAAAAAAAAAAAAAAAAAGTTAAAAGCTCTAATGAAAAAATAAATAAAAAAACTAAACCTAGACGTTTCAAAATAGAGAGAAACAAGGTAGGGAAAAGACAGTAAGATATGCGGGAAATACCTGTCATTCACACCAGCACCACCCCTTTGGTTGTAACCCAAAACCGGAGAGGAAACCATAATCAAACAAATAAACAAAATATCTATAGAAATGCGCTCGCCGCGCTTAGGCGCTGGGGGTGGACTTCTTGGCGCGCTTGGAGCTCTTCTTGTGCTTCTTGGCGACGGCCTTGCTCACGGTCGGCACCACGCCGCCCTTGGAGATGGTCACGTTCTGGAGCAGCTTGCTGAGGTCGTCGTCGTGGCGGACGGCGAGGGTGAGGGTGCGGGGCGTCAGGCGGCGCACCTTCTTGCCGCTCTGCGTCGCAGCCTTCACGGAAAGCTCAAGTACTTCCGCAACCACGTATTCTAGCACCGCGGTTAAAAATAGTGCGCCGGAGGTACTCACACGGCGGGCGTACTGTCCGCGGCGGAGGAGAGAGCCCACGCGGCCGACGGGGAAGATCAGACCGGCCTTGGCGGACTTGGAGCTGCCAGACTTGCGGGAAGCCTTCTTAGCGGAGCGAGGGGTGGCCATCGTGAGATAAAGTGGGAAGTGTGCGGAGAAAATGTAAAATCTAAGCAACGGCGAAAATACAGTGTGTGTAACACAGGGAAGGGGAGGGGCGAGAGAGAAAAGGTGGTTGGGGTGTATTGGGCGCACACATGACCATGAGGTGCGGGGTCGTTCACGGTTCAGAGGGGTTGCCTATGGAGGAAATAAAATCCAATAAAACGAAACATCTATAAAAGGGGTTGTGCACACCGTTTAGCGGGTGGCGGCGTTGAGGGCCTTGCTGGCCTCGGCGATGCCGTGGCGGCACAATTCGGCGGGGAGCACCACACGGATGGCGGTCTGCACGGCGCGGGCATCCAGCGTGCGCTTCTTGTTGGCGCGGACGATGGAGGCAGCCTCCGTGGCAACGCGCTCGAACACGTCGTTCACAAAGGAGTTGAGCACCTTCACGGTGCGGCCGGAGAGCGACATCTGCTTGTTCAGGGCCTTGAGAGATCGGGAAATGTAAATGTTCCAGCTGCGGTGGGGCTTGCGGTTGGAGCGCTTGCCAGCCTTCTTGCCAGCGCGGCGAGGAGCGGACTTGGGAGTGGCCATTTTTTGGGGGTGATGAAGAGTAGTGTGGCAGCGAAAGAACTAGGGTGGTGGGGAGGCGAGAGAGACAGAAGTGTGGTGGTCGTCGTGCTTGCATCAAGGTGCGGGCCATCGTGCGTTGAGACCTGAGTCAGGCCCGGGGCGGGAAGGAAATTCACAACATAAATAAAATAATAAAACAATATATATCTATATGAGCGTGCACACGGGCGTGCGCTTACGCATAACCGTAGAGGATCTGGCCCTTCTTGCGCAGAGCGGACACAATGTCCGATGCCTTGACCGTCTTCGCGCGGCTGTATTCCGTGTAAGAAGTGGCGGTGCGGACAACATCCTCGACGTAGCTCTTGAGAACGCGACGGACCTCTTCATACACCTCTCCGCCGATGCGTCTAACGCCACCGCGACGCGCGAGGCGGCGGATGGAGCCGCGGGAAATGGACTTGATGTTGTCGCGCAGAAGCTTCTTCTGCTGGCGAGCGCTGCCCTTCGCTTCAGATCTCTTGCCCTTGGCCATCGAGGTAAAGTGTGTGGGTTGGGTGGTGGAAAGTGTGGTAGGTGGAAAACCTTCAGAGGGGGGTGGAGAAAGAGAAAGAGAAGGAGAAAAGAGAGCGTGTGGGTTGAATGCGGGGTACGTGCAGATGCGTGGTACAAGTAGCAGGTGTCGTCGGCGGCAGTCTCGCCGCATCAAACTCACAGGGAGTGAAACCGAACTCATAAACAAAAATATCTATAGAAGGGATGGCACCGTTTAGTGGCGGTCACCGCGGAGGCGGAGAGCGAGCTGGAGGTCGCGGGGCATCAGGGTCACGCGCTTGCTGTTGAGAGAGGCGAGGTTGGCGTCGGCGAGCAGGGAGACAACGTAGGCCTCCGTGGACTCCTGCAGGGCGAGGATCGCCGAGCTCTGGAATCTCAAACCTTCCTTCTGTGCAGATGCAATCTCGCGAACGAGTCTCTGGAAAGGAGCGCGCTGGATCAGCAAGTCGGTGGAGCGCTGGAACTTGCGCACCTCACGGAGAGCCACCGTACCCGGGCGCCAGCGGTGGGCGCGCTTGGTGCCGGACGCGGCGCGGGGAGCCTTCTTGCTCTTCTTGGAGGTGATGCTGCGCTTAGCGCGGGAAGTTTCCTTGGTGCGGGACATGAAGTGTGGTGGGGGTGGTGTGTAGGGATAGAGAACTGGAGATGGGGAGGGAGGGGGAGAGGGTGTCGTCGCCATAAATAAATAAAAAAAAAAAAAAAGGGAGCACACGGCGGGGAGGGAGCATCTCGACACCAACCGGCAAAAACGTCAAGATGAATTGGAAATCAAAATATCTATAAAAATGCGCTCAGCGTGCTTAGGCGCTGGGGGTGGACTTCTTGGCGCGCTTGGAGCTCTTCTTGTGCTTCTTGGCGACGGCCTTGCTCACGGTCGGCACCACGCCGCCCTTGGAGATGGTCACGTTCTGGAGCAGCTTGCTGAGGTCGTCGTCGTGGCGGACGGCGAGGGTGAGGGTGCGGGGCGTCAGGCGGCGCACCTTCTTGCCGCTCTGCGTCGCAGCCTTCACGGAAAGCTCAAGTACTTCCGCAACCACGTATTCTAGCACCGCGGTTAAAAATAGTGCGCCGGAGGTACTCACACGGCGGGCGTACTGTCCGCGGCGGAGGAGAGAGCCCACGCGGCCGACGGGGAAGATCAGACCGGCCTTGGCGGACTTGGAGCTGCCAGACTTGCGGGAAGCCTTCTTAGCGGAGCGAGGGGTGGCCATCGTGAGATAAAGTGGGAAGTGTGCGGAGAAAATGTAAAATCTAAGCAACGGCGAAAATACAGTGTGTGTAACACAGGGAAGGGGAGGGGCGAGAGAGAAAAGGTGGTTGGGGTGTATTGGGCGCACACATGACCATGAGGTGCGGGGTCGTTCACGGTTCAGAGGGGTTGCCTATGGAGGAAATAAAATCCAATAAAACGAAACATCTATAAAAGGGGTTGTGCACACCGTTTAGCGGGTGGCGGCGTTGAGGGCCTTGCTGGCCTCGGCGATGCCGTGGCGGCACAATTCGGCGGGGAGCACCACACGGATGGCGGTCTGCACGGCGCGGGCATCCAGCGTGCGCTTCTTGTTGGCGCGGACGATGGAGGCAGCCTCCGTGGCAACGCGCTCGAACACGTCGTTCACAAAGGAGTTGAGCACCTTCACGGTGCGGCCGGAGAGCGACATCTGCTTGTTCAGGGCCTTGAGAGATCGGGAAATGTAAATGTTCCAGCTGCGGTGGGGCTTGCGGTTGGAGCGCTTGCCAGCCTTCTTGCCAGCGCGGCGAGGAGCGGACTTGGGAGTGGCCATTTTTGGGGGGTGATGAAGAGTAGTGTGGCAGCGAAAGAACTAGGGTGGTGGGGAGGCGAGAGAGACAGAAGTGTGGTGGTCGTCGTGCTTGCATCAAGGTGCGGGCCATCGTGCGTTGAGACCTGAGTCAGGCCCGGGGCGGGAAGGAAATTCACAACATAAATAAAATAATAAAACAATATATATCTATATGAGCGTGCACACGGGCGTGCGCTTACGCATAACCGTAGAGGATCTGGCCCTTCTTGCGCAGAGCGGACACAATGTCCGATGCCTTGACCGTCTTCGCGCGGCTGTATTCCGTGTAAGAAGTGGCGGTGCGGACAACATCCTCGACGTAGCTCTTGAGAACGCGACGGACCTCTTCATACACCTCTCCGCCGATGCGTCTAACGCCACCGCGACGCGCGAGGCGGCGGATGGAGCCGCGGGAAATGGACTTGATGTTGTCGCGCAGAAGCTTCTTCTGCTGGCGAGCGCTGCCCTTCGCTTCAGATCTCTTGCCCTTGGCCATCGAGGTAAAGTGTGTGGGTTGGGTGGTGGAAAGTGTGGTAGGTGGAAAACCTTCAGAGGGGGGTGGAGAAAGAGAAAGAGAAGGAGAAAAGAGAGCGTGTGGGTTGAATGCGGGGTACGTGCAGATGCGTGGTACAAGTAGCAGGTGTCGTCGGCGGCAGTCTCGCCGCATCAAACTCACAGGGAGTGAAACCGAACTCATAAACAAAAATATCTATAGAAGGGATGGCACCGTTTAGTGGCGGTCACCGCGGAGGCGGAGAGCGAGCTGGAGGTCGCGGGGCATCAGGGTCACGCGCTTGCTGTTGAGAGAGGCGAGGTTGGCGTCGGCGAGCAGGGAGACAACGTAGGCCTCCGTGGACTCCTGCAGGGCGAGGATCGCCGAGCTCTGGAATCTCAAACCTTCCTTCTGTGCAGATGCAATCTCGCGAACGAGTCTCTGGAAAGGAGCGCGCTGGATCAGCAAGTCGGTGGAGCGCTGGAACTTGCGCACCTCACGGAGAGCCACCGTACCCGGGCGCCAGCGGTGGGCGCGCTTGGTGCCGGACGCGGCGCGGGGAGCCTTCTTGCTCTTCTTGGAGGTGATGCTGCGCTTAGCGCGGGAAGTTTCCTTGGTGCGGGACATGAAGTGTGGTGGTGGGGTGGTGTGTAGGGATAGAGAACTGGAGATGGGGAGGGAGGGGGAGAGGGTGTCGTCGCCATAAATAAATAAAAAAAAAGAAAAAAAGGGGAGCACACGGCGGGGAGGGAGCATCTCGACACCAACCGGCAAAAACGTCAAGATGAATTGGAAATCAAAATATCTATAAGAAATGCGCTCAGCGTGCTTAGGCGCTGGGGGTGGACTTCTTGGCGCGCTTGGAGCTCTTCTTGTGCTTCTTGGCGACGGCCTTGCTCACGGTCGGCACCACGCCGCCCTTGGAGATGGTCACGTTCTGGAGCAGCTTGCTGAGGTCGTCGTCGTGGCGGACGGCGAGGGTGAGGGTGCGGGGCGTCAGGCGGCGCACCTTCTTGCCGCTCTGCGTCGCAGCCTTCACGGAAAGCTCAAGTACTTCCGCAACCACGTATTCTAGCACCGCGGTTAAAAATAGTGCGCCGGAGGTACTCACACGGCGGGCGTACTGTCCGCGGCGGAGGAGAGAGCCCACGCGGCCGACGGGGAAGATCAGACCGGCCTTGGCGGACTTGGAGCTGCCAGACTTGCGGGAAGCCTTCTTAGCGGAGCGAGGGGTGGCCATCGTGAGATAAAGTGGGAAGTGTGCGGAGAAAATGTAAAATCTAAGCAACGGCGAAAATACAGTGTGTGTAACACAGGGAAGGGGAGGGGCGAGAGAGAAAAGGTGGTTGGGGTGTATTGGGCGCACACATGACCATGAGGTGCGGGGTCGTTCACGGTTCAGAGGGGTTGCCTATGGAGGAAATAAAATCCAATAAAACGAAACATCTATAAAAGGGGTTGTGCACACCGTTTAGCGGGTGGCGGCGTTGAGGGCCTTGCTGGCCTCGGCGATGCCGTGGCGGCACAATTCGGCGGGGAGCACCACACGGATGGCGGTCTGCACGGCGCGGGCATCCAGCGTGCGCTTCTTGTTGGCGCGGACGATGGAGGCAGCCTCCGTGGCAACGCGCTCGAACACGTCGTTCACAAAGGAGTTGAGCACCTTCACGGTGCGGCCGGAGAGCGACATCTGCTTGTTCAGGGCCTTGAGAGATCGGGAAATGTAAATGTTCCAGCTGCGGTGGGGCTTGCGGTTGGAGCGCTTGCCAGCCTTCTTGCCAGCGCGGCGAGGAGCGGACTTGGGAGTGGCCATTTTTGGGGGGTGATGAAGAGTAGTGTGGCAGCGAAAGAACTAGGGTGGTGGGGAGGCGAGAGAGACAGAAGTGTGGTGGTCGTCGTGCTTGCATCAAGGTGCGGGCCATCGTGCGTTGAGACCTGAGTCAGGCCCGGGGCGGGAAGGAAATTCACAACATAAATAAAATAATAAAACAATATATATCTATATGAGCGTGCACACGGGCGTGCGCTTACGCATAACCGTAGAGGATCTGGCCCTTCTTGCGCAGAGCGGACACAATGTCCGATGCCTTGACCGTCTTCGCGCGGCTGTATTCCGTGTAAGAAGTGGCGGTGCGGACAACATCCTCGACGTAGCTCTTGAGAACGCGACGGACCTCTTCATACACCTCTCCGCCGATGCGTCTAACGCCACCGCGACGCGCGAGGCGGCGGATGGAGCCGCGGGAAATGGACTTGATGTTGTCGCGCAGAAGCTTCTTCTGCTGGCGAGCGCTGCCCTTCGCTTCAGATCTCTTGCCCTTGGCCATCGAGGTAAAGTGTGTGGGTTGGGTGGTGGAAAGTGTGGTAGGTGGAAAACCTTCAGAGGGGGGTGGAGAAAGAGAAAGAGAAGGAGAAAAGAGAGCGTGTGGGTTGAATGCGGGGTACGTGCAGATGCGTGGTACAAGTAGCAGGTGTCGTCGGCGGCAGTCTCGCCGCATCAAACTCACAGGGAGTGAAACCGAACTCATAAACAAAAATATCTATAGAAGGGATGGCACCGTTTAGTGGCGGTCACCGCGGAGGCGGAGAGCGAGCTGGAGGTCGCGGGGCATCAGGGTCACGCGCTTGCTGTTGAGAGAGGCGAGGTTGGCGTCGGCGAGCAGGGAGACAACGTAGGCCTCCGTGGACTCCTGCAGGGCGAGGATCGCCGAGCTCTGGAATCTCAAACCTTCCTTCTGTGCAGATGCAATCTCGCGAACGAGTCTCTGGAAAGGAGCGCGCTGGATCAGCAAGTCGGTGGAGCGCTGGAACTTGCGCACCTCACGGAGAGCCACCGTACCCGGGCGCCAGCGGTGGGCGCGCTTGGTGCCGGACGCGGCGCGGGGAGCCTTCTTGCTCTTCTTGGAGGTGATGCTGCGCTTGGCGCGGGAAGTTTCCTTGGTGCGGGACATGAAGTGTGGTGGGGGTTGTGTGTAGGAATAGAGGGAACTAGTAAGGTGAATCGTGCACAGCAGAAAAGGGGGAGGAGAGGGTGTCGTCGTCGGAGAAAAGAGCATAAAGTGGGGAGGGAATAGCTAAACAATGTGTTGTTTTTCATTGTACTGTGAACAGGGCTTTTCTGTGTGTAGTTTAATTGCATGTTCTCCCGATTTCACTTTTTGGAGGCGACAGAAAGGAGTAAAGAGTCCATATCCTCCTTCAACGCTGGGGGATAGAAGAAGCCGTGGGCGCTGAAGTACTTGCTGAACTGAACCTCTTTGCTGGCAGAGGCGAGTACCTGCTGTGCCCGGAAAAGTCGTGGTTTATCCACAATTTGTGCCTCTAATTTCACAGTGTAGGAGAAACTATTTGTATAGTACAAGATGCGCAACTGCTTTCCTTTCAAGAGGGAAATGTACTTTTTGGATTGCGCCGTTTCCTTCACCCGCCCAGAGCTCTTGAAGAACACATTGGACGACTTCTGCGCGTAAGAGTTCAGGAACGATAAGCCCATGAGAATGGCAAATAGAATGGCCAAGACAAACCGAATCTGAATATGGCTATACTCGGTAAACTGCACGAGAAACGACCCACTGCCGAAGAGGATCAGGAGTAGGGATACCGACAACTTTTTGAGGGACAACGGGTGGTCTTCCTCTAGTCCTTGGTGTACCAGATACTCCTGAACGTTGACACACACGGCCCTTCGAACGGAGTTAATATCATTGGTGCGATATTGCCGGATTTGCTTACTTTTCAACTCATAGTCAAATTGTGGTTCTTTTTCCATTGACTGGAGAGATACAAATGAAGAATGGACTAAAGACTAAAAAAAAAAGGGGGGCGAAAAGGGCTTTATGTTCTCCTGGAAAAAAAAAAACGGGGGCCACAATTAGCGGAAACACTCGCAAATACACGCACGAAAAAAAAATTAGGACGCATATAGATTTTCATTTTTTAATTAGGAAAAAAAAATACTGAGTTTAAAAGCAAGCATGTACATTAAAGGAGTTTATCTTTCTGTTTATATTATGTTTACACTCTTTTTTTTTGTGTGTGTGTTTGCATATTTATCGTTTATTTTATTTTTTTTTTTTTTTCAATCAACCTTATTAATTAAGCAAATTTAAACTCACACGCGCATCATCACAATAAACGTAAAAAAAAAAAAAAAAAGAAATAAAAAAAATGGAAAATAATGGTAAACAATATAGACATAAGGTGCATTAAAATATATTTTTTTTCTCCTCCTGGCCTTCACTTTTTATTTATTGAAGCACTTGCCTTTTCTGATGCTGTACATTCGGGCAGGGCGCTTATACATCTCTAACGTTGTTAGTGCCAAGAAAGAAAAAAAGTGGTGATTTTCAATTGAATAACGCTAAGTTTATTCTTGTTGCTTATTCTATAAAAAAAAAAAAAAATAGCCAAAAATAATCATAAAAACAAACAAAAAAGGGGGTTATTTTTCCAAACAAAAAAAAAAACAAAAAAGGTGTGTTGTCCATCCTCCAGTCGCTCAATCCATTGTTCGGGGTGTGTTCGCTGTCATTGTGCTGATGGAACTGCACTGGCGTTTACTACCGGAGCCCCTTGGGACTGATCCAAGAGAATAGGGGGTTGGGGTGCTCGGGCAGCTCCAGCTGAGACAATCGGGGAAGAGGTATCGCTGTGAGTTTGTGGCGTGGCACTGTACAGCATCTATTCGCAGCTCTAACGCACTACGATTTCCACTCAAAACTGGAAACGAAAAGTCTAAAGAGTGGCAGAAATCGTTCAAGTCTTTTTGGGCCACCTCCACTATTTCATTAAACTCCTCCGTCAGCAGATACTCGGGGGTATCGCTAAAGTTGACCGAGTAGTCCGTCGGCATCGTTAAGGACTCCTCCGGCAGTTGCTTCAAATTTTCTTCCGTGGACTGGGTCGATAGGCCATCCCCACTTCCCAAGTCATCACTTGGATTTAGTTCTTTTCGAGAAGTGGTGTACCTGCTGGTGCAGTGAAGGCAGTTTAGGTTCAGTGCCTCCATTAGCCACGCCGCCCCAGACTCTGAGTTCTCCTTGTTCTCCAAAGACGCGACGGTGCTCCTTAGTTTCTCGGCTTTCCGCTGAACGTCAGTGTGGGTGTCTTTTCCGTTGTCGGAGGGTTGTTCGGAAAGAAGACGGTCTACCACACTTATCAAAAGGCTCATGTCATCGCGGTAAGCCGTCTTCAACCGCTCCCTCTCTGTTGCTGCCTGAAGGGTCTTGGATCGGTAATAACTTAGCTCCCGCTGAAGGGACAGTATCATGGAGGTTTGCTGATTCACCTCCTGCATCAACTGATTACGGCATCGGTTAGCGGTAAGAAACTGTTGATACAGGTGCTGGTGTGGCGTGCCATCAAAGTTGCCTTCGCTGGGACCGTTCAGCGAGTCGGAGTCACACGGGGTGGTGGAACTGGAAAATTTGTAGTGGTCGTGGTCCTTCAAATGAAGATCAAACGTCGGAAGGGCACAAACACTGGGGATGTGGTCTCGCCGTGAGCTGTGTCGCTTTTTGAGAACGACATTAATCTCCTCGTCGCCATTGGGTTCGTGGAATGAAACTTGGCTGAGACCGGCAGGGTACATTAGTGGTTAGCTGAAAAAGAGCGATTTTATATAAATAAAGAAAAAATAGAAAAAAAAACTACTTTAAAGTAAAGAAGAAGAAAAGCTTCGCTAGAATCTATGCACGAAAGGGAAGAGAGAAAGAAGGGGAAATATATATATATATAGAAAGCACCGAGAGTCCGCACGAAAAAAAAAAAAAAGAAATAAGCGTCAGCAACGGTGTCTTTTAAGGGGAAAAGTTGAGAAATAAAAATGTAATGTGATCTAAATGGTTTTTCTTTTTTTCGCCGGTGTGCTTCGCTGTGACTTTCCCCCCTGTGTTTTACACGGTGTGAATGATCTAGCGGAAATGTCAACCGTCGTCGACAAAGATCCATTCTGTTGAAGGACGCACTTGAAGACGTCATCGGGGACAACAAAGATGTTGTCCGGGGCGGACAGAACGCTTTTCATCCTTCTCAGCACGGTCTCACTGGGGGCCTTGTTGGGCAGCACAAACACTTTGCCCTCCGACAGCCTTGTCGCGATGGAGCCGCCGCTAGACAAAATGACAGATTTCAAGTCATTCAAGGGGGGATCCTGCGGTCTGGCGTCGCCGTGGACCCAAAACGTGAAGGAAGAAAAGAGACGCCGACGGACGTGGATGGGTATTTGGAGTGTAGCGTGCAGGGAAAATCCGTTCACCGCTTCAATCGACTTTTTGGAGCGAGGTTCGGTGTAGGGGTATTCGTCGAGAGGGACCGACACCTGACGCTCCTTGAGCACGCGGGTGAGCCACGATCTGCTCACCACGGCCCTGACGTGGGGGAGTACGGTCAACAGCTTTACACTTCGAATAAGCGGTTTCTGAACCACCAAAACGAACGCCGACGACGCCAAGTGCAGCGGAGGGTTCACCACCACGCCCAGCGCCTTGCACTGTTCCTCCTCTCGCGCGGTCAGCTGTATGCCGGTCGTATACACAAATGTCGCACCTCTCCTGTGACGGGCACGTAACGCACGACGTGGAGGAGGAGCACGAAGAGGAGGAGAAACTAGGAGACTCGCTGACCCCCCGCTTCGCTTCGACATGGCGGGGTGGGCCAACCCACACGGTGCAGTGTCTGCCCAGCCCAACCCGCGCGTCCTCCCCATTGTAGTGGTAGCGATGACCCGGTGTCAGATGCACCCCGTTGAGATACGAAGACGAGTTGGTGCTGTGGTCCACCACGTCGACAGAGGATAAGGACGATTTGGTGCCGTCACAGTGCAGCAATAGATCGGTGTGGCGCCGGGAGATGTGGTTCAGCCACTCGCTCGTGCCCTGTTTGGTTTTTAGGGCAGCCTTCACATGGCTGCGACCCAACGATAGCCGGAGCGTACAATTATTATTCTTGTCGTGTTCGACACAGGGAGCGGTCACTTCTGTCGAGGTAACAACACACCCATCCTCCCCGTGGTGACTGTCTTTTTGAAAAGACCACTGGCAGAGAGACGAGCCGTTCCGTACCGCAGCACCCCGAATGACTAAGAATGGTGCTGCAGGAATCTTGGGAAGAGTTCGCCGGCACCGTTTCGCAGTCTTTTTCACTGCTCATATTCACTAACTTTGCGGGGGGAGAGAGAAGAGAAGAATGTTTTGACCGGGAAAAGAGCAACACCGTACGAAGATAGAAAGACAACCCTTTTCATTCGTCTTATGGACCCCGTAGAAGGCTCACGTGTTTTGTGACCATTATTTTATCATAGGAACACTATTAAGGTTTTAGAGAATCCTTCAGCACATCGGGGTGCTGGTCGTTGAAGGATACGTCAATGACAAGAGGAATGTGATGAGACGGCAGCTTGGCGTTGGGAAACAACTCTTCCTGATTCACCTGTGAATCTTCGGGGACATCGAGAACCTGGTGGAGACCCAACGAATAGGGTTGATAAAATATAAAGTCTTGCGTTTGATATACCGCACCCTTGGCCTTCATGTTCTCCTTTACTAATGCGAGCTTGTCCTCTGTCTCCCCTTCGCTGCCCGACTTTCCCTGTGCGGCATCGGCCGCCACGTCCGACCACGGCTGTTCGGTCCCGTCCACCTTTTTTTTTAGCCAGCTGCACGTTCGAGGACTTCCCGTGGTATTTCTCCTCTTTGCTTTTGAGAAGGCTGGCCATCTTTTTCTCTGCCATGTAGGAGGGATCAGTGGATTTCATGCTCTCGTGATTGTTTCTAAAGTACTTGTCGTACCCCTTGCTGGACTGGTCGTCCTTGTAGTACCAGCACGTCCATCTGGGTCCTCCCACCACGTCGTACGTGGAGAAAAAACGCTCCCGCAGGACTTCCACACAGGGTTCATCGTCCGACTGGTTGTTGAGGTCGCCACAAATGACAGCGCTCATGTGGGATCGGTCCGCGTCGTTCTTTTGCATTCCCTCCAGTATGCGAAGCGTTTGTTTGGCTTCATGGAGACGAGTTTCGACCGCCGCACTGGTGTCGCCCGCGGTGAACTGCACACACGCGATCACTAAATTCAAATTCGTCACCTTGTCTCGCAAGGACGTAAAATGGGCAAAATGAAAACTTCGTCCCAGATCCACTCCATGTATGAGAATCGGAACAAACCTCCCCTTGTGGAACAAGATCACGTTGCCAATGTCTTCCTCCTCTGCTATTTTACCGGCGTTTCGCGGGGCGGCGGGGTCGTCCCCTTTTCGGAGTGCCTTGACGCCAGACCCTCGCGAGGACTGATACATATTGCCGTACCCGAGGAACCGGACATACTTCCACATCTCGTCGTTGAAAAACGTTCGGTTCACCTCATTGAGGCACACCACGTCCGGGTCGTACGAGCGAAGCAGCCTAACCAAATGCTCCCGGCGGAATGAGGGTTCTAAAAAGTGTGGTAACTCGTCCCCTAGCGTTTCGTCGTAATCCACAAAGGCATCCGCGTCGATACTGGTTGGATCTTGACGGGTAAACGACGGGACGCGCACCTTTGCGCCACAAACGGGTGTGGTGGGATGCGTTTTCCCCCAGCGGTCTGTCATCATATTAAAGCTCATAAACCGAAACCAATCCCGCCGGGTGGTGGCCGTTGACAAACTGGACAAGGGCGCCCGCATCCACTTTCGCGGCAGAGGCGGTTCAATCTCGGTACTATAGTTAATTTCCTTCGCCAGGAGGGTGCTCATTTTTATCTGAATCGCATCCTCGTTTATTTTGTTGTCTGTGATGCTAGGTTTAATCACCTTCTTGGCGGAGCCGGCGTACTTTCCTATCGAGGCGACTCTTCCGCCGCCGACATGGGAGCCTGTCGGCATACCACCGGACTGCAACAACCGTGTGCAGACCCTGAGCATGAATAGTGACTACAACAAAATGAGAAGGGAAAAATGTGTAGGTGGGGACAATGAATGGGCTGCAGCGTCGCAAAACATGTGTTTCGGTGAAACTGTAGTAGCAATGATAAAGAAACAAAATGAAAATAATATATATCAAAACAGAAAAAAAAAAAAACATCTATTTGTTACGTGGTAAAAAAAAAAAAAAAGATGAAAATCTAGATCTAAGGTATAATCAATAGTACTCTACTACAAATCTGGGTATTTTTCTTCGAAAGCGGTCAGGTGGTTGAGAAACGTGGCGTAGCTATCCTTTTTCCGTTCAATGAGCGTGCGACTGCGATCGATAAAATTACGGTAGTTGCCGTGAATCTCCGTTTCAAACTTCAACTGGTACTCCTCCTTGATGCAATCCATCTCCGCTCTCAGGCATTCGTCGTACCGGCCCACTAACTGCGCCTGTTCCTCCGCCAGTGAGAGGATCGCGTTAGGAGAGTCCGGGGTTGCCTCCGTGGTCTCCTCCCTGCATCGTTTTCGTTCTCCGCCACACAGTGGTACATTCTCCTTCTCCCCCTGCAGCACCACCGATGCCCTTGTCGAGGACTTTCCGGAAGGGGCGCTGCTAATAAAATTGTTGTAACTTTGAAGGACCACACTGCCGCGGCTGGTGGGGGGCGGCAGAGTGCAGGAGAGTCGTGTGGTGAGACGGCGGGACTTTGTCTTATCGTCGGTCGTCAGCTCATTCTGTTCGCCTGTCCTGGTGGGCAGACGAGAGGCAGGGTTCTTCTTTAGTTCCTTGACGCGGTCCGCGTAGCGGAGAGTGTTTAACGTGTGCTCGCAATTGTGGTTGGATGGCGATACGGCCCCAATCATGACCGTTTTGCAGTTACCCACGAAGCAATCCCGGAGCACCTCCGTCAGCTTGGACCCCCGGAAGGGAACGTGTCGCTTGTTTTGGTCGAGTGATCGAATACACTCCTTGAGGGCAAGAAGACTCTTGTTGATTTCCGATCCCTCGAGGCGAGTTTGACGGTCACAGTCCATGGTGTCGGCCCCCCGCTCACTGCCCGCCAAATCAATAAAAGTGAATTTGCCGTTCGTCGCCCCCTGCCGCACCTTCAGCTCCAGAATGGCGTGCGAACGGGAGCTGGTGTCATTCGCGCCGGTCGTGCCGGAGCTTCGAATTTGGCTCCCCCGGCTGATAATGTTCATGACGTCCTCCACATCGCTGGAGAGGTGCTCGGTCAACCCTCGAATATTGACATTCTTCTTGTCGTCTTCCAGGCAGCGAAGTGGGTTGCGGTCGTTCAGGAGGTCGAACAGTTTCCCGCTGTAAATTTCATAAAAGGAAACGAAAACAGAACCGCCCTCTTCTAATCGGTCGAACATGTCTTGAGCCGCCAGCGCGTACAAGCCCGGTTCGGTTGTGGTCCCCAGCATGGTGTGCGTCTTGCCGCTTCCGGTCTGTCCATAGGCAAAGCAGGTCGCGTTACCACCGTCGAACACCGTATCGAGGAGTTGGTAGGCGGAGCGGCCGTACACGTCCGCGTTGGAGCAGTCCTCCCCAAAGACCTGGTCAAAGAAAAATCGATGATTGTGGGTGTACTTTCTAAGATCCACCTTCACCTTGGGTTCGTGCAAAATGAGCTCACTCTCATTGTCCGTCTCCATCACGTCGGCGTAGCCGTACTTCTCTTCATTGGCGCTGAGCGGTCTCTTCCGGACCGCCACGACAATACGACTTTTCTGCTTCACCTCTCTATTGCCTGGTAGGTGGGTCAGCACCGTGGTCCCCCTAACCGTGTAGTGACTCTTCTTGTGATCCTCGGAGTCGGAGTCGGAGTTGTCGACGCCGTCTAAAATGTCACTTTGACGGAGTGTACCGTTCGCTTCCCTCTTCTGACGGTCCAGCCTGGACTGACTTTTCTGCCCCTCACCCGGGGAGAGGTCAGCCGGATCTGTAAATCGACCTAAGCCAACTCTCCGCAAAACATGTTTTAAGCCAAGAGAACTCTTTTTCGGTGGCATGCGCCAGAAATAGTATACTCGATGATCTGAAAAAAAAAAAAAAAGGGTTGTATAAAACCTTCCTGATGGTGCGAAAAAAAAAAAGAAAGACGGGGGAATGATAAGAGGATTACAGTCGGTGTGACAAAAAAAGAAAAAAAGAAAGAACACTAGAATACATAACATGACCTCGTCTGATATGTAGGTTTTTTTCATTTTTTTAAAAATGTTCATTTTCGGAGCATATATGTATATATGGGAAATATAAATTAAATGGTATAATATTTCTTTTTTCCAAAATAAAAAGACCTATGCCGTCTACGGCCTCGAACAGAAACAATTCTTCAGTTTTAAGAAAATCAAAAAAAAAAATTGGGAGGGTAAGGAATCCGGAGCTACACTAACTGGAAAGGAAGAAAACTAAAAAAATTGAAAAGTAAAAGTTTAAAAGTTTTGGAAAACAAAGGTAAAAGAGAAGTGTTTTTTTTTTTTTACTCAAATTCAATGAGTACTTCAGAGTCTTCGACGGTGTCGCCGAGTTTAACCTTAATCTCCTTCACGGTGCCGTCCGCCATGGCGTGGATCTTATTGCGCATCTTCATGGCCTCTAAAGTGAGAAGTTCAGCGCCCGCCACCACCTTCTCGCCGACGCTGACCTTCACACCCACAATGACGCCAGGCATGGGGGAGAGAACCTGTTTCGCATTCAGCCCCTCCTCCACCTCGGGGACAAAGTGGTTCAGCACGGACTGAAGGTCGTTGAGCACATTCACATTGAAGGTGGTACCCTTCATCTGGACCCCGTACGACACCTCGTTCGTTCCCCAGAACTGGAGGATATTCTCGCTGTTGCCTTCCTTCACGCGAATGACGGGGAAGTTGACGGACCAGAACACCTCAATGGGGCGGAAAGGGCCCTTTGCGGTTTCGGCCACCTCAAAGCTGTTCTCCCCTGTGCGGCGAGCGTAGACCGGGACCTCGTTCTCCTGCTTGGGGCCGATGGAAAGGTAAAACTGGCCCTCCGTGATGGAGCCTTTGGTGAAATGCAGGGCCTCGCGCTTGATGTGCATGCAAGCGGCCGCCTCGTACATGACCTTCCGCTCCGCATCGGACAGATCGGTCTTCTTGAAACCGTCAGGGTAGGTCTCGGCGAGAAAGTTGGTCGTCAGGGTACCCTTCTGGTACGTTTCGTTCGTCACCACATCGCGCAGGAGGCAAATGTTGTGCTTCAGACCACGGATTACGTACTCATCGAGGGCCTTTTCCATGCGCTCGATGCACTCCTGTCGGTCCTTGCCCCAGGTGGAGAGCTTGCAGATGAGAGGGTCGTAGTACACGGAGATCTGAGAGCCCTCCACAATACCAGAGTCGCACCGCACGCCCTCGCCGCGGGGCTCCTGGTACTGGCTGAGGCGGCCAATGGACGGGAAGTAATTCTTTGTAGGATCCTCGGCGTACACACGGCACTCCGTCGCCCAACCGTTAATCTTGATGTCGTCCTGCGTCACGCTCAGGGGGAGGTCGGCGGCAGCGCGGAGCATTTGCTCGACCAGATCGACGCCGGTGATCTCCTCTGTAATGGGGTGCTCCACCTGCAGACGGGTGTTCATCTCAAGGAAGAAGAACTCCTTTTTGGGGTTCACCACGTTCTCCACGGTGCCGGCGGAGACGTACTGAACCGCCCGAGCCATCGCCACAGCCTCCTCGCCCATGGCCTTTCGGGTGGCGGCGTCAAGAAGGGTAGAGGGTGCCTCCTCAATCACCTTCTGGTTACGCCTCTGGATGGAGCACTCCCGCTCTGGCAGGTATAGGGTGTTACCTTTACGATCGGCGATCACCTGTATTTCAATGTGGCGGGGGTTTTCAATAAACTTTTCCACTAGCATCTTGTCGCTGTTGAAAGCCGCCATCGCCTCCTCGCGGCAGAGATCGAAGAATTCAACGCACTCCTTGTCGTTGTTCGCCACACGCATGCCCTTGCCGCCACCGCCGCCAGATGCCTTGAGCATGACGGGGTAGCCCACTTCGTTCGCGAACTTTAGCACGTCTTCATGTCCCTTCACCTCACCAATGAAACCGGGGATGCAGGTAACGCCGGACTGTTGCGCCAGTCGCTTGGACTCAATCTTGTCGCCCATCGCCTGAATGGAGTGGGCGTCCGGGCCAACAAAGATGATGTTGTTCTTTTGGAGGGCACTTTGAAAGTCTCCGTTTTCAGACAGGAAGCCGTAGCCGGGGTGCACAGCTTGGGCTCCAGTCTGTTTGCATGCATCCACTATTTTGTCAATGCAGAGATAACTTTCATTGGAGGGAGGGGGGCCAATGCAGACCGCCTCATCCGCCATTCTCACGTGCTTCGCCTGTTCATCGGCGGTGGAGTGGACAGCAACGGTCTTGATGCCAAGTCGCTGGCACGTTGTCATGACGCGGCATGCGATCTCGCCTCGATTGGCGACGAGCACCTTATCAAAGATGGGTTTGGACATTCAAAAGAGGTGAAGACGGATTAGCTTAAAAAAAAAAAAAAAACTGCAGAGGGGAAAGAAAAGGAGGAAGAGTTTTTGAGAACGTTTTCCGTCTGAAAAAAAAAAAAGGTGGTAAAATCATGGAACCGGCACGGAATATGTTTTTTTTTTTTTTTGTAATTAAATAATGCTTAATATATGTATTGACTATTGATCCTTATCCTTCTTGCTCTCGCTTGCGACGCGGTCCATGACGCTGCCAACCGAATCGTCCGTCTCGGGGGTCCCATCGGGCAGTTCCGCCGCCGCCTCGCTCTCCTTTTCCTTCTTGGCCCGCAAAGCTGCCTTTTTAGCCGCAATGGATTCCCTCAGTTTTTTGAGGGTTTCCTCCCTCTTCTCATTGACCACCGATCGTTCAGAGATGATTTCCGCCCTCTTGCGTTCTAGTTCACGCTTCTTGCGTAGCTCCAGGATTCGACTCTGCAGCTCCGACTCCACACCACCACTGACTTCGCGCTGCTTGAGAGGGGTAATGATCGTGCGAGCGTGCTCCCACACAATATCCATCTTGAGGCAACCCTCCTTGTACTTTAGTTCATCCACCCGATCGGAGTCCAACTCCGCCACCTGCTCTATTGTCCATATGTTTCGTTCAATCAACTTCTTTGTGGTGTGGGTCCCGCAGCAGTCGAGCCAGGACACAAAGGTGCCAGGCGTGATGTCTGGGGCGCACTCTAAATGGATTAACCACCACCGCCTATCTTCATTGGTGATTCTTCCGTTGGTCGCGATGGAGCGCAAAAGTGGAAGACACAATAGGGGTGACGAAATGGCACGTCGCATCGCTTCTTCTAGTCGGCGTAATAAAGTGGTGTTGCAACTGATTGAACTGCTATGAATGTTTTAGAGGGGGGAGAAGAGGAGAAACGCTGGGGTAAGCTAATAATAAAAAAAAAAAAAATAGATAACGGTATACCATGTACCATCAAGAAAAGAGAACAGTACACGATTCAATCACATACAGTACAATGAACTGGTACTAGATGTCGTCCTCCTCCCAAGGCATTTTTGGAAACTCAATCGCCGCCTTCGATGTGCTACGGTCTCCGTCGGTCGTGACCGAGCTAGCCTTCGGGGTCTCCTTGGGTGGGGTAGAAACCGGCGCCTGAGGGGCCGGCGTGCTCTCTACCGAGGCCACCGCCGCCACGGGGGTCTCCGCCTCCTCCTTCTTCTTTGCTACAGCTGGGGTGTGGTCGTGACTTTCTACCACAGGTTCTACACTCGCCTCCCGGTTGGGGGAAGAAACCAGAGACGGGTTGGACCGCTGGAACTCATTGTACTTTTGAAGACGCTCCCGCAACCGTCGCAGCACGGCGCCCACCAGTAGTTGGGTAGACTCGGAAACGTCCTTACGGCAGAAGATGGGTTCAAGCATGCGGACGTGCTCTTCGCAGGTGCTGACGGCGGCCTCCACCAGGAAGGTATCTTCGTGCTTGAACTGCTCGTTCAGGTACTCCAACAAGAGATCGGCCGCCTCCTGCGCATCCTGTGCCAGCGAGAGAATACTCTCCTCCGACACCTTTCCCGCCTGCAGCTCCCTCGGCTTTTGGTGTGGGGGGCCGTTCAGCACGGTGAGCAGCGTCTTCACCTGCGGCTCGCTGGTACACTCCCCCAAACAAGCCACCTTCCAAAAGTAGTTTTCCCAGAATTTCTGGTCGCTAATCTTGGAGGGGACGATAAGATAGCGTTGGTGAGCGAGCACTTTATTCTCCACCAGACCCTCGTGAATGTCTCTATCGTAGTCAAATTTGTCGAACAAGTCGCTCAAACTGTG
Source organism: Angomonas deanei (assembly GCA_903995115.1). Taxonomy (NCBI): domain Eukaryota; phylum Euglenozoa; class Kinetoplastea; order Trypanosomatida; family Trypanosomatidae; genus Angomonas; species Angomonas deanei. The sequence goes on from LR877164.1 coordinate 36,346, forward strand.
CGGGTTCAACCCGACAGAAAGCATCATGGAGTTCTCGTCGGGGGTCCAGCCACGCTCGGGGCCGTAGAGGAAGGTGCCGTCGTCCTCCACAATGTTGCTCGACACTAGCGTCCGCCACTGCTCCGCCTTTTCCGCCCACTTGGGGGGCACCACATCCCACGGCAGCGGCCCAGAGGAGGGGACGGCGGGGGCCTGCTTTTTGGCCAATTCCTGTTCTAGCTCCCTCCGTGTCTCCTGGTAGGCTTCGCTTGTCTTCTCAATCAGCTGCGAAACGGTGGAGGTGAGTGTCCCCCAAAGAGAGGACACCGTCTTGGAGACCTGCGCCGCCGCCACGTTGACACCCGTGTGAATGTGCACCTGCACCGTCAGCGTCGAGAGGTTGTCGGTCGCGAAGGCGGGGTTCTTCGCGGTGTGTTTGCTAATGATATCGGGAAAGGATATCTGTAGACGGGATGCCGAAAGAAACTCGGCCGATTCCTCCACCACACTCTTTGCCGGGTCGACCGAGTTGATGACGGTCAGCTTGACGGAGCACCCTCCAGGGTACAGCGTGTCCCCACCTTGGTGGTCCGGTGAGGGCGGCGGCGGGATCAAGTCTAGGAGAATAGCATAACTGTCATTCTCGGCATCTTTGTTGGGGGTGAGTCCTTTTAGCATGGTCAGTCGAAACTGGTGTTTTTTGGTGATATTGTTCGGGGCCCAAAACGGAAGAGAGCTCAACTTGTTTTCCCGCGTTAATTGGTCTACGCCCGTCGCTCTCCACATGTACACACTTTCGTCCGGCGTGGGGTTACTCAAAAACTCTACGGTTGTCATTGAAGAAATGAACACAAATAAATAAAAACGCTAAATGTTTTCCGGATGAAACTTGATAGTAGTGGAAAGTAAAGTAGGGAAGAGAGAAAGGAGTAAGTGTGTGTGTTTGTACTCGAATTGCCGCACACCTAAAAAAAAAAAAAAAGAATGATTGCAAGGGAAGTGTTCAAACGAACAAGTGAAACACACCAAAAATGAGACATCACTTTTCCACTAGCTCCACATTTTCTATCACCACCTTCAGGAGCTGGACCGCCGCCTCGGACATTAAACGTGTGGCGAGGTGCTCGGTATACATTTCCGTGAATACCGCCTCTCTTCTCGCTTTGCTCAATAACACCCCGACCGAAACTTCGTTGCTTCTCTGCCGTAGCACCTGAGCCGCCGTTACCCCGATCAGTTCATTCGGGGGTTGAGGCCCGACAGCGGCCAAGTAGCGCTCCAGGGAGTCAAACGGAATACAGTAGTAAAGGGTCAGAACCATGTCCACCGTACCATCAGGGACGGCGACGTTCTCCACGACACAGTCGACCGCCTCGCCGGGTTCGCTAAACACAGAACGAGGTAACGTGAACACACCGAAAAATGAGCTGGGCGGCACCACAACGAGGGACCTACTGCAATAAATGAGAAGTTTGCTCATATAAAATAAAGCACTAAAGTGTTCCACACGGGGCAAGTCATCCTTACGCAGTTCATCGTCGGCCGAGGTGCGCAAGACCGCCTTTCGACGCGTGTCATAGACGACGGTGACGCACTTTGGGTGAACAGAGAGCGAACACGTTTTGGATATTTTCCAGGCGCACAGCGCCCCCACTGCAAATACAGTGAGCGGAAGCAGAACGGGTGGCCCGCTTGAACCTCTTGTTGTGGTGACAGGGGCTCTACTCATTTTTAATTGGACACGATGTTTGTTCTTTGCTAAGATCCTTTAGGAGAAAGAAAAATTGGGGCAGCGTCCGATAAATAAAAAGCCACCCTAGGTCGAGGAAGCCAGCAAACGTATAAAAACAGAGTATTCTAGTGAAATGCGTTTATATGTGATGGAGGAACGAATCAGAATGGTTTCACTTCATTGAGTTCCTTGTCAGAAAAAAGAACAGCACGATGCGAAAGGCCCTTTTTTGTCAGGTCGTTGAGAATAAAATTGACCGCATGGCGATAGGTGTTGGTCTCCACTTTGGTAAACAAGTGGATGCGGTTGTACACCTCCTCGGCCGTTCGGCGCATCTCTTCCTTTGCGGAAAGTCGCTTCTCCTCCTCCTGCTCGGGGGCGCGCGCCCGGATGCGTGCCGTGCGCACAGCCTCATCGACGTGAAGATAGTAACCGTGATCAAAGCGAAGCAGGTCTTCCGGCCACCTGTATATTTCATCTCCGCTAGGCGGTAGCTCGGAGACGGTTTTCTGGTTGGCGAGTGCCATGGCGCAGGTGGAGGACCACCAGCGATCGACGATCACGGGGTGGGTGTGACTGGCCGCCTCGATCGGCACCGCTGCCATGTAGTTGGAGGCGCTATAAAAACAGCGAGCCACGGACTCCGGTTCATCCATGTAAAGTGGTCGTATGTCGTTCCACTCTGACGGTGGGGTGGAAAAGACGGACCCTCCCAACTTCTCCCCCAACGTCCGTGTCACGAGACTCTTCCCTACCCCATCCAGTCCCTCTATCGACAGAATCGGAAACGTTCCACCGCTCTTTCCGTGAAATAGTGGACACCCCTCTGCCTCCCGGACGAACTGGGAGCACCTGTCGTTCCACCACGGCAGTCGGGCGGACTCCGCCATCCTTAGGACAGCGACGCACGCCTCTCTCGAGCGGTACACATTGGTTCCCCTGTGAAATGGGGCGGCGTATTGTACCACCGCCTGCATCCCGGTTTGTACTGTGTCCCCTCGGTGTAACGAACTAGTAGTGGAAAAGTGGGCAGAAGAGGGTTAGGTAGGCATGGGCAGTGTTGGCACGTGATCACTCAGCCAGTAATAATAAATAAAAAAAAGTTATTTCGTCTGTATGACTTCTACAGCAGCACCCAATTATTGCAGTACAGGTGATTGGAAAGCGGATACGGATCTTTTACAAACCACTTGGACGGCGCAACCACTCTTTTCAGTGGCCGGTGATTCAGGTACGCCCCCCACCAGGAAAAGGTAGAGTTCGCCATGATGACGTCGTTACACTGACTCATCATTAACAGCTCCACCACCTCTCTTGGCTGGTGTGCCCCCACGTCTAGCGCAGCGGCAGTTTCATTTTTAGGGTGGACAAGTTGGACGTCGATAGCGGGATACTTTGTTTTAAAGTAGCCCACCACAAGGTCCCCCTCCGTCTCTTCCTCACAGAAGACGAGCAGCTGGACAGTAGGCCCGGCGGCTGGGCGGTGGCACCACAGAAAGGCGCCCAGCAGTTGTGACAAGGCGACATCGTAAAAGTCAATTGGCAAATTCTCAAAGACGTCACCCATTCGCAGATAGTCCCCTTTACGAATGTGCATCGCCACCGTGTGTGTGTCCTCCTCCACCTTATAATTCACGCTGAGATGTTGCTTTGCCACCCCGACTAGTCGAGGGGAGAGGACTTGTTTGATGATGGGATAGTCATCAAAGTACTGCTCCGACTGAAAGAATCCCACCATGTTGTACACGCAGGACTTGGTGCAATCGAGGGTCACATAGCTAATCGGACGCGTTTCCGGCACGACCACACTGGACAGCGGCGGGACGGAATCCCCCACGCCGTGGGCTGCTAGATTTTCAAAAAGAGACGACCAGTAGGTCGGTCGTGGTGCCTCACAGCTACTGCTCCATAGCTCCCTCTGAAGTACGGCGGGGATGTTATTTCGCCTCGCTGTTGCCAAAAGATTAGCAATGAGGAAAAGTTGGTTCCCAAGACCGCCAACGACATTTGTTGTGACAGCACATTTCGGCGTCACAGACGACATTGGGGAACGTTTGTTGGTGCACTGCTTCAGAGGGCTTCAAGTTAGACAGAAAACGAAAAGAAAAAAGAGGGAAAAATGGTGAACAAGGCGCATACACAAAAGCACAACGCTGGCGTAGGAACCTACAGAGAAAAGATCCATAATAAAAACAACTAGTATATTCCGACAAAGTCCGTTTCAAAAAGTTAAACTTTATTAGGTGATTATGAATAGTCTGTGGTTCAGTGTTCGCTACTTGCTAACCTGATCGCGGTGCTTGATGCCCTTTTGGTCGAGAAGCATTTGCAGTTCGCCAGACTCGGCCATCTTGAGCACAATGTCAATGCCACCGGCGAAATCTCCCTTCACGAAGAGCTGGGGGATGGTGGGCCACTCGCTCACCTCCTTCACGTAGGTGCGCACAACGGGGTGGGCCAGGACGTCAAAGGAGGTGTACTCCACGCCGAGGGCATCCATCACGTCTATCATCTTTTTAGAAAAGGCGCACATGGGGGCCTCTGGTACGCCCTTGATGAAAACTACTAAATCTTCCTCCTGTATAGTATCGTTGATGTCCTTCTTAATCGTGACAATTTCCTCCTCCGCCAGCGAGCTGTTGACCATCCGAGGTTGGAAGTCGGGGTGCGTCTCCTCCTTGTCATCCACGTCACCGCCGACACTACCGGGGGGTTGCGTGGAGACGAATCGCCTGCACTGACCTGCATAGAGAGTCGTCGTCATCGCTGTGGAGGTGGGCATGCCAGCGGCCATGGCGCCAACGGCGAGTCGGGATCGAGTAGAGAGTAGTGTGAAAAGAACGCGTTTCATTTCACGACAGAAATAGTGCAGCTCTTATTAGTTTTACAGAATGGGAGAGGGGGTAAAAAAAGAGAGTACATGAAATGACAGGGGACCAGAAACAGGTGAGGTAAAAACAATCCTGTGAAGAAAGGCTTTTTTTTTTTTTTAGAACGAATGGATGTACAATGTAATCTAATCTAAGAAGCAAATGAGTGGGTATCGCTGTCCGAGTCGATCAAAAATTTGCGAAACTCACTTCGGACATTCATTTTTGAAAACTTTGGTGGTTGTTCTTCCTTTTTTGACGCAACAGAGGAATTGAGCGATTCTGGGACAGACTTTCGAAAAGGTTTTATTTTAATCATCTCGCCATTCGGTAACTTTTTGAAAAGCGTCCCTGCTGGTGGGCCCTTTACCGGTTTAAGGGCGCTGGTTGGCACTGGCACCTGCTACTGGCGGTTCCGCCTCCTTCGGACTCTCCCGTGCCGTCGGTGAGGTTTGCGACGGCTCCCCTCCCAGCGTGGAGAGGGACGCCCGTCCCCCTTCGTACCGCTCCGGGGTGGCTACATCCGTCATCTCTACCGCCTGTGGCACCTCTGGTGCACTCGCCTCTTCCTCCTCTGTGTCACTCTCTGCGATGGCGAAGGTGCTGACGGGTGGGGCAGGCGGGGCCACCACTGCCGGGGGTTCAACCGGGGGCGCGACAGGGGGAGGGACAAACACGGGAGGGTGATAGACCTCCAGCGGCTTCTCCGGCTCCTCGAAGGGGGTCCGCGGTCTGCTGGCTGTACATGTCGTCCTGGTGGACAGACGCCACGGACGCTTTTGTGGAGGGCCTCTCCGAGTGGACGGTAGTCGTTTGGGCCGACCGCTTCTTGGGGGCGGTGCTGGACGGTTTCGCCTCTGGCGGTGCCGCCGACCGCTCCGAGTCGGAGGCTTGGACGTACTGGTAGGTGGAGACTTTCTCTCTTCTCGTTTGAAACTGATGGGTGTCGATCCCTAGGTACCGTTTTTCTTCCGGGGAGAGGTAATTCGCGGTGAGTTCTACCACATCCTCCTGCAACTTTTCTAGACTATGCAAGACGGCGGTGAGGGCGGCCGTCTGCTCCGATTGAGGAGCCTCCAGCACGTGAACGATACTACCACGCTCTCTGCAATACCGTGGGTCTACGCGCATGGAATTTTTCAAAAGTTTTCTCATATTTTCCTTCGACTCATTCAGTTCACTCACCTCGTTCATGAATTCCATTAATTTCTTCGTGACGTCATTCCGCAGGCGGGTTCGCTCAACGGTACTAATCGTCTCTCCCAGGTCACTGGTGGAGAAGAGCTGTTTCGCTGGCACCGCTCTCGGGCTATTCCCCGCCGCTCTACTGGATTTGCAGGACTTTACCGAGTGTCCTTGTTTAGAATACGCGGACCTGCAGGAAGCGCTAAACACAGGTTGTGGGGAGTTGAAGGAGGTGGTGGTGTTACTTCGGGGACTTCGCTCTATGCCGCGCACAGTGCTGGAAGGTCCTTTACTCTCGTAGGAGACACTCCGCACTTTTCTTTGGTTTGGTGGCGCGTAAGTGTGTTTACCAGAGTTATCCCGATACCGATGTTGCACCGTGGATTCGTCCGTCAGCTTGTGTGGCGAATTGCTAAAACTCAGTTCGTAATGGTTAGGGGTGGGTAAAACAGGATGAAAGTCAAACCTGGATTGCTGGAAGTTTCGCAGCGCATAGACGTCATTCCGTATATCCACTGGACGGTCCTCATTCCGCTGCGACAAAAGGAAAAACGGCTTTTTATCCGAAAGGGAAGCGTTGCTTTGTCTCATATTCTCTACGAAAAAAAGAAGGGGAACAGAAATAGGTGTGCAGAGGAGGAGAGTGATGGGAGGCGTGAAAAAAAAAAAAATGTAACCCATGTTTGATGTAAACACAGCTGGACGGAAAGATGTGGACGAAGGATACAGATGGAACAATGATGAAAACTCCAAAATCTAACGTTGGTGATACGTCTATCTAATGAACACTCTACTTCTTGGACTTCCGCTTCCCTTTGGCCTTGCTATTAGCCGATTCGTCTATTTGTTTCCCGTCGGTGCCGTTCAACTCGGCAATTCGCCTAACGTACTCTCGGCGTAGCTCGACAAGGTAGGGATCGTCTTTTTGCGCTACACGATTAAAAGGGGAAAGTGGTCTAGGGTGGGACACCTCCGTCTCCTTGGGGGAAATAGGTGTTCTGGCTGGGGTGTACTCCGGCACGGTGATCCGACTCACCGAGCGGGACGAGCGGCGCAGGCGGGACTCCTCGGCACGGTCAATGTCCTCCGCCCGCAGGAAGGCGGGGTTCGCTCCCATGGTGCGCTTCTCTGCATCGGTCAGAAAGTGCGAGGCGAAGCGGACGGAGGTGTTACGCAGCTGATGCAGGTCCGTGGCGAGATCGGCTAAGATTTCTTCCTGGCAAGCAATCGCCTCCGCTTGCTCGTCACTAATGACAATTCCGTCAGGGATCGTATCGGTACGACGGAGATGGTGTTGCTGCCGGACGGATGACAGCAAATCAGGATTTAACTGCATGGCCGTCTTGAGCAGTGCCTCTAGTTGTGTATTGAGTGCAATGTGCAGTGCCTCCACGTTATTGTGAAACTGGGCAAACCCCCGCGCGGCCTGGTCACGGACCCACTCCGCATCCTCAAACGACTGCACGCTCCGCTGCACCATGGCTTCGGTCAAGGGGGGCGGACAATTGGTGGCGGGAGGGGGGGCCCGCCGCTTGAGGGATAGGGCGATGGTATCGCGGACAGACTTGGGGACCTCCGCCCAGTCTCCTTCTCCTCTCTCAATGGAGTTCACTAAGAATGCGTTCCCACCGGCTTGCATTTTTCCTTTCTTTTTACTGCTATACTCGCTACAACGGTAGAAAAAAAAAGGAAAATGTGTAAAAACGCGCGAGGAGTTTGGCAAAAAAAAAAAAAATGAAATCGAAAAATCATCGTATCATCATTACATACCGTGCGGGAGCACACACCTCAAATCGTAGAGTCCTCCAACTCTGCGAACACGTGTTGACCGTCCTCCAAGACATCACAGACGCGGTCGACAGGGTCACACGTCACACCGCCCTCTTTCCGTATCGCGACCGGGGAGCCGAACCGTTTGCCCATGGTAGAGTCATAGAACACCATGGCCGCATTGCCTAACCACGAAATATCTTGCGTGCCGTCACCGCACTGGAGGGGGATCACCTTTTCTCTGACGTGAACAAACACTTTCATCGAACAAAAACGTCCGCTACACTAAATACAAAAATGGAAACTACCAAATAGAGACAGAAAGAGTACGTGTGTGTGTGTGTGTGTGTCACCCACAACAAAACGAGGAAACAGAAAAAGAATGGGGTTTAGAGAGATACAATTTAAACGGTTTGTAAATAGTCTACCCTTAATATCCGTTCCAGCTCCTGTTCTTGGCCAGCGCACGGGGGTCGAGCTCATTCTGGAGGGCGCTGGAAGTCTGACCTGGTGTCGGCGTTCTAAGCATGTTGGTGAGGGACAAGGCATCCTGCGCCTCCCTCTGTCGCTTCGCCAAATCAATGAGCTCTTGTGGTATGTTATCCCCGTAGAGGTTTTGTATGTGCACGTACATTTGCTCCTCTCGTTTGGGGTGCACTCTAAGAACGGTCATTTTTAAAAATTGATAGACGAAACCCATCATGAGCATAGAAATCCAAAAGAATTGAATTTTTGTGCGCGTCGGCAGTCGGTCGTACCGCGCCACGCCTGGGAGTGCCATGTGCTGAACTAATGAACCACCTAGATGCGTAAACAGGGAAAAGTGAAAAGGGAGAGGGGGGGGAAAGATTAAATTTCCGTTAAACAGACGCAAGAAATAATAAAAATAAAAAACGATTACACCTTATCTTTCTTAGAAGCAACTACTCACGGTTCACTCGCGCACTCCAAACGCTACGTACACCACATTCTCGCCGCGCACAAACGTCTGTTCCTCCTTTTCCTTGTTCGTGAGCACCACGTTAAAGACACCGTCAATTGCCGTCAGCGATCCCACCACCACTTCACTCTCGGCGGTATAGCAGCTGCAGGGCTTGCGCAGGATGCTCTCTAAATTTAATGACATGTGGATAAAATATGAACGCTTCGTCGGAAAAAAAAAAAAGAGTTCGAGAGGTAAAGAAGGAAACGTGGTACTAGTGACACACCGTGCATTGTCCAGTAAATGATTCTTTATAGAAAAGAAAATAATCGAAAAAAAAACGTTTTCTCTACAAAACGGAAAAAAAAAAGCAAATTGTTCGGTTCCAAGTATTTGACGCCTCAGTAAGTTATTAAAAATATCCGATTTTACAGAAAGAAAAAAGCATGTAAAATTACGAGAAACAAAGAAAGCAACGAAAGGAGAGACGTTTTATTATTGTTCGAATTCGTATAATCGAATGAAAATCAATCGGTGTACCGCAACGATTCTTGGTACGTTTGTATAATTAAAAATTATCTTTCTTTATTTATTTTGATGAAAAGCGCTCCATGTTAGGCTTGGAATTTGTATTAATATACGTTATTAGAAAAAAATTAAAAAAACAGTATTCAGACAGACTCTCCCCTAACAGAAACGGACACACACCGCTTGGACTCTACGGTCTCCTCTTCCTCTTGGGAATAAGAGGAGGTGAGGTCTCCCTCCGTCGACCGGAACCGATGGCTGTCTTCGATGGACTTTCTATGCGTGGAAGTGTGGGAGGCCGTCGGCGCCTCTCGCCACATGCCCTCCCACTCCGCCTGGCAGGAGGCGACGAGGAGCTGTCGCTGCAGGAACTCATCCGCTTCCACGATTTGTAGTTGGATGGCTATCTTTTCGCTAAAATAGTGTTGCAAAAGACTACCGCGCTGCAGTTGGACGTAATCCTTGAACATTCGAATGCCCATCTGCGCCGCGCTGCCCATCATGCGCTTCGTTAGCTTGGCGCGCCGATCGGCCTCTAGAGCGAGCAGTTTTCGTTCCCGCTCCGCGAACCCACCGCGTGCGTACGTCACCTCATCTGTGCCGGTGTAGAGATCCAAGTCTGACAAGCGTAAGGCGGGGTCGTAGCAAATGTGCGTCATTTGACTCACGTCTACCGAGATACTAGTGTGGATGTTGTGATCCATGTCCGTGAGGTCATCGACGGAGAGTGTGGTCTGGGAGACTAGCAAGGAATCGCTAAAGAGGTGCTCCTCGTAACGGGCTTCCTCGCCTGTCCTTGCGAGAACCGCCGGTGGTAGACTTCTGTCTTGGATCATCTCTATGTGTTCTACCGCCGCCACCGTGTCTATTGGTGTCGTGCTGGCGGACTGCCGCTTGTGTCCTAGCTTGGGCAGCTCCGGTGTCTCATGGCTGGCTTTACTATTTACCACTGTCGTCGTGCCACAGCAGTTTCCCATACAAAACAACTAATAAAAAAAAAAAAACTATTTTTCTCCTTGTAGAAAGGGAATAAAAGGGAAAAGAGGAAATGCGAGTAACGCCAACCCGTGTGCAAGGGTGAAACAAAACAGTGAAGGGAACCCCCACACACGCACGCGCACTCCTGTTATTTATGCACTCGACAAGTGGTACGAATCGCACAGAAATAAATATAGTGAAAGCACGTCCTAGGCAAATGGCTATCTCCGGTTGGATCTTTTTCGTCGCTCATTTTCCTTTTCCAGCTCCGCGTCTTCCATGTGTTCCTCCCGCTCCTTGACACGCATAAATTCGATAAAGTCTTTTTTACTTCACAAACCCCTCAAATTTTGAGTGCCGTGTGACAACAATGTGATGCGTTCCCAGCGCCTTAAACAGGTAGAGCATCTTCTTCACCGAGCACTCCGGCTCCACCTGAAGCAGGCAACTCTCCAGCACGTCGGTGAGGTCCAGCTCTAGCAAATTGGGGTCCGCTGAGATGGATGGGTGTTTTTTAAACCGCACATACGTGTTCAAGTTGACGTTGCTGTTGCTGGAGGCCGCCAGTTGGATGGCACGGACTAGTTTTTTAGTCGGTGCATACCCCAGCAGCGTGGCGTCCTCCGGGGACTCAATCACGGGGAAACCGGTGACCGCCATTTTTTGGAATAAATCATTAATATTTTGGATCGTGAGACCGTAGGAGGTTAAAACGGTAAACTTCTTGGCGCCGTAAATGTCCTCCGCACAGAAGTCTAGATGAAACTCCTTTTTGGGATCCAAGTAGGGCAGCTTGTTCTCCTCAATACCAATCTCATAGGTGCCCTCGACCCCTAGGGCCTCCCCCGCCGCCTTCGCGCACAAGATGCCAATAATGACGGGGACCATACTCTCCAGGGAGCCGGTGAGCTCGAACATGATGATGGCAAGGCAGATGGTCATGCGAGTGACACCGGTCAGGAGAGAGGCCGCCCCCACAATAGCGTATACCCCCGGTATCACGCAAATGTCCTGATCCACACACTCGGCGAACAAATAGGAGGAAGGGAAGTACTCCTGTACGGTGCGAAACATCATGCCGTAGGCACGGCCAAAGAGCGCGCCAATGGTTAAAGAGGGGACCAGCATACCAGCCGGCAAGTAAATACCGACGGAGATGATAAACAAAACGTACTTGCTAGTGGCGGTTACCAAGAGCGAAATAAAGGTGATGAACTCGCCCTTCTCGCACAGCTCCACCGTCGAGTCCGGGGTGCAGTCCTGGAAGCAGTCCCCCAGTAACTCCAAGAGACTACCGGAGCCGTAGGGAATGACAAAATTAATCATACCCGTGACAAAGGCCACCACCGCTACCTCCACCAGCCGCCAGTGCTTCAAATTGGCCTTCCTCCACCGACCGACGCGAAGATTCAGAATGTTAAACGCCGATCCCAAGAATCCACCGAATATACCGATCAAGGCGAACATGGGAAGCTCGAAAAAGTGCCAATTGTGTCTGTAGTTGACACTGAATTGGACAATCTGACCAGTGTGCCACAAGTCAATACGGGACTGAAACAGGACCGCAGTCACCGCCGCGATGAGGGTCGCCATGAGTGCCTTGAAGTTGTACACGCCGGACACCTCTTCGAGCGCAAAGATGACACCACCAACAGGCGCCCCGAAGGCGACCGCCATCCCCGCCCCCGCCCCCGCCGATATCATTTCCCTCCGCTTCAGCTCCTGCTGGTAACTCGGGAATAGGTTCGCGATCAGCCCACCGACGCAGGCCCCAATGTGCACGAAGGGCCCCTCCTTCCCCACCACCAGTCCCGACCCGGTGGAGAAGCACATGCTGATGGTCTTGGTGATAAAGGTCCAGCCGCCCAAGTAGCGCCGCACGTGGTGCCCGGAGACGATGGTCTTGACCTCTGCGATACCACCGCCCGCCGCGTAGGGGGAGTACGTCTGGCAGAGAAACGTGGCAGTGACCGCCGCGACCGTCGAGAAGAGAACGTACATGATAAAGTCGACAAACTTGACCACCAAGTTGTCCCGCCCGAGGAGAAACTCTCCCCAGCTATAATACCCATCGCAGGAGGCACCCTCCACACAGCACATGTTCACCCCCAGCCAAAAGAAGTTGGCACATATCCCGGAGCGGAAGGAGCTCACCCAGTGCGTGCAGGCATCGCTGAACACCCCCACCGCCCCCAGCGCAAGACCCACTAGTAAGGCAACAATAAATCCTTTCGAGTAAAAAGGAGATCCCTCATCCAAATTCGACAGGCCGTGTCGACGGCGCAGGGCGTCCCGCTCCTCCGCCTCGGAGTGAGACGTAATCCAGTCTATGGTGGCCCAATCTCCTTCCGGGGGAGCTGACACAAACTCCGGCACCGCATTGCCGTTCCCTTGATTGTGGTTATTCAACCGCTCCATATCGCTCGGTCGTGCTCTACAAAAAAACAAAACGTTAAGCTATTATACAATGACTATTCATATTTTTGGGAGGGGGACTCCAAGGAAGGTAAATGACTCCAATAAGGTATAAAAGGGGGAAAAGAATAATCACAAAAAAGGGGGAAAATAGTCTTTCTGTATAAACGGATCGTATCTGTTAGATGAATTGCTTTATTGTTTCGGGGACGCCACGGCGGAGGATAACTGTGAGCCAGAGGGAGTAACGGAAAAAAAAAAAAAAAAATGGCACTACTCCTCCTTCAGCCTCTTTGTTTTCTCGGCTAATTGTTGCTCTCTCTGCCGGATCAGTTCCTCCTCGTGTCGACGTCGTTCGTCTTCCTTTTTTGCTAAATCAAACGGTGAGTACTCCTTCGTCTTGACCCCAAAGGCCTCTGCGAAACGCTCTGCCGTTTTACTTTCTATACTCCTCTGCTCCTTCGTCAGCTCCTCCTTGGTCACCTTCATGAGAGAAGTATAATACTCCTCACACTCCCGCTCAACGGTGTCTGGGTCTATATTTTTCTCTAAACGCTCTCGTCCGTAGAGTAGAACCTTCAGTCGCACCGACCGGATCGCCTTGTGCACCTCCAGCCGTCTTGCCATCGCTAAGTTCTCTTCCTCAGTCCTTTTTTGAAGTAGTGGGTTGATCGTCTCGGCGGGAGACCCCTCGTCGTCGTCGATGGACCTAAACTTGGAAAGGTTGGATGTCTGTACGGTGGCTTTGCTGCGCTGCACATAACCGCTCAGACCGGTCCCCTTCACTTGAGCCGCCTCAATACCGTTGTGCATGATCTACCGATAACAGAAGAATGAAGTGGGAGAGAAAGAGATGGTAGATTTCTTTTCAGAGAACGAAAGAGGAATTAATAACCGCACAGCTTTTTGGTGGCAAATACACAACACAGAATCGGCTTTTTTTTTTTTTTTTTGCATTCTTATTCTGATGTAACAAAAGCGGTGGACGGTACACACTTCAACGGTTTCTCATTGGTTAAGAGAGTTTCACCATAGTAGTCCTCCAACCGCCGCAGGAGGTGTACACACTTGGTGCACAATGTATTGCGGGCTATCCGGAACCGCTTCAATTGCTCCTCCTCACTCTCCATTGCATACCGCTCCCCAACCTCCGCCAGCTCCCACCGGTCTGACACCTTCGCCGCACGCCGGAGAAGACTCATCTGGGGACGCATGAAGAGTGGCTCTCCCTCGTAGAGATCGTCCTGGAACCTCCGGGTGGAGTTCTGATGGTAGATGGATGGGTCCCGCGGGCTCCAAATATCCCACTTCTGTCTAGCGTCCGTGGCGTCGAAGGCGATGGACCAGTGGGAGGGCATCGGGTGGGCTAGCAGAGGATCACTGTACGTCTCAGAGGGTGCCACGTGCTCCAGCTGTCGGGAGCTACTGGCCCGTTGGTGGGCATCGCTTCCCTTTTCACTGTAAGGGGAGTCGATGCTGACATACACATCATACGTGTACCGCTGCCGTTGGGCGCTCTCTAACGACGACGCCGTCCTGCCCTTCATGTCAATCCCCATCTCGCCTAGTACCTCAACCGCCATGGGGTGTATCACGCCACTGTGGATATAACCGCCACTCTTGACAAACAGTCTGTTGTTGGTGAGGGAGGTCAGAATACCTTCCGCCATCTGAGTCCTCGCGCGGTTCGTCACTCCCGCGATTATGACACCACGACAGCTGGTCATCTCTCTTTTGGGAAAAGAAAAAAGAAAAAGAGAGCGGGGGAAAAAAAAGACGTATCTGCTACCCAATATTGCATGAAACTGCGCAAAACAAAATCAAAAATGCAAAAGGACTTTTAACGGGTCGCGTGGTGTAATTTATTAATCGAGCAACATTAGTAACAGAAAAGAAAAAAAATCGATGAGAACACAAGTTTGCAAAATGAGAATTAGTTTTTATTTATCCGTAATTCCAAGTAAGCGGGTTTCAGCGTCGTCAGAGTGGTGTTGGAGACCAGATATGGGTCTGTCTTGAGATCCTCTAGCACTTGGGGATATACCGATGGCTTTCCCTTTTTACTGTGTCTACCCTCTCCCATAACGATCGTTAACTTGGTGATACCCTTCTTCTTGCAAAGCTCTACACGACGGGAAACCACCTCGAGCACCTCATTGGCGTGGAATCCATGCAGGTCCAACGTGCTGGATGGGCTGCCTGTCACCCGCTCCTGCTCCAGTGCCAACATCGCCAGCCGGTTGAGGCGGTAGTACTCCGCCCCCAGCTGTTTCCCTTCCTTGCTTAGTATCGTCGCCGTCCGCTTATCGCCCTTCATAAAAGCGGCGGAGGCTTGGCTGAGGACACGTATGCGACACGTGTTCACGAGGTACGCCCTTTCCCTGGTGCGCCGCCAGTCGCCGTATTCCCGTAGGTCACTCTGCAGCTCTCGGTAGGCCTCTGCCGTCTCCTCGTTGGAATCAAACGAGTGCTCCGCCACATGAGCGGGAGGAGCGGGGCGTAGGGCCTTTTTCTTTGATGCAGGACGCCATCGTATGCACTCTTCCCCCATCGCCTCCCGTGTGTCCCACGCGATCATCTCGGACGTCAAATCATTCAGTACCGATATCGCCATCGGCATGTTTCGTTCCGCCACCATGAAGGTATTCCGTACGACCGTTCCATCAACGTCGGGGAACATGCCTTTCAGTTTTTCCAATCGTAATTTTTCATCCATTCTTAGTTCCGTCTCTTTCCAGAATCCGCTCTTCATGTTGTGGTTTTCCAAGTTTTCTTGCGAGCAGAGCAGCACGCTGTAGGCATCGGAAAAATCTCCTTTGTTCTGTTTAAGGACGCCTTCGATCAGGGACGGTTCAAAGGAGGGGAAAAGGGAAATGAGCGATAGGAGCGCGTTAGAGTCGGAAGCATCGCGTCTCTCCTCCAGTCTGTCGTTTTCATCCAACTCCTCCTGCATGGCTTGCGCTAGTAACGCATCAATGTCCTCTGGTGAACTTGCTTCTCCCACCTTGGCTAAAAGATCGGCAACGAAGGCGGTGTCTCCATTTGCGGTGCGCAGGGCTTGTAGTATGTAAACAGGGTCGTGAGATGGGAAAACCTCCGAAAAGCTCATCAAAACGCTCAGCTCCTCATCATCGACACGGCTGTTGAGAGTTGCGGCTGAAAGCGCTTCGTTGTTTTCCTCCTCCTTCTCCCCTTCCTCGCGGGAACGTACACCAGTAGATTGCGGTACCCTCGCGTCTATCGTACCCGAACACGCCGCCGCCGCCTCGCCCGCCTCCAGTACATCGCGCTTTTGATCTGATAACAGCTTAGCCGTGTACTCGGCGTCGGTTTCGTGACGGTATTTACACTCTTCCGCTGTGTTTCGGCACTTCCCTTGAAGGAAAAAGACACACACATCCGCGTCTCGGTCGGAAAAGTTACAGAATTCATACTTGCAGCTGCCGAGCTGGTAAAGGCATGGGTGTCTCTTTCGTTGTCGGGGAGGGTTCACTCCTATGGGCGCGCTAGTTCGCTTCGGGACGGCCGACGCACCGTCCGGCGGCTGTAATAATTTCTCCAAGAAGGGTTTCGGGGCATTTTCTTCGTTGAGGTAATAGGCCTCTTCATCGTAGGGATCTGTGTAGGTTGGCTCAGGACCCACAATAGCATTGAACGTCGACTTTTCGGGTGCCATAAAGAAGAGGGGATCTTCCGACGTGCCACCATTCTCCGTCCGTTGGGCAAGATGCACTTTATTTCCAACCGTTCCCGTCACCTCGTACTGGACACCCTTGTCATCCTGTACGTATTCGCCGGTGTGCTCCCTATACGCCTCTCTAATATCCACACCATCCACAAAGTGGCGGCGCTGACAAAAGCTGCCGTGAATGCACATTCCTCTCGCATACTCAATGCACACGTCGCCGGGGTAATCCTTAAAAAAACAGTACTGCCCGTATCTGCACGCCTTGTACTGGACTATGCACGGGTGATTCCTAATGCTTTTCTTTCTTTCCGCCATATCCATAAGAGTCAACTTTGGTTCCGTATCTTGCCTTGCTGGTATCGCCTCTTCCGTCGTCTGGACACCCATTTTCTGTGCCGTCGCTTCCCTCGCTTTCTCCTCCTGTTGTCTTTCTAAGATGCGGAGCGCCACTTTGAAATCCCCTCCCGCGTCTTTCAAAGCCTTTGAAGCCTTCGTCTTGCTATAGCCCTTTGTTACCAGCTTTTCCACCTCATTTCGCTGGCCTCTTTTCATGGCACTAACGTAGAGAAAAATGAAAAACAGTTAAACTGTCTTGTATTGCTTTATTTTTTATTCTGTTACTAGGGAAAGGCAAAACAATACGAAAAATAAATTGATCGTTTAGCCTATAACGCTATCTTTCAAATAAAAAACTGCAGAGTGTTCACGCAATTCAAAGAAACACAAAAATTCAAAAAGAGAAACAAAAACAAAATGAGTACTTGAAAAATGAAAAATAAGAGAATTTTGGGGGCTATCGTGTCCGTCACTATTCGTCGTAGTCCACCTCCACATCACCCCTCTCCAACAGCACATCCACCGATTGAAGTTGGGGACAATCACGTACGTCGACGTACCGAAGAGCGGGGCACTGGGCGATGGCAGCAACATCGGTGATACCACTTCCGTTTGCACGCACCTCTTCAAGATTTGGCAGACCACCTAGTCCGTCCAGAGAGAAGGAGAAGAGGGCAGGAAGTGACGTCCACAGTACGAAGGGGGACACATGTATCTAGTGAACGAATACTCGTTATGGGGCCCCCCGAAATAGCGATATCTTTCAAATTAGGAGGACCTTTGAAATGCTCGAGGGAGGTCAGATTGCTGCAGGAGTAAACGCGCAGCCCCTTGAGCGCCTCACAGGTATGGAGTGCATCCAGGCTGCTCACGGGGCAGTCTGTCACACGCACGCTCTTCAACCGTTCAAGACCTTGCAACGCGTCAAGTGACGTCAAGGCTAGGCAAGAGAAAAAGGTAACACTCTCCAGCGAAGGGCACGTACGGAGTGCATCCAGGCTGGCGACAGCGCAGTCCCATACACCCACGCTCTTCAACTGTTGAAGTCCCTGCAACGCGTCAAGTGACGTCAAGCCACGGCAAGAGTCAAAGGTAACATCCTTCAATAGGGCACAGGTGCGAATAGCGCTGATGTCTGTCATACCAGAGCGGCAAAAGTATGCACGTTTTAGATACCGCAGTCCGTCCAAACCCCGCAGAGAGGTCAAATCACTGCATCCGTTGAGACTAACATCCTCTGCTCG
Source organism: Angomonas deanei (assembly GCA_903995115.1). Lineage (NCBI taxonomy): Eukaryota > Euglenozoa > Kinetoplastea > Trypanosomatida > Trypanosomatidae > Angomonas > Angomonas deanei. The sequence continues at coordinate 53,993 of LR877164.1, forward strand.
TGAAAGCAGTGTGCCAAAAGGTTCGAGTGTGTCGATCCCATTTAGCGTCAAGCAAAAGAGAAAAATGCACACCACGCCTCTCCAGGCGAACAGAGAATTCCTCCAGTAAAGCCACCGTGTTCAGCGAGTCTTTGTCGTTCTCGAGGGTCACGTATACTTTCAATGGCACCGCAGGAGAACGCGTCAGCCACCACTCTACCGACTCTAATTGCGCCGCACATTCCTCATCACGGATACGCAACTCGCGCCACGCCTCGCCGTCAACGATACGTGTCACACACCCGAGCGTTCCGCGCTTACAGGACTCCGCCCTTTCCCTAGCAAAGAGGCTAACGGCGGCAAAGGCTAGAGGTGCTCCGCGACGGAAATACGCACCGTACTGAAATACAGCGACACTAGTAAAACTCATGTGATACATTCAAAAACTGTCAGAGGAAACGCAAAAGATTAGAGAAAAACTTCTAGAAATCCGTTGAAGGTGAAACGATGAGCAGCAAAACGAGAAAAAAAAAAAAAAGCTCTTGCAAAAATTTCAAACCTATGTTACATCCATTTTTTCAGTTGGTTTTATGTCCCCTTTCTCTCTCTCTCTAACGCGGTCCTCCATCCTCGCTCCCACGTCATTTTTATCACCGTTATTATTTATAAGGAAACATCCAGCTCTCCGCAGTCGACGATGGTAATGGTGGTTCGTGGAGCTTGGTTGTGCTTTACTTCCGTGTCATGAATCCGGTCCACTATGTCCATTCCATCGATAACGCGACCGAAGGCCACGTAATGATTATTCATCCATGACATTTTCTTTCGGGTAATGTAAAACGAAGAGGCGTTCGTGTGTTCACCGTCGTTGCACATTCCTACAATGCCAGCGTCGTCGTGGGCGACTGAAAAAGACTCGTCAGGGAAGTACCTCCCATAGATGGAATAGCCTCCCGTCCCCTTATGACCAGGAGACACATCTCCTCCCATCACCCAGGCATCCTTCAGCACACGAAAAAACGTCGTCCCCTTGTAATGGAGCGTGATCGGCTCGCTACTACCCTGTGGGGTAACCTCATCCATGTCCCCGCTGCAAAGGGAGCAAAAGTTGTGCGTGGTCCTCGGAAGCAGCTTGGCGTACAGCTCCATCAGGATGCGGCCCGCTAACTCACCACCCACCTGCACCTCCATCCAGCAGTACCGATTGCCGCGTTCTCTCAGGAACTTGCGCCACGCCTTTTCCGCCAAGACCGCGTACGAATCAGCGCTCCACTCCCCTACCTGGATTAGCTTGAAGCTCGTCACCTGCTGCACCTTTGACAGCAACTCCTCGCCGGTTAGCAATGACCCGTCCCCATCGCACACCGCCACCACCGTGGCCTCCGGTTGGTGGAGGAGACTATCCGCCACCCACTTTGCCCGTCGCTCGTAAAAAGCTCTGGGCACCTCCTCTGTTAGGGTTAACCGGAGGCTATCCGATCCATTCTCTGCAATGTGCTGAACGGCCTCTCGACACTGCTGGAAAAGGGCCGTTTCTATAATTCCATACACCGTGTAGGAAAGCATTACGGTAGGGTTTCGAAAAACAATAAACTTTATCGAATTCAACGAAAAGAGGAAAAAAAAATGGAGCGAAAGTATTAGTTTTGACGAGGATCATCAAGGTTCTTTTTAACTTTTTTATTATTATTATTCTTATTCAACTGTGGCACTGTAGAAAAGATTGAGTGTAATGACAACAAGATTAGTACAAAGCAAAACACATTATGATAAAAAAAAAGGAAAGAAAAAATGGGTCTAAAATGTAAGCAAAATAAGAAAGAGTAAGGAATACCAGTCCTCATCCGTTTATTCAATCAGTGTCTTGTGAATCCACTGCTTTACCTGCACATAATGATTCTTCCCTCCTTCGCCACGAATGTATAAGTTGGCTGCCGCCCCGCAGGCGGAGGAGGTACCGCCCATCACAATGATCACTCCCGACAGGAGCACCATGCGCCACGGGTACTCCTTCTGAAAGCGGACAATGTCCTCCTCCATACTGAGCGTCTCGGGTGGGTGGGCGTTTCTAGACACTTTTTTAATAAAGCGAAGGGCGGCGGAGTCTACCTCTTTTGATGCCGCGATAGAAATTTCAGAGTAGTCCGGTGGAGGGAACGGCATGAACACCTGCGCGACGCAGAACCCCCCACAGAACTGGAAGAGCAGTGGGATGAGAGAAGGAGCGGCGCTCATTTCTATTGTATGGGTGAAAGTTTTGGATGGTAGTGCTTTGTGGTGGGAAGAAGAGAGATGAATTCTGTAAAGAGCGTGTGGAGGGCGTCTCAGAAGGGAGGCACTTAAAAAAAAAAAAAAACGGGAATGTCGAGGGAGCAAAAACAAAATAAAAAAAAAAAAGGAACAATACAATATCAATCTAGGGTGAATATAACAGTAAGTAACAAAAAAAAAAAAGAGAGAATCTAGTCTTCTAAGGCCGAATAAAAGGAGGCAGAGGAGTGTACATCAGAGTGCGCTTCGTCGTCGCTAGCCGTCCTATCCGCAGGTTCCTTCTGCATCGCTTCGTCAATGTCGCAGGGCGTAGGGTCGTCCTCCGGTAGAACCGCTTCTGTTGTAGAAATAGTGGTTTCATGTGGGTCCGCCACGTCCCCAGGGGGTTCTATTTCAGTGGGTGTGGGGGTAGAAGTGGGTGCCTCCATCTCCCCTAGCATTTCCCGCAAGTCATCCAAGCACGAAGAATCTTCCCGAAGCGTGGGGGACGGCCCGGGGAAACAGACGTCGTACGTGACCTCTTTTCACTAAACGGTTGGGAGTACTCCTCCATCTCCTCGCCGCCTGTGATCCTCTCCGTTAGCACGCACCCATTGTCACTCACCGCCGCCACCTGGGGGATGGAGCTCGTGTAGGCGCGCACCGTGTCGGTCACCCTGTCTGGGTGCAACTCCTCCAGCTGCCGTGCCGTCTCACTGTCCTCCAGGTCGCCCACCTCAAACATGGACCGCAGCTGTAACTTGGTAAAGTACCGGAAAAGGTGGGAGCCATCTTCCCCCGCTATTTGACGGGCCGCCATCAATTTGAAGATTTGATTCCTGTACACTTTTTCCTCCACCGTACCGGTGGAGATGAGGCGGAACACCTGCACATCCCTGGTCTGTCCTATGCGGTGAACGCGGTCGATTGCCTGCGAGTCGGCGGAGGGGTTCCAGCTGGGGTCCATGAGAATAACACACGAGGCGGAGGTAAAGGTGAGGCCGACGCCACCAACCTGAGTCGTGAGAAGACAGACTTTCACCGATGGACTGTCATTAAACGTCGTTACCGCCTGGTGACGGTCCGTCGCACTCAAGTCGCCATCAAATCGGCAGAACGAGATGGACGCCTCGTCCAGGAGGTATGCTACCATGTGCAGCAGCCTCTTGGAGCGGGAAAAGACCAACGTCTTACGATCGTCCTTCAGCGCTTGTTGTAGCAGAGCCATGGTGACCCCTATTTTAGAGCTGCTGGAGATGGTCCCCAGCCCTTCGCAAGGAACGGAGTGGGGTTTGTTCATGGCTTCCCGGAAGCCCCCTTCCGTGAGGTTCAGCCACGGATGAACGCAGATTTGACTCAATGAGGTGAGCAGCACCAGTGGATTCGACTTGCTGTCGGTCTGCAGCGCCGTCGCCACCTCCGCGGTTTTGAGAAACGCCTCATACAGCGCTCTCTGGACACTAGACAGTCGGATCCACACCACACTATCGTGCTTGGACGATCCCACTTGGCTTACATCCTTCTTCTCCCGCCTTAGCATGAAGGGACGGATTAGCGCCTGAAGCTTCTCCAGTTCCTCCGCTGCCTTGTTTTTTTGGCACTCCGAAGCGTCCCTTTCGTTTCCCCTCAGCATAGTTTTACTGATTGTCTGAAAATCAGACTTGTCGAGACTAATGATGGCGCCGTCCAAGAAACGAAACAGGCTCCACATGTCATCAAATGAATTCATTACCGGAGTGCCGGTCAACGCTATTTTGTGCTTTGCGGATAGCAGCAGCGCGCTGTTAAAGGCATTCGTGGATGGGTCCTTGATCAGGTGCGCTTCGTCTAGCACCACGTAGTCTACCAACTTGGCCGACATCTCCGTCGCATCCTGCCGGAGAACGCCATAGGTGGTGATAAACACGCAAGTCGCGTACGACAACTTACGCCACCGCGTCGTGCGCCTCCCTTTTGTGTCTTGGTGAATGATTTCAAGATGCTTCTCGTCCATCCCACCCCACTCCATTAGCGCGTCTTTCCATATACCAATCAAAGAAACGGGTACCACTATAATAGTGGTTTTAATCGACTTGGTACGATAAAGTTGGCCTAGCAGCGAGCAGACTTGGATCGTCTTTCCCAGGCCCATCTCGTCGGCTAGAAGGCACGCACGGGAGGTGCAATGCTTCTTGTAAAGCCACTCCACACCTTCGCGCTGATGGGGAAACAAGCGGTTCGCCAACTCCTCCGGGAGATTCAGAGGTTTACAAGACTTGCCACGAACGACGGGAGACGTTGGTTTAGCAGGAGGCGTACGGAGAACATTCACACTACTCGTTGGTAAACTCAGTCCGCACTTTTTGGGGGAAGGGGTTAGGAAATCCTTGAAGAAAGGATCATCCATTGTGTGTGCTTCTACTTTCACAAAAACAAGGTGAATGGCTCTTGTTATTGTTATTAATAGAAAGGGAAGGGAAATGAAGTAAGAAAGTCTCCTAAAAAGGGAAAGAAGAACAAAAAAAAAAAAAACATTCTTGTAGTATCAGAGAAGTAGAATGCGAAGCAAGAGCGCATATTTACGAACATTGTGTAGTGGAGCCAAGTAATGTTACAAGTTTACAGATCCCTCGCTTACCGACGAGAGGCCGTTGTTTTGAATCGAGGAGTGTAACAGGCGGACGTTTGACCCTGAAGTTCGCTGGATACCGTATAGCGCGTTTTCAGATACCGTGCACTCACTCACCACCGCGCTCGCCCCGGACGAGATGAGCAGCCCATTCCCACCGTTCTGTGAGACAGAGCACCGGTGGAGGGCGACGGTTCCGCCTTCGTGTACCACAACCCCATCCACACCACTCTTCTCGACGGAAGTCTCCGTGAAGTGCATCGTGGAGTGGGTGGAGATACGAGCCCCCGCCTCACAGTATTTCAGCCGGCAGTGGTGGAGGCTAACAGTGCTGTAATGGCGTGCAAAGACCGCCCCAAAAGCGCACTTGGCCAAGAAACAATAATTCATCTCCACACGTGTACCTTCATCCGAGGCCAGCACACCGGCTGCCCCACCTTTGTAAAAGTGGCAACCGTTAAACGTCGCTGTGGCGCCACTCACGATGGAAACCAGCGGTACGGTGGGGATGTGTGGGTCATAACGGAATCCCTCGCCGTCTTCCTCGAACTCGGTCAGTTCGCCAAACACAAAGACCAGATTGTTAAACGTGGCGTTGCTGTGCGGTCCCACGACGGTGATCAGGGGCTCCGCAGCGCTGTGCGGCCGGAAGAGCACCGGGTCACCGGCAACAGCGGCGGACAACTCCACGTCACCGCAATTGTCAAATTTTAAATTTTCATAGTAAATACCGCTCCCAAGACTGAAACTAGCATTGTCCCGCAATCGCTGCTCTATTACAGGGGCACCGGTGTTGGCCTGCGGTTCGATCGAGACGACAGTTGGAAGTGGAGTGGCAGGTGCCTCCTCTTCCTCCTCCTCATCGGAGGGTGGCGCGTACTTTGGGATGGCAAAAGGGCGCACGATGGGATCCCTTTCGTTGGAAGACTGTGTTCGGTGAACGTGTGGGGTGTCCGTTCTCGCCCGACGTGGCGGGGACAGCTGAACCGGCGACGTGGATTTGTTTTCTGTTTCGGGGCGGGCCAGCTGGGCTGTACTCGGCACGGCATATTTCTCCGCCAGACAAATGAAATCTGCCGCGCGCTGGGAAAAGAATTGAACGAAATTTAGCGTGTGTTTGAGGGTTTCACTATAGTTTTGGCTGTCCGGTGGGGAATGAACGAGCCGCTCCGTCAGCACAGAAATATCTATCGCCGTCATGTCGTTCAGGATAGACCGCAACTCCGCCACCGTGGTATCCGCCGCGGGAACAAGAGGGGCGGGTGCCGGTGTCGGTTTCGGTGGCTCTTCCCTCTCCGCTGCCCGGGTAGACCGATACTGTATCCCCTCTCCATGTGACGGGCGCGGTCGTGTCTTTTCCCTCTGCGTGAACTTGCGAACCAGATTTTCCTCCTGGTATTTTTCTAGGAGTGTTTCAATGAACACTTTTTCGTGGCCTCTATACGTCTTTAGAATGCTATCAATGTCATCCAACTTTGACGGGTCGTACTTGGTGTAAATGCTCGTTAACGTGTCTCTATAATTCATGTCTATGCGGGCTGAATGTCAGGAGGAGAAAAGTGAGAGAGGGGGAAAAAGAAAAAAAAAAAACGATACAGGCCGCGCAACAAGTTGTTGTCACTAGATCCAATTCACAGCCCCCCGTTGGGATACCGGCAAAGCACATGTCTACGACAACTCTGAACACAACAGTGCGAGAAACCTATCAGAGGCATCAGAAAACAAAACAAAAATAAAACGTGGGGTCTACAGCATAAGAGGTAAAACAGGACAAAAAAAAAATGGTAAAGGGGTGTGTCATCAAATGCTATTAAATGGGAACATACAAGGCTCCCTTAGTATTGTACTTCACTCGAGTAGACTCTATCTGTTGCAGCTCATCCTCGATTGCCTGTCGCTTATTACGGATGGACACGGTGTCAAACCGGAGTGGTATCTTCCCCAACTCCGCCTCCAGCTCCGCACGCCGCGCCGCTAGCCGCTCCAGCGTGTCTGCCTTCTCCTCCTCCGACACCGCACGGTGGCCCGGGGGGATCTTTGCCAGCTCCTTCTTGCGCTGCTTCTCGTCCTCGATGGCCTGCTTCTCCGCCTCCATCTCCGCCATGCGCTTCTGCAAGTATTTCGGTACCTTACCCCTGCCTTCGGCGGGGGCCGTCGGCTCGGCGGCCGCACGCTTGGTAGAGCCGGAGCGAGGCGCCCCCTTCACAGACTTTTTAGTGGACGGTGTTCTCTTGGACGCGGCCGGTCGCGCTGGGGCCGCCCCGGAGGTTGGCTGTCCCTCGTTTTCCATGAAACGGAAAAACTCACTGGAGTCCTCGCACTCACGAACGTATACTTTTATTTCCACATCGTCGTTACTTGCCCCGCCGGCCGGTGCCGCCCCCTTCCCCACTCGTGGCTGAACATGGTCGTACTGCGCCTGTGTTTTTTTCACCTCCTGGGAACGCTTCGCCATCCCTGCGGAGTCTTGGCTCCTTCGCTCCGCATTTAGCTGCTGCTGCTCGCGGAGTAATTGGCGATTTTGACGCGCTGCGTTCGACATTCTACTAAAAGCTTGTTTTGCTGGTTTTGGTCTATTGTTCCTTTTGATTGTTTGTTGATTCAGGACGAAGAAGTGAGAATAATTGCAGAAGCACGTTCGCCCGGCCCAGTAAAGGCAATGTGCCGAAAGCAAGGGGGAAAACAAATTAACCGATAAACGTAAAAAAAGAACCATGGTGAAAAATAGTGGTACATGTAGTACATCTAGAATAAAAATGAAACATGAGGAACTTATTTCTTTTTGTCACTGGACGCTTCTGTGGGAGTGGCAACGCTGCTAATTTTCTGTCTAAGCGAGGCGATATCGGCCCCCAAAACGTACCCTAACATTTTCCCATCTCGAATAAGCATAAAAGTAGGGAGTTGGGCAACATTGGAGCGGGTTACGATCTCGGGGTTATTGTCCGCGTCCACTTTCGCGAAACGCACGTTGGGCAATGCATAGGTCAGCTTACCCAAATCCTTCTCTATAGTCTTGCAGGGACCGCACCAAACGGCGGAGAAGTACACTACAGTCAGCCCAGGAGAGTTCACAATTTCTCTGAACTGCTCCACGCCGTAAACGTCTACGAAGCTCATTTTTTGTCGGTGTGTCGTTAGTATTTTTTTGTTGTTGTTGTTTGATATTTTTGGTGCTGCTTGCTTGCAAAAAGGTATGATGAGGGAGAAAGCGGCTCTAAAACACTAATGAATAAGTAGTAAAAGTGGTTGAAAAAAAAAAAAAGCCAGAGTGTGGGGGGGGGGAAAGAGTACAAATATTAATAATGATGTAATATTAGCCTGGAATTAATGGGTCATCCGCGTCTACCGGCCAACCGAGCTTTTCAAATGTTCGCATCATGTGGCGCGGCAATGGGGCGGTCACACAGATAAACTCACCAGCCCCATTCTTATACGGAAGCTGTATTTTTCTGTGGTGAAGATGCAACGGCAGAGATTTGTCCGCGGGGTCCCAAAACAGTGCCAAAGACTGCGGAAAAGAGTTCTCGCCACCGTACTTGGCATCTCCTAGAAGGGGCGAGCGGAGTGCGTGCGCTGCCATGATACGTTCCTGATGTCTCCTCGTCGTGAGTGGATAAAAAGAGATGAAACTCCCAAACTCCAGCGCGCTCGCATTAACGACGAATTCGGCAATCCCCACCTTGGAGTCCTTCGTCGGGGAGGGACGCGCGACAATGACATCGCCGTGCTGGCCTTTTTCAATTTCAAAGTGCATTCGTATGCGCCCGTAATTGACAGGCGGCCTTCCCACGCAAAAACCCCAGTAGACACTATTAGGGACCACGCGCTTCACAAACATTCTCCCGAGCATGCGATGCGCGTTTTTGGTCCTCGCCAGCACAACGCACCCGCTTGTCTCTCTGTCTAAATTATGGCAAACAATAGGCTTTGACGTGTTGGTGTACTTCCAGGCAGGAAGCATGTCCGCTATATTCATTTCAAGGGGATTACTAGTCGGCATCATGGGAACACCGCTCGGTTTGTTAATCACAATCACGTGCTCATTTTTAAACAACACCATGTTGTGAGCCATTTCCCTGACAGCCGAAGAAAGTATAAATTTTTCTTTCGGTTTGGTCGTCTCGGTCTTCAAATTGACCATGGTGCTCGCCAGTTGGTCCCCGGTCGGCACCACTAATAAGTCGTCGAATTCGAGTCGGTCGGTCAGTCGGGTAAAACGTTTCTTACCGTTCTTGCGGAACCTGTAAATATGACCCTGTTGAACTAAACGCTTTATCGTATCATAATCCCACTCGGGGTAGTGCTTTTCTAAAAAGTCATCCACGCGTTGGCCGAACCAGTCCTGACTAATAAGATGATATTGAAGGCCATCAGCATTGCTAGCTAAGACCTCCCGCGACTTCAACGAAAGCGGCAACGGGTGAGACTTTTTTTTCTCGACGGGTTGAAGCTGCGGCTGTGGTGCTATCGAATCAGGTAAGTGTTTCACGAAAGCGGGCTTCCACGCATAAAGAATGCAAAATTTTCTCATTTGGCGCGTCTAAATTTAAAAAAAAAAAAAAATCAGAGAGTGAAGCTGGGGAGACAACCACACTTGTAACCGAAATGCTGCAACATTTAAAAAAAAAAAAAAAAAAGGCATTGGAGAAAAACTCCTCTTGCATATAAAAAAAGGGGAAAAGTGCTATGCGAAATTTCTGTGACAAAAAAATTTATTTTGCTATTTTGACTCGGGGTCGACATTTGGCTTGACACCTAAATCCTCCATCATGTCAGCGTATTTCGGTGCGTAATCCGCCTTCCAGGCTCGGATGGAATCAGGGGCCTTCTGCTTCATCAATTCCATTTTTTGTAGCGTTTTTTGCTCGTGGTATCTCATGAGCTCGCCGTGGAGATACATTATCCGATATTTTTGGTAGTTCTCTTCCCTGTTCACTTCCCGAGCACATTCATTAATGGCATCCCTGTGGGGGTAGCATTGGGTGATTTTGTGTGGTGGGGTCGTCTCAGCGCATTTCGAGTACTTTTCTAGGAGGGGGTAGCAGCGGCGGGTGGTCTCCTCCTTCATTCGCTGAAGAATACCGTCGTGAATACGGTGCTGAAGGTTGCGAATCACATTCGGGGGAGTTCGGGCAACCATTTCCTCCAGCTCCTTATTCAGAGCCTTGTCAAGCTCGTCGTACCCAATGTGGTCCGACTTATCGTAAGCCGTCATTTTAAACTGTTCCCTAACACAAAAACAATGAGGAAAAAAAATATATATAATAAAAGTCGCAGTCGTGAAACCAAGCTATATCTAAACATCCGCGTCATTGTGATGCGACAGCTCAGCTCAACTTTCAATTGGAATTACAATGAGAATCATGATTATCTCTCAAATGCGCGCAAAATGGACAATATAACTACTTTTAAACATTCGTTTTTTCATTTTTCCTCTTTTTTTTTTTTTTTTTGTTTCTCAATAACAGTAAACTAAAGTAAACAAATAATCCGAAGATTTGAGCATTGACGATATGTTACGACGACCCCTGCTCCTTTTTCTGAAGTGCGGCTGCCTGTTTTTGACGCATGCGTTCCGCATCAACTTCTTTCCTTTGGGCGGGAGAGAGGCCGTCCTCACGTTGGCCCTTAGTCTTCTCCGCCATTTTCTTCTGGTTTTTCTCCCTCGCCAGATCCCGTTGATTTCCGCGAGCCATTTAAAAAGTGCAAAGGTAAACAAAAATACAATGAAGTGAATAACCTAGCGACTTCACAGCAAGTGAAAGGGCGAAGCAAGGGAATAGAGTGTAAAACGCGTAAAAGATCCAAGATCAAGAAAATCGCACATAAAATTAATCAAAAAAAAAAAAAGAGGAGAATAAAAATACGGTACGCCCAATAAAACTCTAAACGATTTGTCACAGGGAGCTAACCCCTTTGGAAAGAAAATCAGCAAGTGATGGAGCTAATCTCTTGCGGGACACGGACGCGTCACTCAGGGAGTAGCTAATAAGTGTGAGTCTGGTATCCGTAAGGGAAATTTCTTTGGTGAAAGCAATGCCGCTGGGAGACGATTCGGCGTACGCAACAAAGTACTCGAGATTTTCTTCGGGACCAAAAAACAGCACCTGTCGTGAATGCACGCCTCCCACCTTGCCGGCGAAGGCAATTATCAAGAACTCCAACTCGTTCTTTGTCAGGAACCGGGCACAAGAATCGTATACCTTTTGCAAGGAATAATTCTCCTCGAACTGAGAACGGGCACAGGGGACGCTGCTTATGCCAGTTGATAGTTTGCCATATGGTAGCGCGAAATCAAAATGCTTGTAGTCTCGCTTTAGATTCTGCTCCACGGTCAACGACATGATGTCGTTTTTCCAGGTGGATAATTTAGTGAAGAGGGATGTGGCATCCACGGGACTTTCGGCCGCGTCATTCAAGTACTTGAACGCTGCAATGTCCGCAGGTGTTACTTTTTTCTGAGATTCATCAAAATTAACAGTGTCGAGAACAATAGGTGCCATTAACAGCTGTGGGCACGGAATGGGGACCTCCTCCCTCTTGAACAGCTCAACCACTAGCGTGCAGGCAGATCCGACGGTTCTGTTCACATTTATCTTTTGCCCGGTGGGTTTATAGAGTTTTTCGTCAAAGTGATGATCCACGACTCCAACCACACAGTTTCTCAAATACTCCTGAGAAGAATTTAGTTTGTTGTGATCATACAAAATCACGTACGGCTCCAACTGTCGTAAATTGCAAAATATTCCTCGGCCGCTTTGAACGGCAGAGCCAATCTTCGTGTGATCAATATTTAACTCTTGCAATAATTTAGCGACGTCGTTTCGCAGAGGTACGTCCTCGACAGGAAAGTTTAACAACGGGACGGGGTTGGAAATGCCCAGTGATTTTTTGTTGTCGAACAGATACGCCAGGTAAATGCTGCCAATAACACTGTCCATATCGCCGCCCTCATTTCCCATTACAACTGTGAGGTCACTCGCTCCTCTGGCTATGCGGGTCGCCGCTTTCGATAAAAACTCATTTATGATGGACGCCATTCTATATCGCGGGGGAAAACAATAAAAATAAAAATCTCGATCTATAGAATTATGACTATTGACGTAGTGTACTGGTTCAAGTATTCTTTTTCTTTTTTGTGAGGTTATTACATTTATTAAAAGTGGAGAAAAATAATAATAATAATAATAATAATAAGAGATCGGATACAAAGCAGCCCGTATGGGCGTCACGGCAAGCAGAGCAACCATAAAAAGGGGGGAAAATACGATATGTAACGATAATAATATATTAATGGCAACAAAACGACATTCGAACACGGATACAGTAATGTTCGTGGGAAATCGGTTCGCGGGTAAGCTTTATTTTACGCCAAACCTTTTCTGGAGGCGCGCGTAAATGCCTATTAGAACAGGAAGCTTAACGGGTGTTACCAGAGACATGAACAGGGAGGCAGCCGCAAAGTTAGCCAATAGACGCGCGCTGATCTCCAGACGGCCGTTAAAAAGCGTCCAGCTTTTGTGTTCGACTTTTGACAAGTCGAAATACTTGGAAGCGCCAACCTTTTCCAGGACCCCAACCAAGTCATCCTTTCCAAAATAGTTATAGTGTAAGAGATACGTCAAGAAAATGACAATCGTTTCATTGACGCACACGTAAAACACAACGAACTTCACCCCATGTTGTGCCACCAGCTTTTTAACCGATAGGCTCCGGTTCGGCGCACCGGATGCCCGAACAACAGGCGCGATGGAAAGGCGCCGAAGCATTTCGATTGTGCCTTGATATCTTTAAAAGGGGAGGGGGGGATTTTTGGCTTAGCGCGGAGGATGATTGCGGGGGCGCCGGGGGTTTCCCCTTTGGCGCAACGGGGGCCGGCCGCCCGGCGGGGCGCCCGCCGGCACACCGGGGGAACCAAACGCACCACCACCGCCCACATTTTCATTTTTATTCCCTCTACCCCTTTTCTCCAACCTAACAACAAAAACAAGTCCTTTTTTTTATTTCCCGCGAACAGCTTGCTTTCCCCGAAAATGGTTTCTATGAATACCGTAAGATACGTGGGCTATCTTGGAGCCCTTGCAAACTGGATGATTCCAATCGCCGGTATTGCAAACTTTGCGTCTCGTCCTTATAGTGATATCGACCCGATCATGACCATGACCCTCTGTTTGTACAGCGCCATTTTTGTGAGGTGGTCCATTGCCATCACCCCCGCCAACTACCCACTGTTCGCCTGCCATGTGACCAACTCGACAATTCAGTTTGCCACGCTTGTTCGCAAGGCGTATGGATCTTTCGTCGTCCAGCCTGAGCCGGAGAAGAAGAAAATTGAGTAAATTACTATCGTAACATACTATTTGGGTACACACTCTTCAAAAGAAAATTTCTTTATTTTTGAAATCGTATTGCTTCTTGACGTGATTGGTGCGGTCGTTTTTCACCAAAAACACTGCCAAAAAAAAAAAATAGGAGAAGAAAAATACATGCTGATATCGACAGAATCTTTATTATACGAGATATAAAACCAAGAACCTAAGTCAACTGAAAGAAAAGAAGTGAAAAGCCGTACATCGGATAAACAGTTATCATGCGGAAGGCGAAATCAGCCCGTATTACTGTTGTTAAAAGGATTTTTTTTTTTTTTTCGCGTCTTTCTCATTCCCTCCTCTCTTCTCCACCCTTTTCCCCGCTAAGAGTAAGTAGAATCAACCCCGGCCTTAAGTGGCAGAACATGCATGGAAGATAATCCTGACTTTCTTCGAGCTCGCAGGCGATACAAGGCTCTTGCGCGAGAAATTCAACATTTAGCCGCTAAAAAGGCAGAGGATGAAAAATTGATTTCCGAGATAACCAAACTCGAAGCGGAGTTTCCGTCCCTCAAAGACCTTTTTCCTCATCTTACTGGTGAAAAGGAAGCCAGGTCTTTAGCAATTAATACACAGGTAAAACCTGACCCCAGTAAAGAGAATAGTGTCTCGCTTGAGAAACGAATGAGTTCCGAAGTGCACAAGTACAGTGTTGCGTCCGGATACAGAGTAGGCTTTTATAACGCGTATCACCGCCGGTCCTCGTTCGGGCTGGTCAACCTGATCAGAGTGATAATTCTATCGGTTCTCACAGCGGCCATGCACCAATATCTGTACTCCCCGCGAACAACTGTCGGTATGTTTTTTTCTCCCTTTTCGCGTTGTAACATGGTCCACGCAATAAATCTAGTCCGCCTTACCCGACAGGGCGAAAGGATCAGTCTTCCCAAAGTTATAGTATATGTGGTTCTCGATCATATCCCGTCCCAGATTGTGTCGGACGTCATCTACGTTGTGGCGTTAAGCTTTTTCCAGCTGCTTTCCGGTGCGCGTCCAGCGTCTGTTTAGCACTTTCCATTTTTATAACTGAAGAAAGAGAACGATGACAACATTAAAAATACAAATATATATGCTTCTTGTTTCTGAGTGATACAAAGAAAAGAATCACACTAAAAGACCTAAAAAAAAAAAAAAAAGGAGAAGTTTTGTCCACTATCGCTGTTCGGTTTTGTTCTATTGTTAGTAACACGTCTTTACATTATAGTTACAACGTCGCTCTTTATTCTTCTTACTTCAAGTCGTCAAATTGACAAACGTTAATAGAACCGCAAATAACAACAGACTAATAAATATATATAGATACTATACAGTGACAGCGACAATGGACATTCTGAGAGTTCCAGTGAGCGATGTGAGAGAGTATCCCGAATTAGACAAAACCGGCATTACAAGGATGTGTGGCGAACTCGAAACCATCCTAAATAAATGTTCGTATTGCGTTCGTCAACAACTCGCGTGCCCTCTAGAAGTATTTGTGTATATACTACTCCGGATCGCGAATGAGCAGCCTGACCTTTTATCCGAAAAGATTTTAAAAACCGAAACGAGCCTGAACAGTGTATTTTCTCTGACAGAGCAGCTGCTCTCCGCCGATAACAGAACCCTTCGTCTGAGCTTTGACATGGAAATTTTTTTTGAGCTTCTTCAAATTTTGTGCGAGTCTGCTATTCTCAAGGAAAAGATCGGGTTCACCGTGGGAAAATTTCTGGTCCGTTTTATGGCAAACACAGAGCTGCACAGAGACGATTACCGGGTCCACCGAAATTGTGCGAGTTGTCTGATTACCCTTCTTCGTGGGTCGAAAGTCAACAAGAACAAATTATCTGTCGCCTGCTCTGACGTCGCCAGCTCACTACAGAATTCAACCGACTTTTTCTTTCAAATGCAATGCTCCGAGATTTTATTCCGCCTTTATACACACAACACAACTGTTTTAATGCAGGCCGAAATGGATGTTCAGTTGAGAAAAGGAATAATGGAACTTCCCAACGACTCGACGATACTGTTAAATATTCAGGCTTTTTTGGACCGTTACAATTCCGAGTCTAGGGCGAATATTATGCCGTACACTGTCTTGCGCATAGAAGTCGACGGTGCTGAAATTTGCGGGCATACGACAATGTACTTTTCGGAACTGTTGCTGGTGACGCTTTTGCCTGGCGGCAATGGCGATAATTTCACCATCCCCTTCGAGCACATACGATCAGTAAAATTGTCAAAAGACCACAAGCTTGGTCTTCGACTGAACAGCATTCCGGCGAAACTATCCTCCGCCATGGCGGTGGACACCCCGAAGGATACGCTCAACGTCTTTCTTACCCAGTCGATGCTTCAAAAAATTAGGACTTGCGGAATTCATCAGTGGATTGCCAAAAGAAAGCAGACCGCACCCCTTCGAATTCAACAAAGCCATACACCACTCCGTATTGAATCTGAAGCCAGAGCGGCCAAATCCGTTGAAGCCATCGCATCGGTGCCCTCGATTTCGGAGAGACGTCCAAATGTTAGCGGCGCCTCGTCTCTGACGGCATCAAGGAAGGAAAGCAGGATGAGAGACGGCAGCCACTTGGATGATATTCATCGCGCTGCCACAATTAAAACCGCTCGGCACCGTGAAGAGAGAATGGGGGAGTTGCAGGAAGTGTCCGATAAAATAAACCAAAAGCTAGACGACCTAAAGCACCTGAACGCGCGCGACAGGGATTCTGCTGAAACCTCATTCAGAGATGACATGGCGAAGGTGCGTATGGCTGAAGCCGAACTTAAGGAAAGTGCGTCAAACTGCGTCCAAACTTTGAACGCCGAGCTTGAAGACATACAGGCCTTGGGTGCTCTTCTGAAGGCAGAGATAGATAAACTGAGAGAAAAGATGGCAAAAGCGTCCGGGCGTTCAGAGGGCGTCGAAGAAGCCAGTCTTTTGCGAATTAAGCAATTGGTCGATCAAAACGTGAAGGAAATGGAGCTCTCTGCCGCTAATCTTCTAGTTGCGTCAAATCCACTTCACGCTGTAGGGGAGTACATTGTCCAGAAAACTAAATACCAGTAAATATAGATTGTTGCTTGCGCTTTGAGCTAGGCATTACGTATATAGAATGAACCCACGTGCATACCTGGCATATAGATTCTGATAGGTGTCAATGGATAACTGTGGTGCTTTATCGTCTCTCAACATCTCCACGCTACTTCTCCCCTCCGTTTTTATTATTATTATTATTTATTTGTGAAAGAGGACACAATCTCAATGCTGAACATGAACTTGCGCCGCGGTGTTGTGCGTTGTCAAATCGCAGCTACACCCGCCATCGCGCGCCGCACATTTTACGAAAAACTTAAGCAGGACGGCGAAAATTCTGAAAGAGGGCCCTCACAAATGTTTTCTGATTTCGTAAGAAATCCCTCTGCACAAAAGGTTCCGGAGACTCTTCACAAAACCAACAGGGAGGCCGTGGGGAAGGCAGACAAGTTAATTCTGTGGTTCACAATGTTTAGTGTTGTTTTCTTTACTGCTGTTTTGGTGTTCATAAACCCTGCGCGCGGGGACGACCTGGAACCGCCGGAAGGAAAGGGCTATATTAGTCCGTTGGATCCTAGGGGAAGCATCAGGTATTCCAAGTAACCATCTCCACAGAGCACACGCCGGTTTGCCGCCGACAATGGGCCATTAATTTGATGTTGAATCGCAATACTTCAGAAGTAATTAAATAATAATAATAAACGCTATTTGTATTCACGTTGCTGTTGTAATGTTAAATAACTGTGTTTGACCGCTCATTTACCTTATTATTATTATTATTTCGGCAAAGATATTTAGTGCATTTTTTAACAACAACAGTAAAAAAAAAAAAGAGAAATGGCGAAGGAGAACGCGAAAAAGAATTGGAAGACAAACACGTCCCGGATGAAAACTTTTACGTTGATTTCGGTCTGTGTGAATATACTGTACGTTGGGGTTATCATGTATCGAAACGGAGGCTTGCCATCTTTTAAAGATCTACTGGCCATCATTTTCTGGGCCGGACAAGAGTATTTCGCGTTATCCCTCCTAAAGAACTTTGCGGCCCCCCGGTTTTGATGAAGAGGGTGCGCTGTTGAGCTGTGCCGATGTGTCTGATCCAAAAGAGCTGGGCTACCTCTCCTTTGCACAAGATGTGTTGTGGGTTTGTTGGGTTGTGCAAACACTGTGCAACATTCACACAGCGTTCGTAGTGTTCTATCTTCCTGTTCCGGCGACCCTCATTTACAAGGGATGGGTCACGGTTGGAGGACCGTTGTTGTTGGGCCGCGGTGGCGGTGGTGGAGACGACGGCGCCGACGGTGGAAGAGCCGGCGGGCCGATGTCCCGTCAAGAAAGGCGCCGTGAGGAGAGAAACGCGAGGAAAAATAAGCAGCGTAATTAAGGAGAGGGCGGTCTAACAACCGGAAGGAGACGGGTGAGATTTTTTTCCCTTTTCTTTACGTGTGCGTGTGTGTATGTGTGTTTTATTCTGTGTGTTGTTTCTATCAGTACTTCATTTGCTTTTCATCTTTTTTTTTTTTTTTCTATGTTCGCAAAGGTTGTTCATCTATTTATTTTAGCGTTGCTATTGAAATGGGAGCAAGTCAGCGGAAGGAAGCCGTGCAGCAGTTTGTGGAGTGGGCTGGTTCGCCCGGAGAGCCCGATGAAGAGCAGTTCTTTTCAAAAGTGTCGCTGTACAGCAATGATATTATATCGGGTGTGGAGCTGTTCGCCCATGCCCGCCCTGTAGCGGAAAGCTTAATGGAGAATGCAAAGTACAACAACCGTATTCACTGGCTCTTGAAATTTGCCTCCAAGCAGGCGCAGATGATGGTGGAAAACCAATCGGCCGCCACACAACCACAAATAGCCCTTCTCTGGGTGGTGGAGCTGACGTTGCGGCACATCCTTCGCATCGTGGGTGGGCACTCCCAGGAGTTGCTTCAGTTCATGGAAACCACCTCACAGCCCGTCGCCAACGTTGGGGCAAACCTGTGCAGTTACCTCCTCGACTACATTCTGGAGGTCAAGCTCAACACGCTCACGGTGATGAGTCACCTGGCGGTCGCCCGGCTGCTCATTACAATGACCTCCACGGCTCTTCATCACAACACCAAGTTCGACGAGACAAAGATCGACATCTTTACGGAGCTCATTCTCTCCTCCAAGCACATTGATCAAATAGTAAACGTTTTGCTGCGGCGTCTCGTAAAGTGGGGAACGACGGAACTGCCCTCCGCGCCAACCCTCTACAGTGGTGAAAGTGCGGTCCCGTCTTTCCTGAATCTATTCGGCATGTTCAGCCGACCGAGCGCCGAGACAGGTGCCGACGGGGAGCCGGTGTATGTGTTCAACAGCAGTGGTGCCTTTGAAATGGTAGGGAGGCTATCCAGCCAGCTGCTCTGCATCTTGCTGGTGCACCAAAAGGGAAACGGCAAAAACACGGTACTTAGTCGGGTAGCACAGCTGAAGAACAACGACCCTGTGTCGTACACCTCCCTCCTCCAGGCCATCTCCAACAAACTGACCTCGTGCCCTACACTGTGTCTACTGCTCTACACCCTACTGTACGATCACCAAACTTTTTTGAACGATGTCATGCAGTCCGATGTTGGCTCTCTCACGGACGTGGCGCAGCAGGCGCTGCACCTCATGTATAGGATACACAACGAAACAGAGGTGGGGGCGAGGAGAGCGGGTAATCATAAGAACAGCGATGGCGTTATCGTGGCGATGGAAGAAGACCCGTCGGACGTGAATGTACTGAAGAATATTATGCACGACGCGCTGCAGTTTTCTTACCCGTTTGTGAACACTTTTGTCAGCACCATTCTATTTATTTTGTCGCAGGATCAGCTCACCAATAAAATTATGTGCGACACAGTGCTGACCACGACATTCCTGAGGGAGAAATCTCAGGTTAAAATGTCTCTCGGTGCCCTCTCTCTCAATGTTCTGTGCCTCAATGTCTCCAGGGCCTTCGCCGACAACAATGAATCATTGGTCAGTGTGTTGGTACCCTGCATGGTGAACATCTCCCTGTTTGTACACGACATGGATAGAAACTGCGCTCAGCGGTTAGCCGCTTTGCTGTGCCTGCTCACCAAGAAAATACGTAAGATGGACGATCGTGAGAATGGGGAGAATAGCGGGGAGGAAGAGGAGTCACCGGCAAAGATAGCGGGACGACGAAAATTGTACCTGCGTCAGCTGACGATGGTAGTGGAGGTGGTGGAAAACCTCATTCGCAACTCGAACGAGTATCATAACGAACACCTCATTTATGAATTACTGTACCACCGAAGTAGGATTATCGATGTGTTCGAAGAAAGCGCAGGGAAAGACGGCAGCGAAGCAGCGCGGAAGATACTTTCCAACGTCGCCGCAGAGCTAAAGTCGTATGAGGAGGTAATCAGCGCCGCCAGCACCAACTCTCCACCACAAATCATTCGGCTTCTTCGGGAAAAGGGTTCCACCGGGGACGTGGAGATGCAGGAGTTCAACGTCAAGCCGACGGTAGAGGATCTGCAGTACTCGTACGAGGAAATAGCCAATAGTTACATTTTCTTCGGCCCCTTCGTGTGGTCCACCATGCTTACTTGTGCGCAGAGACCGGGAGGAATTCTATTTAGTCTTTCTCCGCTGGAGCTCAACATTTTTCCGCATTAACGTTATGTCCCCTTCTATCGCGGACGAGGGCAAAATCAACAAAAATAAAGTATTTATAGTAAAAAAAAAAAATATGTACGACTTGTTTTGTTACCGTTACGTGTATACCTGTAAGCTGTGTTTTTTCCTCTCGCGTGTTCCGGAAACTGCTGCAAGAACATATATTTTTTTTTTCCATTTTTTCTTATAAGAATGACACAAAGAAGAGAAATACATTCCACCCCATTAAATGTGGATTCATTTTTGTTTCAGCATATCTTAGAGGTCCCCGGTGATTCCGCCAATGTAGTTCGTCAACGGCTGTGGGAGCAGTACACGCCGCAGGAGTTGAAAACGGTGTACGAAGCCGTTAAGACGGAGGAGACCGAAAGGGCCAATCAATTGGTAGAAAGAGTAGACTCCCTGTGGGGTGAAGTCGAGGCACTACTACAACTAAACCAAAAGCGACGTGCACTGCGCGCTGACGGTGGGGTCGTCCAGCAAATGATAGGGCAAATAAAGGACCTGTCTTTTTGGAACGAGGGCGACATAGCGAGACGGTTTGAAATAGATGTGGAGAAAACGGAAAACAGCTCTGATCAGCACATTACGTTTAACTTCTCCACCACGACGACGGGGGCGCAGCAGGGGAGCTCCAAGGTAGCGAAGGCGATGCACCTCACTGACGAGGAACTGCTAGACCCGTCGCTGCGCCCACAGTGCTTGCGGCGCAACTTCACCCCTCTTCTCCAGAACAAGGCGACGCTACCCAAAGTGCTGACACTGTTTCTAGAAGAATTGAAGGAAGTCTACACGAAGGAACTTCCTGCATTAGAGGAAAAGATGGAGAAGAACATTCTCTTTCATGTGCCCATGCACAGGCCATTTGCTGCCCTCTCCGTTTACATCAATAAGTATCTGACCGAGGTGCAAGACACCGCCACGATCGAGGAGACGAGCGTGCAAGCCTTCCGGGCCTTCCGACAAAGCTACGAGGCATTTCAGAAACGCGTGGAGGGATGGAGCGAACAGGCGGAGGGGGAAATAACGGAAGAAGAGCAGTTAGCCATCGTGGGAGAAATGTGGTACGAGCTCTTTCACAACGTGGACCAGTGCAAGGAGTTCCAGTCCAGCACGTGGGATCAATACCAGGCAATGCAATCCGCCGCCCGCTCCTCCGCACAACGCTGTCAGGATGGTTTACGGGAGTGTGAGGAATCGGTGATCAAGACACTGGAAACGCTGACGGCGGACGCGGCACGGTGCGCGGGGATGATCACGTCAGTGGGCGAGAAAACGTTGATGGCCGTACAAGAAGCGGAGCGGGTCTACCAGGGTGATCTGGAGCGACTTTGTACGTCCATCGAGTCGAAAATGCACAAACTGGAGAAAAGTGAGAAACATCAGGAAAAGCTGGCCCGTCGTCTCCGGGAGACCATGAAGGAGTTGTATCTGGAGCAGACGCAGTACGCCCAAGTCACGGAGGAGCTCTTACAGGAGAAGGTCACACTCGCCCAGTTGGAGGCCTGCTACACGCAGCTCCGCGGGTCCCTCGACACGCGGTACCAGGCGGCGCTGGATGCGGAGGGCGGGGCGAGGGAACTCAAGGAGCTCATCCAGACCGGCGAGCGGTGCTGCACGGCCATTGTGGAGAGTTGCCGGCGTCACCTGGAGCGGGTCGTGCACGACGATCATTACCGTGGTTGTCGGGTCGTGGGGCACCTGGAGAAGGGCGCCCAGCAATGGGGGGACTGCGTGTGCGACATTGGGGCTCTGTACAAGGAGCGCTACACGACGGCGAGTCAGAAGCAGTCCCTATCGTGGCAACTCGAGTACCTCATCGCCAGTGAGCTGGACCACTGCCTGGAGAACATGGAGGACGTGTACGGGAACCTTAGAGAGGTGGACGCGGAGGTCGGGCGGGTGAAGGAACTGCAGCAGGAGCTGGACTTGGACCCGCAGGCACCCAGCAGCGAGTCGCGGGAGAGACTGAACCATATTCGGAGTCTTATGATTCGCCTTGACTCCAACCGTCAAACCCAGCGCCACATCGCCTCCTGGTCCGCCTACCGGCAGAACCGAGCGCTGCCGATTATGCAGGGTAGTGGAAGGGTAGCGGTGAAGCAGCTGACGGAGCGAAAGACGGGCAGCATAGTGATCTCCAACCCAGACTGATTGGGGCAAAACACGACGGAGGAGGCGCAAGGCCTCCCGTACGGTTTGTTAGTAAGATGTTATTTATATATTGTACAGTTACACAGCTTAGCCATATTTTGCTTTTAATTTCTCGTTCGTCCTGTTTTATCTGGTTTACTTTGACGATATTGTTTACTGTTAAAAATATCCCTATTCCTATTCTTGTTTATTATTATTATTATTTTTTCTGGAAAAGCCAATGTCAAAGCCATGTGCAAAGCACCCAGCCAATCACATCATTGTGCAGGAGCTGGCGCTATTGGCATCCCTCATGTACTTTTCCAGTGCCTCTCCGCTCGCCGGGCCAGCCAAGAATAATCTCTTTGCCGCGGCGGAGCGTCTCTCTGCGAGTGACATTTCCTTCGCGGAGCTCTCCACCTTCAACACGGTGCCGGCCCGTCTGCAGTTGGAGCCGTTCCCCAGAAGTGTTGCTATGAACCGTCACCGCAGTACGGTGCATTGGTTCAAGGTCCTGCAGCAACGGCACCAGATGCGGACCTTCACCCCACCCGTCAATCCCGGTAGGGCGGTGGCACTCTACGCCCCGTTTCGCATCCCCCCTCACGTACCAAAAGTGGCGCACGATCCTATTCGCTACGAGGAGTGTGGCGCACACCTGGAAATACTGCGGCGGTCGCTGGAGGACTACGGGATGCAGGTGTCGCTGAGTGGGATGACCCGCCGGGGGTGTCCGGTGGGGAAAGTGGCAGAGTACATGGTTCCCTTACCCAGCGGGCGACAGAGGAGGTGGAGGCGGACGGTAAGGAGCGGAAAGAAGCGCACCCCATCCGCCAGACCGACCAGCTCGTGAGCTACCTGTCCGCAGAACAGGATCACCCTCTCCCTCTCCGCGTACTCCCTGGAGGAGGTGCCTTCCACCACCGTCTTCGCCGCGAAGGATACCGTCTCGGCGAGCATGATGTTTAGAATACAGCGCGCCGTGGATGGGTTAATCCGGAGTGGTTTCGTGGGGGCCGGCCGTTTACCCACGACCAGTCAACTGCAAGACCGCGCCGGGGTCACCCTGTGGGTCCGCCACGACCCCTCCCGTCCGCAGGAGATACCCCTCGCACCACAACAGCTCCATCGATACGCTGCGCCTGCACAAAATTGTCCTGCACTTCAGCCCTTGGGAGTGCTTCCACGTGAGACGGTTCTTTTATACCGGACCCCCGCCTTTCGTGACGTTCATGACACTGAAGGCACTGGAGATGGGGTTTGAGCTAGGGCTGAACGGTCTCTTCCGGGTGCACAAGAAGGAGGACAACACCGTCGTGCATAAAAGAGTGCTAATTAAGAGCGAAACGGACATTTTCACAATTCTTGAGGTACCGTACGTGGACCCTATTTATAGGGCAATTTTCTGCCAAGATAAAGGTTTACTTTAACCGTCTTTTTTTTTATTTATCTTCTTTGTGTTTCAACTGCTGCCACAAGAGAGAACTCGTTTTCTCGAAGTTTTCCTTCTGCATTACCTGGACGAAATGCATTTGTTTCTCTGCTGCTCTGCCCGGTTCGAAACGTTTTACTTGGAGACTATCGTTATGATTTGTATTCCTTCCTTTTCTCCCCCTCCTTTTTTTTTTTCTTTTCTAAGATTTCATACTAGAAGATGCAACACCAGCCCCAGCAGCCTTACCTTCGTAAGCTCCGCAAGCTGAAGCGCGAGAAGCACTCCGAGATTGAGGAGAGCGTCGCCAGGACCCTCTTCGAGCTCGAGACCACCCACAAGAAGCTCAAGAAGTCTCTTCCCCGCTTCCACATCAACGGCGTCCGCACTGTGACCAGCCCTCTTCTCAAGAAGACTGCCCTCGTCATCTTCTACCCTCTTCGCTACGTCATGTTGGTCCGCAGCATCCAGCGTTCTCTCACCTCCGAGTTGGAGAAGCTCCACAAGGACACCACCGTCCTCCTGGTTGCCCAGCGCTCCATCACCAAGCGCCCCCAGGACGTGTACAAGAGACAGAAGGTCCAGCGCTCCCGCACCAGCACCGCTGTGTTCGAGAACATCCTCGCTGATCTCGTGTACCCCTGCGACGTGGTTGGCCGCCGCTGGCGCTACCGTGCCGATGGCAGCAAGGTCATGAAGGTTTACCTCGATGCCCGCGACCGCAAGCGCGTTGAGGCCCGTCTCCCCGCCATCGCTCACGTGTACAAGCTCCTGACCCACCGCGTTGTCAGCTTCGGTTTCATGTGGAACCCCAAGCTCCAGCAGGTGTCTACCAAGTAAGAACACCATGAAAGTGAAGTATGAAATTATGATTTCCTTTTTTATCATTTTATGTTTCTATTAGTCTTTTGTGACCCCGTCGCTGAACAGCATAGTTCGGTTCGCCACTTTATTATATACAATACTTGAGCACAACACTAGATCACTTCCTTTCCCTTTCTATTTCCTTTTTTTTTTTTTTTCATTCTAACACATACAAGGCATTTTACAAGAAGAAAGATGCAACACCAGCCCCAGCAGCCTTACCTTCGTAAGCTCCGCAAGCTGAAGCGCGAGAAGCACTCCGAGATTGAGGAGAGCGTCGCCAGGACCCTCTTCGAGCTCGAGACCACCCACAAGAAGCTCAAGAAGTCTCTTCCTCGCTTCCACATCAACGGCGTCCGCACTGTGACCAGCCCTCTTCTCAAGAAGACTGCCCTCGTCATCTTCTACCCCCTTCGCTACGTCATGTTGGTCCGCAGCATCCAGCGTTCTCTCACCTCCGAGTTGGAGAAGCTCCACAAGGACACCACCGTCCTCCTGGTTGCCCAGCGCTCCATCACCAAGCGCCCCCAGGACGTGTACAAGAGACAGAAGGTCCAGCGCTCCCGCACCAGCACCGCTGTGTTCGAGAACATCCTCGCTGATCTCGTGTACCCCTGCGACGTGGTTGGCCGCCGCTGGCGCTACCGTGCCGATGGCAGCAAGGTCATGAAGGTCTACCTCGATGCCCGCGACCGCAAGCGCGTTGAGGCCCGTCTCCCCGCCATCGCTCACGTGTACAAGCTCCTGACCCACCGCGTTGTCAGCTTCGGTTTCATGTGGAACCCCAAGCTCCAGCAGGTGTCCACCAAGTAAGAACACTTTCTTTTGTAAAGCTACTTCATTTAATTATTTTATGATTTAATTCTTGAAAAAAAAAAAAAAACGTTTAGAGGGCGTAGTCAGTTTTTGTTTTGTGTGTGTGTATTCTGTCGCTCTTTCGCATTTGTCACAATGTTTAATTTCTCTCTGTTTTTTTTTTTTCTCCTGATAGGAAAGGCTTTCCAGGAATATTTAGCACTCACACACCCAAAAGGGAGCAAAACAAACATACAAAAAGAAAAAAGGAAAAGCATGTTAAGCCTCTCCAAGAAGAGTAAAGTTGGCCTAGAGTATACGACGGTCGTTGCGCTAGACCGAGACGCAACACGCATTATACGGTTAACGCTGCGGCCACCGGCCTCCTCCGCCGTCGATAAGGCGACGTCGTGGTTGTTAGTTCATGGTATCCCCGTCACGGTGAGTCTTTCCTCCGTTCTGAGAGATGTCCTGGATGCGCAGGAGGAGGCGGTGAGTAAAAACGGGAAGACATCGAGTAGCAAAACCGAGTGGTTTGAGGCAATGCGAATTGCCTACATGGTAAGTGAAATTCACTCTTATTGTCTTATCATTAAGTGCATTTCGTCCAGTGAGGCGGAAATGCTGAAAACAGTTTTAGAGAAGCGGGCGGCCCCCGGGGTCAACACCCCTGTCGATTTCGTCAAGGATGAGGCTTGGATGGATATCATGGGGGAGCCGAGGAAGGTGGATCTGCTGCTGACGATCCTCGACTCGCCGGCGTCGGAGGAGAGGCGGTCCACCCCTAACCGTACGCCCCTGCTAAACCCGACGGACGCCCCATCACGAATGACGACCAAAGTGCAAAACGTGCTCAAGGACGAGATTTGCCCCATCTGTCAGGTGGAGCCGCTCACGGCGGATGCCTGTCTGGTCACCCTGTGCCAGCACCGCTTTCATGTGCGGTGTTACGCTCAGCTGCCGATTGACGCGGCAGACTGTCCAATGTGCCGTTTCTCCTTGTATGACTTGCTGAACGATGCCAAGTGTCAGACCTGCAGAACCTACGATGACTTGTGGACCTGTTTGATCTGTGGTTTCATTGGCTGCGGACGAGGGCGCAAAGGACACTCGCACGAGCACTACGAGGAATGCCGTCACTCCTGTGCGATGCAGATGAACACCAATCGAATTTGGAACTTTAAGACCCGCATGTTCCTCCACCAAGAGATAGCCGTCCTCTTCGGGGAGGAGAAGGACACGGGGGGCACCTTCTTGGGTAACCTGGATTTTGACTGGACCGGTCTCACCACCAAACAGGAGGAGGAGGCCGAGGATGAGCAGCTACAGCTGGCGTTGGAGGAGAGTAAGGAAAAGGCAGTGCTGGAGTTTTACGCGAATGTGCAAAAAGATCTCATCAAGGAGCAGCACGAGTGGTATATTACCGAAATGAGAAAACGGATCGCGGCGACAGGGCCGACTGCGACGGTGGTGACGGCGGACCACGATGCCGTCTTTGACACGTTGGAGTCGGTCATGCTAGCGGAGCATCATCACCGGCGGTACCTGGCGGAGTGCTACGTGGCGGAGGTGCGGGACCTGTGCACGCGGTCCGCCACAGAGGCCTACGCCATCTCCAAAGCGTACCGGCTGAAGATGACGGAGCTCAAGGAGCAGAATCTACTTCTCACCCACACGGTGGAGGGACTGCAGGGGAAGCTGGTGCGGGCGAAAGAACGGCTGGTGGAGGCCAAGAGACGGGGGGAGGTGTCCCGCCAACTCAACAAGGATAAGATCGCCGCGCTTCAGAAAGAGCTGGAAGATGCATTTGCGTAGATTTCATCCGCTTAATATCATTATTGTAGTTTTGGTGGTCCCTTCCTATATTTATGCTGTGCGGTTTTCGATGTTAAAAAAAAAAAAAAATCCGTACCATTGAAAACATTCGACACACTCATTTTTGTTATGAATTTTATTTTGGATCGCATTATCAACATTTGTTTCCGTGTGTGCTGTCGTTGATTTGGTATCCTTCCGAGTGATCCTCCTCTCTTGTTTTCTTCTTGTATTTTTTCCAGAACGGAAATAAATAGATTCACCAGGAAACAAAACATTTTTTTTCTTTTCTTTTTAACCCAATACAGAATGCAGAAAACCAACGGGGACGACTCGTTGAACAGCTCTCAAAGTAGCACATTTGAATTACTGGAGGAGCTGAGCAAAACAGAGAATCACCAGAAAAAGGTCCGACCCTCTTCGGACCCTAACCCGCGGGTACTGCAGGCGGTGCTGGCCCAACACGCAGGGGGCCTCACACAACTGAACGAAACACCGCCACAGCGGACGGTTCCACCGCCCCCTGCAGCACCCGAGGAGGACAGAATCAGACAACTCAACAGCGTGGAGAGCGACACCATACCCTCTTATGCACGGATGGTCGAGAATCACGTTGGCGCCCAAGACAGAACTTTTGCTTCCGTTTTTATTAAAAGAATATGGAGCTGAAGTATTGCTAATTCCTTTTTTTTTTGTTGTTTTTTTAATAGTACTACTGTTTACTTCCTATGTGTGTGTAAAAGATGTGCTTTGTGAGAGGAATAGGTCACTATTTTCTTTCCTTTTTCTCCCTCGTTTTTGAAAAAAGAGTTTTATTTTTCTATTGTTTTGTTAAACAAGAAAAGTCAATTAAAACCTAACAATAAAAAACGTACACATAATCTTTTTTTTTTTATCCCTCTTTTTTTGTGTGAAATTCTGTTTGTTAATATTTTCATTTTGATAAAAATTGAGTATTAGTTAGGCAATGTCCGAAAAAGAGACTACTACCACTACTACTACTCCGCCGGAAGCGAAAGCGTCTTCCACCCTTAACGTCAATGCAGCGGCCTTTACCCCAGGCAAGGCCCCCTCCACCCCCAGTCCGCCTCCCGCCGCCCGCTCCCAGCCGAAGCCACACACCACCCAAAATAGCCAGCCCCGCTTCAAGCAGCAGCAGCGCCAGCAGCAGGGCCCTGGGGGGATGCCCATGCCGATGCCGATGCCCATGCCTGGTGGTATGATGATGGGGCCCAACGGTCCCATGCCCATGCCCATGCCCATGCCTGGCCCGGGTGGCATGATGATGGGCCCTAACGGTCCTATGCCGATGCCGATGCCACCGCCAGGGATGATGCCTGGCCCTGGTGGCTTTCCGCCTGGTATGTTCATGGGTCCCCCACCCCCGGGGATGCCGATGCCGCCGCCCGGAATGGGATTCCCCTTCCCTCCCGGTATGGCCATGCCACCCAACTTCATGTTCCCTCCTGGAGGGAAGATGCCGCCGCCCATGGGCAGCCCACCACGCCCCAATAGCGGTACGCCCAGTAGGGCCAAGAGCTCTCCTCACCACACCAGCGCCCCGCCCCCGCACGTCTCGCACTCCAGTCTCGCCAGTGCGTCCTCTGGTCAGCCGGAGATGCCTCGTGTGAGTGTCGGCAATGCAGCCCTCGCGGCCGTCCGCTCCAAGGAGCCACCGAAGTTCAGCTGCGTTCTTCTGTCCGGTATCCCTGCGGTGGGTAAGACCACCCTCGGTAGAGATTTAGTCAACAGCTTGAAGGAGGACGGTATGGGCTGGGCGTTCTTCTCGGGCGCCGACTTCCTCCAAGATGTCCCCCACAAGCGATCGGTGTGGGAGACGACACAGGAGGTGTTCGACGCGCTTAGCAAGCGTCTAGATGAGCTCATAGAGCAGCAGAATGAGAAGCGCGACATTAAGGGGTTAGTGATCGACAAGAACTGCAAGGGTATCGAAGATGTATATTACCTAAACGCCCTGCTCAAGTCCAAGAACATTCCTTTCGTTGGTATCGTAGGTATGGAATGCGATAAGGATGACATTCTTATCGAGCGCATGGGCGGGGAGCAGTACCTGCGGGAGAAACTCAAGTATCATAGAGTGATTCACGCACGTATTGTCAACCTCGCCAAGACGGTCGGCATGTACCGCCCGGTAGACGCCACCAAGAGCAAGGAAGAGGTCGTACGATCCCTGCGCACGATGGTGTTAGGCTGTGCCGCCCAGCCCCCTTCCCGTGGCATCCGCACCCATCACTACGATGAGTCTCGCGCGAACATTATGGTAGACTCGTTCAGCGAGTACTGCGGGGTGATGAACCGTCTCTTCGAGTGCGTCCCGTCTCGCAATCAGCAGTTCCCCGTCACGACGGAGTTCTTACCCTTTTCGGTGAAGGAAATGACGGAAAAGAAGCGCGTGGAGTCCCTCAAGCACCGTTACGGCGTTCGTAGCAAGGTGGACGGTCAGCGGTATATCTTGATCTTCCACAATGAAAAGTTGTACCTGGTGCCGCCCCACATGCGCGCGGTACTGTCCGTCCCCTCCAAGGCGTGGCTAGGAAACAAGCTCACCAACGTTGGTGCCTTTGTGCTGGAGGGTGTCCTCGCACGCCTGTCCAAGGACCGCCAGAAGGAAAAGTTCCTCGTCTACGATGCCCTCTTCTGGAGTGACTCCGACAACACCGACGCCAACACCGTTATGCGGATGGACTGGAATGACCGTCAGGAGTGCCTCCGCTCTCACCTGTGCCCCGAGAACGACGGCGCCTTCTTCCCCGCCGACACCGACTGTATCATTGTGCACCACCTGACCCACAAGATGGAGGAGGCGGTAGAGCTGCTCGACTCGGAGGAGTTCACCACCGATGGTCTCATCTTCCAGCCCATCAACCCTGTCCTCCGATCCGACCACCTCCTCGTCTGGCAGCAGCCGTCCAACATTACCGTCGACTTCCGCATTGGCTCGCCCCTCGATGAGGGAGAGGAGACCGCACCCTCCCCCACCGCCGCCGGCCGCCGTGGCAGCACCTCGCTCGACCCCTACCAAGATCTCCCCGTGCGCTCTTACCGACTGGAGGTGTACGACAAAGTGGAGAAGGAGTATGTGCAGTACGAGGACGCCACCGTGGCGGTGCGTCACCCCGAAGTGGTGCCGGGCTGTATCG
Source organism: Angomonas deanei (assembly GCA_903995115.1). NCBI lineage: Eukaryota > Euglenozoa > Kinetoplastea > Trypanosomatida > Trypanosomatidae > Angomonas > Angomonas deanei. Next base: position 84,066 of record LR877164.1, read on the forward strand.
TGAGCTGCAATCTCAAGGATGAGGTGAAGCGCGGTTGGCTCTTCAAGCGGATCCGGTATGATCTCCTCCGGCCCGACTACAAGCACGAGGTGGACGATCTCCTCAACTCGTGCCTCGTCCCTAGGGCGAAGTTAGTCTCTTGGCTGATGAGTGAAAAGCTTATCCCCTCTGAGATACAAAAAGAGAGCCCCCAGAAGCCCCGCAGACAGCAGCAGCAAAACAACAACAACAACAGTAATAATAATAACGGTAATAACGTCAACCACAACAGGACGACTGCCACACCCACATACAGTTCCGTCGTGCGGGGGACGGCCCTCCAGCCAACCCGCTGAACAACAACCCCGTCCCCGCCGACAAGCCGGCCGGTGAGATGAGCGACCTCAAGATACTGGCCAGTATTGTCCCCTCCCTCCAAGTGGTCGCGGCCCCTCCCCCACAGGAGGAGGCCCAACCGCAACAGCAGCAGCAGCAATGCGCCCAGTGCAGACGCCGAAAGACGGCCGAGGATCTCCGCCAAGACAAGCGGGACAAGAAGTTGTACTGCTACAGCTGCTGGTCCAAGCTGGGGTACGGTTTCTGCCCCAAGTGTAGCGAGTTCAAGGAGCTGCAGAGCAAGGGCAAGAATAAGGGTCCTTGCGCCAGCTGTGCCAAGAAGGAGAACGCTGCCACCGGGGACGGTGCTGCGGCTGAGGTGAAGCCCAAGAAGAGCAACAAGAAGAAGCCCGCCAAGGCCACCGACGAGGCCGGTGAGAAGACCGAGAAGACGGAAGCAGAGGTCGCCGCGGCACAGGAAAAGCGCAAGAAGAAAAAGAAGGAGACCACCACCACGGAGACAAAGGACGGTCAGCCCGCTGCCGAGGAGAGCAAGGAAAAGAAGGAAAAGGCACCCAAGAAGGAGAAGACACCAAAGAAGACGGAAGGGAACGGGGAGGCAAAGAAGGAGGAGACTAGTCAGCCAGAGGCGGCACCCCAGAAGGAGGCCTCTGCCCCTGCCACCGCTCCCGCCAAGCAAGCCCCGGCCCCAGCAGAGACGGCAGACGCCGCGACCGCCTCGGATGACCCGAACAAGAAGAGTGGTATGTGCGCCCAACAGTAAAGCGTAAAAAAAAAAAAGTGAAAAATTCATTCGTTTATGTCACTAAAAAAAAAAAAAAATACAGTATTGTTGTTCATTTTTTTTTTCCTTTTTTTTTCATATATATATCTTTATTTTTATTGTTTGTTCACCTTCTTTTTAAACAGTGTGCGTAATCACAAGTAACTCAATCAAAACAAAAGCAAATAATCGAAAATAGGTGAATCTTCAAAAAAACAACTGAAAAAAGGTAATAATCCAGTAGTAATATTACATCTTCGTTTAGTGAAAGTATTTAATTAAGCGAAATATACAAAAAAAAAAAAAAAAAAAAAAAAACACTTTTATCATTAATGTAGTCCTAGTTAATATCTACTAAGCATGTAGAAAAGAAAATGAAATTTATATATAAAAATAATAATCAAAGAAATAAAAAAAAAAAAACAATCCATTTTCGTTGCGGTGCGCAATTGAAATACAAACACAACACTAAAGTACCGATTGAATGACTTTCCCTCCCTATTTTTTTTTTTTTTTAAGAAAGTAGAACTTCTTTTTTTACTATTATTATTATTATTCCTATCCAACTGTAAGCATACGATTTTTTTTTTTTTCAATATATCACTATTAAATAATCAAAAAAAAAAAATATACATATATAAACACCAAGCAACATGGGTAATGTGCTAGGATCCGCAATGGAGTGGCAGGCAAACCGCACCCGCGAGCCCCACCCCCTCTTTACCGCGAGGGCAAAATACGGACCTACCAATATCAAAATATCCGAGGACCAGGCGGACCGCAGCGGTATCTACCGCATGGCCACCCTCACCGACGAGGAGCACAAGGATATCTTTGAGAATTGGTTCGACAAGGAGAATATTATCCAAATGTTAGAGAAGAACAGTAAGGAGCGTGGCCCCAAGAAGGCCATGGCCTACCGCACGGTGGAGAAGGTGGAGAAGGAAATGCGCAAGGACGCCAAGGGCAACGAGAAGGCGTGGGAGATCAGCCACATGAGCGATATCACCTACATTTCCTACACCGAGCTGTGGGAGATGATCACCAACTTTGGCAAGGGTCTGGCGGAGATGGGATTCAAGAAGGGCAGCAAGGTGGCCATCTTCGAGGACACCCGCTGGGAGTGGATCACCTCCATGCTGGGCCTGTGGACGCAGGAGTACGTCGGCGTCACCGTCTACGCCAACCTCGGCTACGACGCCCTGGTGTACGCCCTCAAGGAGGCGGAGTGTGGGGCGATCATCTGCAACGGCGCCAACGTGCCTCGTGTGGCCAAGCTGATGAGCGACTTTGGTATCAAGGAGTCCGTCATCATCTACCTAGACGAGCTCCCCGCCAACTGCGACGCCGGCGCCCACAAGGTGCTGCCGTGGAAGACGGTGGTGGATATGGGTGCCGCCAGCTCCCGAGACTACTCCATCATCACCAACAATGACCAAGACGTCCTCATCATGTACACCAGCGGAACCACCGGCAACCCGAAGGGCGTGTGCCACTCCATTGGTGCCCTCACCCAGGGCTCACGAGGCCTAAACGACCGTCTGACCGACCTCATTGGACACGAAGAAGAGGAGACCTATCTCTCCTACCTCCCCGCCGCCCACGTGTTCGAGTTCATCTGCGAGTGCATCATGCTCGGCCGTGGTACCGTGGTCTGCTTCGGTAGTCCCCGCACGCTCACCGACCTGTTCGCCCGCCCTGCCGGTGACATCACCACCTTCAAGCCCTTCTTCCTCATTGGTGTTCCTCGTATCTTCGAGACCATCAAGAAGGGTGCGGAAGGAAAACTACCCCCAGTAGGCACCGTCAAGCGTGCGCTGTTTGACCGCGCCTACGCAAGCCGCCTCGCTGCGCTGAAGGAAGGCTACGATACGCCCTTCTGGAATGAAAAGGTCTTCAAAATCCCCCGCGCCATGATGGGCGGTAAGATGCGAGGTATCTGCAGTGGTGGTGCCCCCCTGGCCCACAAGACGCAGGAGTGGATGAACGTGGTGATTGGCCAACCCGTGGCGCAGGGGTACGGCATGACGGAGACGGTTTGCAACACCACCGTGCAGCGAACTGGCGAGCTGAACTGCGTCGCGGGTCAGCTGCTGAAGGGGGTGGAAGTGTGCCTTCTGGATACCGAAACCTACAAGCACACCGACAAGCCCAACCCACGAGGGGAGTTGCTGGTGCGCGGTAAGTTCATGTTCAAGGGGTACTACAAGCAGGAGAAGATGACGAAGGAGTGCATGCTGGAGGGCGGCTGGCTACGCACCGGCGATGTGGCCGAGATCGACAAGGTCAGCGGTCAGGTGCAGATCATTGGCCGTGTGAAGGCACTCGTGAAGAATGCCCTGGGCGAGTACATTGCCCTGGAGAACTTGGAGGCACTCTACTGCCAGCACCCCATCAGCATCCCGAACGGGGTCTGCGTCGTGGCCGACTCCCACAAGTCCTACATCACTGCGCTCGTCCTCACCGACGAGTCGAAGGCGATGGCGTTTGCCCACGAGAACAACCTGAAGGGAAGCTGGCCCGATATCCTCAAGACGAAGGAGTTCAACGCCGCGGTGGCGGCCTCCATGGCGGCCCTCGGGAAGAAGGAAAAACTAATGCCGTTTGAGCTTCTTAAGTATGTTCAGGTCCTCAACGATGAATGGACGCCGGAGAACAATTTAGTCACCGCCTCGCTGAAGGTGAGACGTACTGAAATTGACAAACACTACGCAGAGACCATCAAGCAGCTGTTCGCGGCGGACTAGGCTACAAAAAAGCATTATAATACTAAATTTGCTGTCTTTTTTTTTAGTTTTGATGATTTTGTTTCTCATGTTTACATTTTCTCCTGCACACACTTAACAAAGTGCGCGAGGGGGAAATGTCAAAAGAACTGAGTTTATACCAATAATTCCAGCAATAGCTAACTTTTCACATTTGTTGTTCTTTTTCTTTTTTGTAATAATATATATTAGGATAGCCAACGTACACACTGTGTTTACTGGTGCTTTCTCTTCTTTACTCTAGCTAGTGGCGGGGCACGTCTGCCGTTCACAGCAATTCCTTTCATTTTTAACAATCAAACAAACAAAAATAAGCTACCTTTATAACCCTCATTTATTTTACTTGTGCTTTCTTTGAATTTTTCGCTAGTGAAGCATTTTTCCCTTTTTTATACGTGTGTATTTTCGCTTCTGGATGAAAACAGCAAATCTCTTCGCACAGCCGTCTTTTCTTTTTGTGTACCGAAGACGTTACAGAGACTTCCTAACACGCACACGTTCTCTTCTTCATACTTATGAAACCAAAAAGTATATAGATTTTTTTTCCTTTTTACATATATTATTATTATTATTATCCACCGGTTCCTCCACAGTCATGGGCGGTTGTGTTTCCTCTCTCATGGAGAGTCGAAATAACTCCAGTATTATGGAGCATCCTATCCTCAATGTGTACGACTCTTATGGCAAGGTGGCTGAGCTCTTGCCCAATACGGAGAAGGCAGGGTACAGTGGTATTTATCGGTTTGTGAACACGGACGACAAGGACCTCAAGAAGCATTGTGAGGAGTATCACGACGGGTCCAACTGGGTGCAGTCCATCAAGAAACGGTGCGAGGAGATCCCCAACAGCCCCGCCCTGGGCTACCGTGAGATTGAGAGGATTGAGAAGCGCACCGTGAAGGATGCGTCTGGGAAGGAGAAGACCTTCGACTACTACCACTGCTCCAGCTACAAGACTATTTCCTACAGTGAGATGTGGCAGCTGATGGTGGACTTTGGTAAAGGACTGACCGCCGTCGGGGTGCAGCCCGAGTCCATGGTCACCATCTACGAGGAGACGCGGTGGGAGTGGGTGGTGGCGGCGTACGGTATTTGGACCCAGCACATGATGGTCTCCACCGTGTACTCTAACCTGGGGGAGGACGCCTTATGTTATGCCATCAGCGAGAACCAAAGTTCTGCCATCATCTGCAACGGAAAGGCCGTCGGTCCCCTGATTGCCACCCTCCGCAAGATCAACCTCACCCCTGTTATCATCTACACCGATGAACTCCCAAGCGGAACGGATGTGGGTGAGTTCAAGGTGTACCCTTACATGGATATTATCGAAAAGGGCAAGGCCACGAAACGTGACATCTACATATCTACCGACAACAATGAGGAGGCCCTCATCATGTATACGAGCGGCACCACTGGTAACCCCAAGGGCGTCATCCACACCCACGGCACCATCGCCGCTGGTATTCGCAGTTTGAATCATCGTCTACTGGACCTCTATAAGCCAGGTGAAGAGGGTGAGATCTACTGCGCCTACCTGCCAATGGCGCACATTCTCGAATTTGCCATTGTAAACATCTTCATCAACCGTGGTACCCTTGTCGGATTCGGCAATCCTCGTACTCTCACCGATAACTTTGCCATCCCCCACGGTGACCTCCGCGAGTTCAAGCCCAAGGTGATCATAGCGGTACCACGTGTGTTTGACACCATCAAGAAGGCGGTTGAGGCACAACTTCCGCCTGTAGGTTCCCTCAAGCGGGCTGTGTTCGATAAGGCGTTCGAGAGCCGTAAGGCGGCCATGGCGGACCTCAAGGATACACCGTACTGGAACGATAAAGTGTTCGCCGCAGCACGAAAGATACTCGGCGGAAACGTCTACGGTATGCTCTCCGGTGGCGGCCCCTTGTCTGAGGAAACACAAGAGTTCATCAACGTGGTGTGCGGCGGTCCTCTTATCATCCAAGGTTGGGGTCTCACAGAAACCATCTGTTGTGGTGCGACACAGCGCCTGGGTGACTTGGAGCCCTACTCCGTCGGGCAGCTCATCAAGACCGCTGAAGTGCGCCTCAAGGACACCGACCAGTACAAGCACACCGATAAGCCAGAGGCCCGCGGTGAGATTTGCCTCCGCGGTCCCTTCCTCTTCAAGGGGTACTACAAGCAGCCCGAGCTGTACAAGGAGTGCATGGATGACGAGGGCTTCTTCCACACCGGCGATGTCGGTGCCTTCACCGCCGATAAGTGCAACCTGCGCCTCATTGGTCGCGTCAAGGCGCTCGCCAAGAACTGCTTAGGAGAGTACATTGCGCTGGAGAACCTGGAAGCCATCTACTCTCAGAACCCACTGTGCGCCGTCAACGGTGTCTGCGTGCTGGTGCACCCCGCCAGGACGTACATCGCCGCCCTCATCCTCACCGACAGCGGCCGTGCGCTCCGCTTCGCCAAGGAGATTGGCGTGGAGGGTGGTTTCCCGGAGGTGCTCAAGAGCAGCGTCTTCCAGCAGAAGGCGGCGGAGTCCGCTCGTCAAGACGGCGAAGGGTGCTGGCCGAAAGCCCTTCGAGTGCGTCAAGTACGTTCGTGTGCTGGACGACGAGTGGACCCCCGAGAACGGTCTTGTGACGCCCACGACGAAGCTGCGCCGGTCGGTGGTGGACGAGCACTACAAGGAACTCATAGCGGAGCTTTTTAAGAATGAGTAATAAATAATAAAAATAAAAAAAAACAAAGAATTTCCGTATTACCGAATAGAAATATATATATATATATTTAATAAAACGAGAGGAGGAAACCTCCCACTTGTAAGAAGATCTAGTTTTGTTGTGGCCGTTATCGTTTATTTACACGTGTGTTTTTATTTTTCATTGGCATTCCACGCATAATCACTAGTTTTCTGGTTTACTTGTAGGTGAAATAAGGTCGAACCCAGTAGAGTATTTCACTGCCTGTAATATATCGTTGCAAAAAACTGTGCCTCACACAAACGTTGTTTGTCGTACCGAAAAAAAAAAAAAAAAACGCACAATCAACAACATTTTTCTTTTTTTTTGTCACTTTTTTTCCTGGTTTAAAATAACTAGAGATTCGTGAGCAAACTTATTGAAAACGCAGCCTTTACTTTTAACAGAAGCACTTCCAAGCATAAATAATAACAATATTAAATCTTTGCGCCGACTGAATTTCCATATATGATAAAGAGTCCCGTTATGCTGTTCCGCTCCATTCCTCTGTATCTCTCTTTCCTTCTATAGGAGTCAGTCTCCTTTTTTTTTTTTCCTTTATTCACTTCTCGAAACACCCAACCCCAGTCAAATGGGTGGTTGTGTCTCCTCTCTGATGGAGACTAGGAATAACTCCAGTGTCAAGGAGCACCCTATCCTCCACACATACGACTCCTACGGCAAGGTGGCTGAGCTCTTGCCCAACACGGAAAAGGATGGGTACAGTGGTATCTACCGATTCATCAAAACAGACGATGCGGATCTCAAGAAGCACTGCACAAAGTATCATGATGGGTCTAACTGGGTTCAGGTGATACAAGCCATCTGCAAAAAACTACCGAAACAACCCGCTCTGGGCTACCGTGAGATTGAGAAGATTGAGAAGCGCACCGTGAAGGATGCGTCGGGGAAGGAGAAGACCTTTGACTACTACCACTGCTCCAGCTACAAGACCATTTCCTACAGTGAGATGTGGCAGCTGATGGTGAACTTTGGTAAAGGGCTGACCGCCGTCGGGGTGCAGCCCGAGTCCATGGTCACCATCTACGAGGAGACGCGGTGGGAGTGGGTGGTGGCGGCGTACGGTATTTGGACCCAGCACATGATGGTCTCCACCGTGTACTCTAACCTGGGGGAGGACGCCTTATGTTATGCCATGGGTGAAACCCAGACGAGTGTAGTGGTCTGCAACGGTAAGGCCGTCGCCGGTCTCATAGCTATTCTCCGGAAAGTGAAGCTCAACCCCATCATTGTCTACATCGATGAACTCCCAAGCGGAACGGATGTGGGTGAGTTCAAGGCGTACCCTTACATGGATATTATCGAAAAGGGCAAGAAAGTGGAAAAGGAGTTGTACATTCCCACGGACAACAACGAGGAGGCCCTCATCATGTATACGAGCGGCACCACTGGTAACCCCAAGGGCGTCATTCACACCCACGGTAGTATCGCTGCCGGCATCCACAGTCTTAACCACCGTGTGCTGGATCTGTACAAACCGGGAGAAAAAGGTGAGATCTACTGCGCCTACCTGCCGATGGCGCACATTCTCGAATTTGCTGTAGTCAATATATTTTTGAGCCGAGGTACCCTTGTCGGGTTCGGTAACCCTCGAACACTCACCGACAACTTTGCCATCCCCCACGGTGACCTCCGCGAGTTCAAGCCCAAGGTGATCATAGCGGTACCACGTGTGTTTGACACCATCAAGAAGGCGGTCGAGGCGAAGCTCCCACCCAAGGGTTCCCTCAAGCGGGCTGTGTTCGATAAGGCGTTCGAGAGCCGTAAGGCGGCCATGGCGGACCTCAAGGATACACCGTACTGGAACGATAAGGTGTTCGCCGCAGCACGAAAGATACTCGGCGGAAACGTCTACGGTATGCTCTCCGGTGGCGGCCCCTTGTCTGAGGAAACACAAGAGTTCATCAATGTCGTATGTGGTGGACCGCTGATTCTTCAGGGATGGGGATTGACAGAGACCGTCTGTTGTGGTGCGACACAGCGCCTGGGTGACTTGGAGCCCTACTCCGTCGGGCAGCTCATCAAGACCGCTGAAGTGCGCCTCAAGGACACCGACCAGTACAAGCACACCGATAAGCCAGAGGCCCGCGGTGAGATTTGCCTCCGCGGTCCCTTCCTCTTCAAGGGGTACTACAAGCAGCCCGAGCTGTACAAGGAGTGCATGGATGACGAGGGCTTCTTCCACACCGGCGATGTCGGTGCCTTCACCGCCGATAAGTGCAACCTGCGCCTCATTGGTCGCGTCAAGGCGCTCGCCAAGAACTGCTTAGGAGAGTACATTGCGCTGGAGAACCTGGAAGCCATCTACTCTCAGAACCCACTGTGCGCCGTCAACGGTGTCTGCGTGCTGGTGCACCCCGCCAGGACGTACATCGCCGCCCTCATCCTCACCGACAGCGGCCGTGCGCTCCGCTTCGCCAAGGAGATTGGCGTGGAGGGTGGTTTCCCGGAGGTGCTCAAGAGCAGCGTCTTCCAGCAGAAGGCGGCGGAGTCCCTCGTCAAGACGGCGAAGGGTGCTGGCCGAAAGCCCTTCGAGTGCGTCAAGTACGTTCGTGTGCTGGACGACGAGTGGACCCCCGAGAACGGTCTTGTGACGCCCACGACGAAGCTGCGCCGGTCGGTGGTGGACGAGCACTACAAGGAACTCATAGCGGAGCTTTTTAAGAATGAGTAAGAGAAGAGATAGAACGAAAAGCGAGGCTCCATTCCACTATTGTATGTGTGAAGTTTACAGGGAACGAAGTCATTCATTTCGATTATCGTGTTTTATTTTGATGATGCTTTTCTTTTGCACGTTCAAAGTCTCGTACGGAGAGTGCATGTAAAGAAGAGAGAGGTAAAAAAAAAAGCTTAAAGGAGTGAGCTGAGCGCATATTTACAAGTTGCGATAAACTAAATTAATAATTTATAATATACATTAAAACGGAATTTAATTTTATATTCAGTGTAGACATAATGTACTGTGGTGGTTGGTGTAAGAAAAAAGTGTGGTTAGATACTGAATATAAGGTAAGAATAACAGATGCATGTCGCCTGCCAATTTTCTCCCCTCCTTTTCTTCGATCCATCCGTAGAGAGTATTTCATCATACTTCTATCTTTTTTTTGTATTGTTATTATCCTTTTGTTTGTTTTCCTTTTTTTTTTTTTAACAGTTAAATCATAACACACTTTATACACGATCCATGGGAGCAGCTGTTACTTCCCTGATGCACTGGCGTCACAACGCCACCTTAACCGACGACCCTTTCATACAGAAACTACACGAATACGGGCCCTTCAGTCGTCCGCTGCCGGGCACCGAAAGTAACACCAGCACGGCCACGTACCGCACTGGTCACTTGTACCAGGAAGAAGAGTTCAAGAAGGCGGTACAGGAACTACGTGATCTCCCCATCCTTCCGATCGCCTTCCGTGACATGTGTCTGCAAAATAGAGAAAAGAAGCAGATTGCCTACCGGCCTGTCATCAGTGTACAGAAGGAGACACCGCCGGGGATGGGAAAGGCCATCGATGTCACGTACCTCGCGGAGACCAGGTTTATCAGTCTGGGGGACTTGCTGGACACATTGGAGGCCTTCGGTAGAGGTTTGGTGAAGGTGGGGTTGAAGGACCGCAGCACCGTCTCCATCTACGAGGAGACCCGCTGGGAGTGGCTCGTCACGATCTACGCCCTGTGGACGCAGAACCTCGTCGCCTCCACCGTGTACGCGAACCTCGGTGAGGACGCACTCCTCTACGCCCTGAACGAGACGGAAAGTAAGGCGATTGTGTGCAACGGTAAGAATGTGCCGCTGCTGCTGGAGAGCATCCGGAAGGGGTCCTTTCCTCCTTGCGTGATTGTCTACCTCGACAACATCCCTAGCAATCTGGACATCCCCGCCGGTGTCACGCTGCACGCGTGGATGGACGTGGTGGAGCTCGGCCGCAGCAACCCTGACATTCCCGTGAAGATGCCCACCAACAAGGATGAGCTCGCCCTCATCATGTACACGAGCGGCACCACCGGTGATCCGAAGGGTGTCATGCACACACATGACAGTCTCAAAAGTGGGGTCCGTATCATGGAACACTTCATGAAGAGTCTGCTGGGGGACGAGAGGGACCCTAACGAGGCCTACTGTGCCTACCTCCCTCTCGCCCACATCTTGGAGTTTGGTGTCGTCAATGTGTTTCTGACGAGAGGGGCGGTGGTGGGCTTCGGCACACCTCGCACCATCACCACCGCCACCGCCCGCCCCCACGGCGACTTCCAGGAGTTCAAGCCGACCGTGCTGATTGCGGTCCCTCGTGTGTTCGACACGGTGCGCCGCGTCATCCTCTCCAAGCTGCCCCCTGTAGGAACCCTGAAGCGGACGGTGTTTGACCAGGCCTACAAGAGTCGTCTAGAGGCACTGAAGGCAGGGAAGGACACCCCCTTCTACAATGACAAGGTATTCAAGGTGGCGCGGGAGGCACTCGGCGGACGCACGAGAATCATGCTGTCCGGTGGAGGGCCAACCTCCCCCGAAACGCAGGAGTTCGTCAATGTAGTACTGGGATTCCTCATTGTTGGTTGGGGTCTAACCGAGTCCGTGTGTATAGGCGCAATCCAGCGGCTGGGGGATATCACCCCAGAGTGCACGGGACAGGTGCTGGAGTGTGAGGAGCTGAAGCTGGCGGACTGTGGTGACTACGCCCACACCGACAAACCGGAGCCTAGGGGCGAGATATGCCTCCGTGGACCTTTCCTCTTCAAGGGGTACTACAAGCAGGACGCCCTCACCAAGGAGGCCCTGGACAAGGACGGTTGGTTCCACACCGGTGATGTGGGCGCCATGACCGACGACGGTAGACTTCGCATCGTCGGAAGAATTAAGGCGTTGGTGAAGAACAGTCTGGGGGAGTACGTCTCCCTGGACACCCTAGAGTCCGTCTACAACACCCACCCTCTTGTCATGAACAACTGCTGCTGCGTGGTGGTACACCCATATCGCAACTACATTGTCCTCATCGCCGTCTCCGACCCGGCCCGCATTGTTCACTTTGCAAAAGAGGCGAACGTGCTCGATGAGAAGGAACAGAATCTCCAGGCGGAGGAGATCGCCGCCCTGAAGAAGGTGCGGGAGGCGGCGGGGAAGTCCTTCGCTGACCTCGCTCGTAAGAATAGCCGAAAGCCGTTTGAGTGCGTACGTTATGTCGCCCTCGTCACGGACGATTGGACGCCTGAAAACGGAATGTTAACGGCGGCAATGAAAATAAAACGCTCTTTCCTTGCGAAACATTACGAAACGCTTATAGAAGACCTGTTTAAAGAATAACTAATTATCTTTTTTGTATGTTTTTTTTCTATGACTTATCTTTTTTTTTTTTTTTCGCTCTGTTTATTGTAGTTAGAATCTAAACAAAATTAAACCGTATCTTTTTTTCTTCCACACTCACTTTGGGGTTTTTTCATCCGTTGATCCGTTTCTTTTTAAAAACTTCCTTCTCTGTCAAAGAGAAATGGTGAATGCGTACTGTCATCGACAGCCCAGTGAAAAACGTCATTGAGATAAACACAAAATTGCTAAGAAAAAAAAAAAACTCTCATATATATATATACGCACAGTGAATAATCAATAATTAATATTATCAAAATAAAGTATAAAAACGAAACTAAAGTCTCTTACCTCATTTTTTTTCTTTTTGCCGTTGTTGTTGTTGCTTTCGCAGCACAGATACGAAACCGTTAGCCAAACCCCTCTTTCTCTCTCTCCTCTGCAGAAACCTCCTTTTGCCACTATTATTCGTTTTGTAAGTGTTTCGCGTGTAAGCGAAATATTTATATTCTTTTCCTTTTTTATTTTACATATTGTAACATCTCCTTCTTCGCTATGGGTGTCGCCGTCAGCAAGTACTTTGACATGCGTCACAACGCCTCGGTGTGCCCGCATGAGGCCATGACGTTACTCAATGAGTACGGAAAGCAATCCGTTCCGGTGAAAGGCACCGAGACGAGCACGTCCTCTCCCATCTACCGCAACGGCCAGTACAACTCCGACAAGGATCTCCAGACGTGGAGTAACAAGGTCGGTGCGGAGACGAACATGACGCAGCGGTTCCTGAAGATGCTCGACGAGCGGCCGACCGACAAGCTCTTCGCCTATCGGTCCGTCGTGGAAGTCAAGAAGGAACACGTCGCGGCGGTCAACAAGGACCTCGATATTACCTACCTCTCCGAGCGCAAGTATCTGACCCTCGGTGAAGGCAAGGAGCACATTACGTCCTTCGGTAAGGGTTTGGCTAAGATCGGTATAAAGGACCGCAGCACCGTCTCCATCTACGAGGAGACCCGCTGGGAGTGGCTCGTCACGATCTACGCCCTGTGGACGCAGAACCTCGTCGCCTCCACCGTGTACGCGAACCTCGGTGAGGACGCACTCCTCTACGCCCTGAACGAGACGGAAAGTAAGGCGATTGTGTGCAACGGTAAGAATGTGCCGCTGCTGCTGGAGAGCATCCGGAAGGGGTCCTTTCCTCCTTGCGTGATTGTCTACCTCGACAACATCCCTAGCAATCTGGACATCCCCGCCGGTGTCACGCTGCACGCGTGGATGGACGTGGTGGAGCTCGGCCGCAGCAACCCTGATATTCCCGTGAAGATCCCCACCAACAACGACGAGCTCGCCCTCATCATGTACACGAGCGGCACCACCGGTGACCCGAAGGGTGTCATGCACTCCCACGGTAGCATATCGGCCGGTGTCCTCATCATGGAGAAGTGGTTGTTAGAGCAGTACAAGCTACAGGGTAACGATGACTGTTACGTCTCGTACCTTCCCATGGCCCACATTTTGGAGTTTGGTGTAGTGAATATTGTTCTCGGCCACGGCGTCCTCGTCGGCTTCGGCGGACCACGCACGCTGACGGACATCACGGCCCGTCCCCACGGTGACCTCACCGAGTACAAGCCCTCTCTGATGGTGGGTGTTCCCCGTATTTTTGACACGGTGCGTCGCGGTGTAGAGTCCAAGCTGCCTCCGCCGGGATCACTGAAGCGAAAGATATTTGACCAAGCCTTCGAGAGTCGTCTGGCGGCGCTGAGGGAAGGAAAGGACACGCCCTTCTACAATGAAAAAGTGTTCTCCAAGCCACGCGAGGCCCTCGGCGGTAACATTCGCCTCTTCCTCTCCGGCGGAGGTCCGCTCTCTGCCGCCACGCAGAACTTTATGAACGTGGTCTTTGGCCTCATGGTGGTCGGTTGGGGTCTGACGGAGACGGTCTGCATCGGCACCATCTCTCGCTGGGGCGACCTGGAGGCTGGGGTGACGGGGCAGGTGCTCGTCGCGGAGGAGTTGAAGCTAGTGGATACGGAAGACTACAAGCACACGAACAAACCTCTGCCAGAGGGCGAGCTGTGCCTCCGCGGTCCCTTCCTCTTCAAGGGGTACTACAAGCAGGACGCCCTCACCAAGGAGGCCATTGACAAGGATGGTTGGTTCCACACCGGTGATGTGGGCAGCATTGATGCACAAGGTCGTGTTCGGCTAGTGGGCCGTATCAAGGCGCTCGCCAAGAATGTGCTGGGAGAGTACGTTGCGCTCGAAATGTTAGAATCCATTTACAGCACACACTTGTTGGTTTTGAACAACTGTGCCTGTGTCCTGGTGAACCCCGAGAAGAGCTACATCACCCTCCTGGTCCTCACCGACGAATCCCGTGCAATGAAGTTTGCGGCGGAGAATCAACTTTCCGGGAAGTTCCCCGCTATTCTGAAGGATGAGAAGTTCATTCAGGCGGCGGTCAAGTCGCTGGGGGAGTTGGCCACGAAGGCGGGTCGCAAACACTTTGAGCTCGTCAAGAACGTCTGTTTCACCTGTGATGAGTGGACGCCTGAGAATGGGATGCTCACCGCGGCCATGAAGCTGAAGCGAAGTGTGATTAATCAGAAATACGCAAAGGAGATTGAGCAGCTGTTTGTAGCGGAATAACACGGTACATTCGATTGTAATTCGTTTCGCTGAAAAAACAAAATGGAAAAAATATATATAAAACAAACAGATAATGCTGCAACGTCACGTATTATATAGGGAGGCAAAAACAAAACAAAAAACGGTGAAGTGGATAGCAAATAGAAAATAGAAAAAGTAAAAACTTTACGGGTGCTACCACTATTTTTAACGTCTCCTAACTTTTATTTTTCTTTTAGTTTAATTTTATCGCGAAACTGTCATTGTTTACCGTTGCTGGTTCTCTATATTTCTAAAATGATTACGACCGGAAAAAGTTACAATCGGAAATACATAAATATGTATTTTTCTTGCGTGTTGTGTACTGGCTCCAAAAAAAAAACCTTTTCGGGATTAAAACTAACTTTATATATTTCTGTGATTTTCTTCTTTTCTTTTTGAATTAATATAAAGTGCTGGGCATGGTACATTCATCAAGGCACACTCACACGTCTCTCAAATAACCTCCTTTTTTTTTTTTTTTTTGCTGTCTGTCTCTTTTTTATCTAACCTCACGACATCGACGGTAGAACAAAGTCATTCCTGTGTGATATCCCTCTCCCCTTCAGTCCGTTCTTTCACTAGAATATATTTTCACTCAAAAAAAAAAAAAAAAGTTTTATCGAACAAAAATGGGAGGAGCTGTTGTGTCCCTCATGGAGGCGCGCAACTACTATTCCATGACCGTCAACCCCGAAGCCGAAAAGTTCCGTGCACGTCTCGACAAGCACGGCGGATCGTTCGCCAGATACCTTCCCGGTACCGAAACTAAAAATACCTCTGCTACTTTTGTGCTAGCCGACCGCTCGGATGAGGAGCGGGTGGCCTTCGGGGAGCGGTCGTACAGTCAGCCCTGCTTCTATCGTCTATTTCAGGACTACTGCAAGGCAAACCCCGACAAGCAAAGCCTGGGGTACCGCCCTGTGGAGCGTGTCGTCAAGGAGGACATCACCGACGCTACCGGCAAGACCAAGAAGATGGACATCACCTACTGCGGCCCCACCGTCCGACTCCCGCTGTCCTCCGTGTGGGAGAAGGTGGAGTACTTTGGGCGTGGTCTGCTCCAGATCGGCGCCACCCCTCGCTCCAACGTGGCCATCTTCATGGACACGAGCCTGGAGTGGTTGGTGTCCATCTACGGTATATGGTCGCAAGATATGGTGACGGCGACGGTCTACGCCAACCTCGGCCACGACGCGCTCGCCTACGCCCTCCACGAGACGGGTAGTGCGGCCGTCGTGTGCAACGGTGAGAATGCGGCCAAGATTGCGGAGCTCATCCGCAGCGGTGAAATCCTCGCTCTCCCTATTATTTACTCTGGTAATCTGCCAGATGGCTTTGACGGTAAGGGTCTAGAGCTGCACAAGTTCGAGGACATCCTCGAGATGGGTCGTGAGTCTCACGTGCCGTCCCCCGGACCCGTCAGCAACGACGACCTCGCCCTCATCATGTACACAAGCGGCACCACCGGTGACCCGAAGGGCGTCATGCACACCCATGGCAGTATCTTGGCAGGCGGTACGTTCCTGGAGGAGCGCGTCACGGACTTGGTGGGCCCTCTACGAGAGGGTGACACTTACTGTGCCTTCCTGCCGATGGCCCACGTGATGGAGTTCACCGTTACCAATGTGTTTTTGATGAAGGGGTACTTTGTTGGTTTTGGTGGCCCACGCACCCTAACGGATGTGACCTGTCGTCCTCATGGTGACTTGACCGAGTTCAAACCCACTTTTGCGGTTGCCGTTCCCCGCATTTTTGACACCATGAAGAAGGCCATCGAGGCCAAGTTACCTCCTCCCGGTAGTGTCAAGCGCGCCGTGTTCGACCAAGCCTTCGCCACCCGCCTGAAGGCACTCCGCGACGGCTACGAGACACCTTTCTACAATGAAAAGGTGTTTGCCACTTCCCGCGCCATCTTCGGTGGACGCGTGAGAACCTTCCTCTCCGGTGGCGGTCCCACCTCCGCTGAAACACAGAACTTCGCCAACGTTTGCTTCGGTCAGGTGGTGGGTGGGTACGGTATGACGGAGACCGTCTGTGTCGGTGGTGTGCAAATACCTGGTGACTTTGAGCCCTGCACCACAGGTCTGTTAGTGCCCGGTATGGAATACAAGTTGTTAGACACCGATCACTACAAGCACACCGACACCCCGGATCCTCGGGGAGAGTTGTTGCAGCGAGGCAGACATCTCTTCAAGGGGTACTATAAACAGCCGGAGCTCACCAAGGAGGCCATCGACGAAGACGGCTGGTTCCACACTGGTGATGTGGCATCTCTCTCCAAGGACGGCAAACTAAAGCTGGTAGGTCGCGTGAAGGCATTGGCCAAGAATGTGATGGGAGAGTATGTCGCATTGGAGAACCTCGAGGCCATCTACGGCAACAACCCCCTGCTGCTCCCCAACGGTGTATGCGTGCTGGTGAACCCTCACCGCTCCTACATCTGTGCCATCGGTCTGACGGAGGAGGCCAAGGCGGTCGCCTTCGCCGCGGAGCACGGCATCGCTGGGGAGTACCCAGCCATTTTAGAGGACCCCGCCTTCCAGAAGGCCGCCGCCCGCTCCCTCGCCGAGACCGCCAAGAAGGCGAAGCGCGCGGGCTTTGAGCAGGTGCGCAACGTGGCCATCCTCAACGATGTATGGACGGCCGAAAATGACGTCCTGACGGCGGCAATGAAACTGAAACGTCGCGTGATCGACGAGAAATACGCGGATGTGATTGAGAAACTCTTTGCGGAACCGTAAACAAAACAGAAAGAAACGAAAGAAGATATTTGAGCATGGTTTTCCGTTTTCATCGTGCGCCAGACAATAGGTGTATCCGCGTGTCGGTTGTACTGGAAGGGGTACCACGAAAATTGTGCGCTGTCTACTTTCCTCTCTTTTGTGAAAAACGCGGCACATGTTATGTGTTGTGTGAAGAGGGGTGGTGAGCTGTCTTTTTTTTCTTTTCTTTTTTTACCACGAGTCTTTTTGTTTTGTGTTGTTTTTACTTCTGTTTGTTCGTTAAACGATACCGGTACTTACCTATGTTCATCTTCTGTAGTGTTTTTCTTTTGACCCCTTAATATCGGCTACTGTGATGCGGTTCCCCTTGTAGAATAAATAAATAAATATTACCGACCAATCCTTCAAAACGTTAAACAAAAATATATTCGACACCGCAGTATATCGATAAACCTTAAATTTAAAAAACCACGTGTTATCTTTTTTATTATTATTATTATTTTCGCATAGACGTTTTTTACCCTGTTGACAATAGTGTGTTACTCGCATCCTTCTTGGATTCCCCTTTTGTGACAGACAGTGACAATCGTGTCATCTTTACTACCTCCTCTCGTCTCCATCTTTTTTTTTATTATTATTGTTGTTGAAAAGGAATATCTTTTCTGTTATCAAATTCGTTTTTTTTTTTTTTTACACCTTTAAATAAACACTCAATCTATCAAAAATGGGAGGAGCTGTTGTGTCCCTCATGGAGGCGCGCAACTACTATTCCATGACCGTCAACCCCGAAGCCGAAAAGTTCCGCGCACGTCTCGACAAGCACGGCGGATCCCTCATTGAATTCATCCCTGGTACGGAAACCAAAAACGCCTCAGCCATCTTTAAGCTCGCTGGGCGAACCGATGAAGAACGAAAGCAATTCGCCGAACAGTCGTACAGTCAACCTTGCTTCTACAATCGCTTCAAGCGTTTTTGTGAAGAGAACCCTGACAAGCAAAGCCTGGGGTACCGTCCTGTGGAGCGTGTCGTCAAGGAGGACATCACCGACGCCACCGGCAAGACCAAGAAGATGGATATCACCTACTGCGGTCCCACCGTCCGACTCCCGCTGTCCTCCGTGTGGGAGAAGGTGGAGTACTTTGGGCGTGGTCTGCTCCAGATCGGCGCCACCCCTCGCTCCAACGTGGCCATCTTCATGGACACGAGCCTGGAGTGGTTGGTGTCCATCTACGGTATATGGTCGCAAGATATGGTGACGGCGACGGTCTACGCCAACCTCGGCCACGACGCGCTCGCCTACGCCCTCCACGAGACGGGTAGTGCGGCCGTCGTGTGCAACGGTGAGAATGCGGCCAAGATTGCGGAGCTCATCCGCAGCGGTAAGATTCTTGCGCTCTCCATCATTTACACCGGCACTCTTCCTGCCTCCCTCGACACCACCGGACTGGAGCTGCACAAGTTCGAGGACGTCCTCGAGATGGGTCGTGAGTCTCACGTGCCGTCCCCCGGACCCGTCAGCAACGACGACCTCGCCCTCATCATGTACACGAGTGGCACCACCGGTGACCCGAAGGGCGTCATGCACACCCATGGTAGCATCATTGCCGGCTACAGTTTCCTGAACGAACGTGTGGTGGACCTGATTGGCGAGAAGAACGAGGGCGAGACCTACTGTGCCTTCCTCCCCATGGCCCACATTATGGAGTTCACCATTGCGAACATTTTCGTCTTGCGCGGTAGCTTCGTGGGCTTTGGTGGTCCTCGCACCCTGACCGACATCACCTGCCGTCCGCACGGTGACCTCAGCGAGTACAAGCCGACGGTAGTGGTGGGCGTTCCCCGCATTTTTGACACCATGAAGAAGGCCATCGAGGCCAAGTTACCTCCTCCCGGTAGTGTCAAGCGCGCCGTGTTCGACCAAGCCTTTGCCACCCGCCTGAAGGCACTCCGCGACGGCTATGAGACACCCTTCTATAACGATAAGGTCTTCGCCCCGATGCGTCAAATCTTTGGCGGAAATGCCCGCATTTTCCTCTCTGGTGGTGGTCCGCTTTCCGCCGAAACGCAAGACTTTGTGAATGTATGCTTCGGCAACGTCGTCATCGGCTACGGCCTGACGGAGACCGTCTGCGTGGGCGGCATCACCGTTCGCGCAGACTTTGAAACCGGTGCGGCCGGACAGCCACTACCCGGCTCCCAGTACAAATTGTTAGACACAGACTACTACAAGCACACCGACACCCCAGAGCCGCAAGGAGAACTCCTTGAGAGAGGTCAACATCTCTTCAAGGGGTACTACAAGCAGCCGGAGCTCACCAAGGAGGCCATCGACGAAGACGGTTGGTTCCACACTGGTGATGTGGTGTCTCTCTCCAAGGACGGCAAACTAAAGCTGGTAGGTCGCGTGAAGGCATTGGCCAAGAATGTCCTCGGAGAATACGTGGCGATGGAAAACTTGGAAGCTATCTACGGCAACAACCCCCTGCTCTGCCCCAACGGTGTGTGCGTGCTGGTGAACCCTCACCGCTCCTACATCTGTGCCATCGGCCTGACGGAGGAGGCCAAGGCGGTCGCCTTCGCCGCGGAGCACGGCATCGCTGGGGATTACCCAGCCATCTTAGAGGACCCCGCCTTCCAGAAGGCCGCCGCCCGCTCCCTCGCTGAGACCGCCAAGAAGGCGAAGCGCGCGGGCTTTGAGCAGGTGCGCAACGTGGCCATCCTCAACGATGTATGGACACCAGAGAACGACGTCCTGACGGCGGCAATGAAACTGAAGCGTCGCGTGATCGACGAGAAGTATGCGGACTTGATTGAGAAGCTTTTCAAAGACGAGTAACAGAAATATCCT
Source organism: Angomonas deanei (assembly GCA_903995115.1). NCBI lineage: Eukaryota > Euglenozoa > Kinetoplastea > Trypanosomatida > Trypanosomatidae > Angomonas > Angomonas deanei. The sequence goes on from LR877164.1 coordinate 104,211, forward strand.
TTTTCCCCCTTCTTTCTTATGAACGGCAAATACTTTTTTTTTGTTTTTTTTTTCTTTCGATATCTTCTTTTTGTTTTTTATTATTATGTTTCGATAAATGTGATTTTTCTATTTCAGGTAACTACGATGCAATCCTTCTGACAGACAGAGTAAGGCGGCTTAACACACGTTGTTAATCTCGTTCTTTTGGATATCTGTTTTGTTCCCTCACTTTTATTACCACTACGACGCAGCGATTTTTTTTTTTTTTTTTTTGAAAATTTTCTTCTCGAATGAAAAGGGCGAAAAAAAAAAAAAGCTGCGGCGTATACATCAAAAGAAAAAAATAGAAAATCGAGAGTCAAAGCCACGTGTCTTTAGACGTCTTTTGCTTTCATATATTTAATTTCTTTTATTTTTATCTTTTTTTTTTTTTTTCGTGCCCCATTATACATGTGCTAGCGCTTTGCTTATTTCTACTATTGTAACTTTTTTTTTTTTTTACAGTGTTTTGGATGCAATGCAATGTTGTGTGTTATTGTTGGTTCCTGCTTGTCATTGTATCCCTCTCTTTCTATTTTTCTTTTTGCCTTTAGGAATATATTTGTCAGATCATTTCTTCTTTTTTTTTTTACATTTGTTTTCTTTTCTTTTTATAAAAAAAGAGGGTATAACACTGAAGTAAAGATAGCCGTAAGAGTTAATCATTGCTTCTTCTTTAATACCTATTCAGAAAAGAGACTGTAGTACTATACGCACTACAACATTGAGCCAAAAGAGTAAATATTTTGTTTTGTTTTTTTGTATATAATACGAAACAGCCAATAAATAGAAGGAAAAAAAAAAACATTTACATCTTCATGGGTAATGCTTTGATTACGTTTTTTAGCATTAAAAGTGAGTACAGTCGTTGTCCTAATGTCAGCACCGTATTGATGCGAGATGCCCGCCACCCCGCGAGGTCGGTGGCCGTCTGCCCTTGCGTCGCCAAGGACAGCGTGGACTCTGTCCAGACGAGTGTGAACCACGACGACAGCGAGGCCGGTTCTGTTTCCTCCACCAATGACAGGAGTTACATCCCTCGCAGCCATTGCTACACCCTTCCGTGTAAACAGGAGGTGGAAGATGCGCTTTCTCTGACCGGTCTTCGCGACCGAAGCTCCACCGGTCACACCCGCAAGAATACGACCAATATAGAAAGTGTGATGGGGGTCTGCGAGCTAGAGGACAACAGCAGCTCGGTCTGTAACCACAATAGCCTCACCGATATTTCCGAGCTAGAGGAGGAAGAGGCGCAGGAGGAGGACGATATGGGCCCGATGGACTGTGCCGATGCAGAAGTGTACTACTTCAAGAACGATGCGCACTACGCCGATATGGATAGTATTATATTTCGATCGCCCCCAGCGGTGTGTTACAGTAGCAAGCAGCTGTGGCGGGCGTACGTATATGGGAAAGGTATCTGGCACCAACCACGTCAGGAGCTAGTGCCCAATACGCCGCTGGTGTTCACCTCTCTGCTACACGAGCTAGAGGCGTACTGCGGCCAGCACTACACCCAGTCGGTCCTCGCCTGGAGGAGCACGGTAAAGGTGGGAAGGCGAGTGAACCCCGCGGGGACGCGGCCGCCTCCTCGTACATTTATTACATGGGACCCGTGCAGTTCATGAGCTGTGGGGAGATGTGGCGGAAGGCCATTGCATTTGGGCTAGGACTACGAGCATTAGGGATCCGACCGGGGGACTTCATTGCCATCCGGGATGACTGCCGGTGGGAGTGGATGGTTAGTTGCTTCGGCGCTTGGTCGCAGGGGGTGGTGGTGGTGGTGCTCTCCGCTGGGGAGGCCGCCATCACACGAGCCGCGCTGGACACCCACAAGAAGATAAAATTAGTGTTGTGTAAATCGTCGGAGGAAGTTGCTATCCGCACCGCCTTTCAACTCGCACAGGAACGGAAGCATGAGGAGAACCCAGGGGAGGAAAGCGGCGCTAGTCAGGCCTATCCTCCCTCTAGGCGGACTAAACTAGGGCGGCCCCTATTCGCCGTGACGCAACCCTTGCCGACCTTTGAGGCGACCTGGGAGGGCACCGAAAAGGAGGCCAGCGACATGCAGCCACAGAAGGCAAAAGAGGCACTGTGGTGGTCGGATGTATTGGCCTATGGCAATCGCAAGTTACGCGAGGCACAGACCCGTGACGCGGCGACCTACAATCGGTACTACCCACTAGGCGACGAGACCAAGTCCGTAGAGTCCTGCTCCTCCGCGGTCAGCTCCTTCATGACGGTAGACTCTCTCCACAGCTTTACCTCCGCCCTGTCCCTCCGGACAGAGGAGGCGGCGGCGGGGCACAGCCTACCGCCCATCCGGCCCACCGACCTCGCCTTCATTGTCTACAGCCCTGGTATCTCCTGCGGCGTGATGCTCAGTCACGGCGCCCTCAAGGCCTCCGTGCAGTCGCACGATGAGAACATACAGAGCATGCTGGGGAAGCGCACGGGGGAGAGTCACCTCTACGATGGGCAGAGCTCGTGGCGGTCGTGGCTGCCGCGACGGTCCAACGAGATTGAGGAGTCCACTTACATTTTATACAATGACCCGCACGACATGTATCAGTTCACCACCGCACTGGGATTTCTCAAAAACGGCTTCTTGCTTTGCTTTGGGTCCCCACGCACTTTATTCGACCACGGCGTCCGCCCACTCGGGGATCTCAAGACCTTCAAGCCACTCGTCTTCTTCGGCACTCCCAAGGTATTAGGCGAGGTACACCACAAGATGCGTCAAGGCCCCTCCCATGGCTACACCAAACTACTGTTTGACTACAGTTATGAAATACGGCGGCAGGCGGTACTGCGGGGGGAGGACACCCCATTTCTCAATCGGTATATCTTCCACCAATCCCGCCAGCTGCTCGGGGAGCGGTGCCGCTTCATTACCGTCACGCAGTCCTCTATTAAACCAGAGCTGCAGGAATATCTGCAGGTGGTGACGGGGGCCTCCGTCGGGCAGTACTTCTCCGCCAACGAGACGGCAGGCTGTGGCATCTTTCAAGTGTACTTCAATGGGGACTACCACGTCGTCGGCGGTCCCTCCGGCCCTGTCGAGGTGAAGCTGAGGGATGTGGGCGAGTGGAGTCACCGCTGCTGTCCGCCGTGTGGGGAGCTGCTGGTGCGAGGGGCACCCGTCATGTGCGGGTACTACCAACAGCCTGAACTCACCGCCAGCCTGCTGGAGCCCAATGGGTGGCTGCACACGTGCGAGATTGTGCAGCGCAATGAGGACGGCACCTTCGCCCTTCTCGCCCGGACCGCCCTCGGCGCCGTCAATGCCAACGGACTGTTTCTGGATTTGGAAAATTTAGAAAAGAAGTACAGTCGACACCCCATCTGCGCACGAGACCGACAACCGTCTGTGTGTGTAATGGTACACCCTCACTACGACTATATCTGTGCCATTGTGCGCACCTCCGATCCTGCCATTCAACACTACTTTGAAAGTCGCAACACCAACGAAGAGGAAGAAGCAGCATCCAAACCGTGGAATGATTTCATGGAGAATCCCTCGCTGCAGTCCGAGGTGCTCACCGATATGAACGAACACGTACGACGACTGGGGGCACTACCCCACGAGCGACTGCGGCATGTGTACTTTGTCAAGGATCAGTGGACGGCGCAGAATCATTTATTGACCGTCACCGGACGACTTCACCGACCAGCTATTGAAATATTCTACGCCGACGTTGTGGTAGAATTCTTTGCAAAAGAAGATTAAGGAGAATATCCATTACAAAAGAGAAAAAACAAAAATACTTTATCTTGTTATTGTTTACTTATTCATGTACTGTAACAAAAGCAAACAAACAAACAAAAAAAAATATCATTATTATTTTACTTTTTTTGGTGTCCGCCAATTTTTCATTTTTTTTTTAATGTATGTGTACTAGTTTTACATACCTCATACTAGTACGATGTGATGCTTTTTTTTATTATTATTTCCGTGATACTTTGTAAGAGTGCTTCATTCATCTTTACTGTTTCAACAAGTGTGTAGGTGCACCATTATTGTTTCCATTACCCAAACTACACCAAAACAAAAAAATGTACTCCCTCTCTCATGTTGATTCATTTTGTTCTTAGTTTCCTGTTTACAGTACTATTATTATTATTTAAGGAAATGAACTCTGCTGAACTGGACTTCTACGTCCCCGGACCAGACCAGAAGAAGCTACGTGAGCAGCGGTTGGAGCGGCAGCGGGAGGATATGTCGTCCTGGCGCAAGAAGGGGGACGCCCCGGCCAAGGATGCCCCCAAAGGCCTCTCGCTCGGCCCCCGACAGCGAGTCATGGAGGACAGCGAGCTAGCCAAGACCAAGGCGGAGGAGGAGCGCCGTCAGCGGGAGGCGGTCTGGAGCAGTGCGGCCGTCCCTCACGTGGACCGACGACGGGAGTGGAAAAATAACGGGTTCGAGTTCGACCGGGATCACTTCCGCAACAGCACGAACCCCAACAGTCGCTATCATAGTTCGCAGAAGTGCGAGTGTTCTGGGGAGCACTACGATGCCTACATACACGACACCATTACTATCTGCAAACCGGCCGACGGGAAAGGCGAGGCGACGGTGGTCACGTACAATAAGCAGGAGGCACGGCAGAAGGAGCTGGCGCTCTCCTCCAAGGCAAGGAGCGGCGGCGGTGAGGAGGAGCCGCACACGGGGCTGTGCGATGTGCTAGGGCCGGACGTGGCGGGGAAGCAGCGGGCGGTGGACCTTGCCTGTCAGATGCACGAGGATGTCCGCAGCACACAGGGCGGTAAGATCCCTACCGCGGAGGTTGGCTACGTGGTACGGGAAGGCTACGAGCACACGCACGACCGTCGTCAGCCTAGAGACGGCACGGAGGGAGAGTTCTGTCAGTCCTGTCATAGTAACAATAATACGTTTCTTCGCTCTAGCAACTCGGTGGGTGGCGCCCCTGCCCCTAGCACCACACTGCCGGCAGAGGTTAAGTCTACTCGTGTGTACACCGTGGAGCTGCAGGACCGTGTGTCGAACAAGGATACCGGCATGGTACGCCGCAAGTCCCCTCCTAGGCAAGGTATTCCAGTAGAACTGCCAGATTCCTGGTTGAACTCCAATGAGAATAATAATCATTGAAGAGGGGAGAAAAAATGAACAAAATAAAAAAGAAAATGTATATATTTACCGTTTGTTTCTGTTTTCACTATATGAAATGAAAATGCTTTACCAAAAATATCAAAAAAAACAAAAATAGCAATGGCCACCATCGCACGGGTTATCTTTAGTGTGTATCCTTACTGCGTTATTATTACTATCCACTTCTTCCTCTTTTCCATCAGGAGAGAAAAAAAAAAAGCTTTCACCATGACAGACCTCGTTAGACCACACTGGCCATGCTTCATGCTCTATCCTATCCCCAACGTCGCCGATGAATCCTTCGTGAACGAAGTATTACTTCACCAAGTACGTCGGAGTATCTTTTTAGGGTTTGGCCGTCAGCGTTTTGTGATTGCCGAGATGCAAGACGCCGGGGTAGCCCACTTCCTCGCGGAGTACTTGTTAGATCCCAACAAGTATGAGGCCGACCCTAACTTTGGCGGGTATCTGCAGATGAGGGAAGGTGTGCTGCGCCTGAAGGGTCTCCTGTGGCGGGACAGCCAGCGGATCAAAATCATCCCCTCTCCTGTCACGATTGAAGACTTCTACGCCTGTGGTGGTCAGCTGCCCAAGCACAAGTTTGTGAAGAATGCGCCAGTGAAAGGGGAGTCTAAGAAGGCGGAGGGCGCTGCCCCGGCCGGAAAGGAGGATCGCACCACCCCCAGCAAGTCTTTTCCGAAGGGGGTTTGTCAAACGTGTGGCAGCACCGATCACTTCACCCGTCATTGCGATGGTAGTGGACCCGCTAGCAACGATGCGAACCACAGCACGGAAGAGCCGCCAGTGGGCAAGTCCCCTTTCAAGCGAGAACGAGACATCAAAGAAGAGAATAGCCCTCCGAAGAAAAGTTTTCCGAAGGGTGCCTGTCAAAAGTGCGGCAGTACAGATCACTTTACGCGTCACTGCGATGGAAGTGGGGCTGCAGAAACAGCCAATACTAGTGCAAAGAAGGAAGAGGAAGCAGTAACACCCGTCCCTGAAAAACGTAGAAAGGAAGAACAGGAACATCCCCATCAAAAGGCAAAGGAGGAGTGGGTGAGTCCCAAGAAGGCAGAGACACCGTCCCCGGCAAAGACATTTCCCAAGGGTGCTTGTCAGAAGTGTGGCAGTACAGATCATTTTACGCGTCACTGCGACGGTGGTGCGTCCGCTCCCACAGAAACGCCTCATCCAAAGAAGACGGAAGAGAAGACGGGCGTGGAGAAACCCCCAGTAGCCGTGTCGCCCCCGAAGAGAGAAAAGGAAGTAAAAGAGGGAAATAGCGCCGCAAAGAAAACTTTTCCTAAAGGCGCCTGTCAAAAGTGCGGCAGCGAAGACCACTTTACACGCCATTGTGATGCCTAACGAGCCAAGAGACTTCCCCAAGTGCAAGACACAAAATAAACACCGATTAATAATACATTTATAAAAGACGACACATAAAAAACATAGTGATTGGTGTAGTGTTATCCTATTGTGATTCTCATCCCAAGAGTCCCATAATTTTCCTTCTCCCTTTTTCTTTTTTCTTGAAAATAGTTGCGATATGAGATCGTTTCAAATATTCTCCGGCGGCCGCCTTATCCCCCAGCGGTTTGCCATTCTCACTGGACTACAGTCCACATTATTCACGGCCAGTGGCCGCAGTTTGCAGCATAGTCATAGGTACTTCTCCGCCACCCCTTGCCGCCTGCGACTGCCCTCCAACCAAGAAGACTTCAGCGCCTACAGCGAGATTGACCTCCCTAGCGAAGGTCGCATTGACCTCCTACGCCGGAGCGGACTGGCGGACCAGGAGTGGGTCGCGTGTGAGAAGGTGCACGGTAGTAACTTTGCCATATACCTCATCGAAGAAGAAGGAAGTGCGGTATGCAAAGCGAAGTGGTATTATGGACCCGAACGAGCACTTCTTTGGGTATCACGTGTTAGCGGATGAGTTTAGCGCCTACGTGCGCATTATCTGTGATCTCATCAAACAAAAGTATCAAATAGGCGGTCGAATAGGAAAAGTCGTCCTGCATGGAGAGTTGTTTGGCGCCAAGTACAATCACCCGTTAGTGCCGAAAAGTAAGAAAATCTGCACCCTCCCCAACGGCCGGCGCTATCCCATGTCGAGTGTGGAGATCCAGCGGGAGCCGTTCCCGCAGTACAGTCCGGAACTGCACTTCTTTGCATTTGACATCAAGTACTCCGTCTCTGGGGCCAAGGAAGACGAGGTGAATGTGTATTATGACGACTTTGTAGAGATCTGCTCCCACGTGCCAGGACTGCTCTACGCCAAGGCGCTCGTCCGCGGCACCCTCGACGACTGTTTAGCGTTTGACGTCGAAAACTTCATGACGCCTCTCCCGGCGCTGTTAGGGTTAGGAAACTACCCGCTAGAGCACAACCTCGCAGAAGGCCTCGTGATACGCCACGTCCGGCACGGCGACCCGAAACTGAGTAACGGGGTTCCCACCATCATCAAGTTGCGGTGCTCCAGCTTTATGGAGCTAAAACACCCTGGCAAGCAACAGGAGCTCAAGGATACCTTCTTTGACACCGTGCGCGCCAGTGCGATTCAGCGGGTGAATGTGAAGAACAGTCGAGGAGGCGGTTCCACCGTGACGGTGATACCCGACGCCATGCTACCGCAGGTGGAGGCCGCCGCTAACGCCCTTCTCGTCAATCACGTCAGTGACGGTAGACTGTCCAATGTGCTGTCCAAGGTGGGAAGAGAGCCGCTTCTCTCGGGGGAGGTGACCCCGCAGGAAGTGGCGCTGCTCCTCGCCAAGGATGCGCTGAAAGATTTCCTGAAGGACACCGATGAACTGGTGCTGAACACGTCATTAGAGTTCCGTCGCGCCCTAATACGTAATGTGTATAAGGCGTCTCAAGAGTTGATTGCGCAGAAGTGGCAGTCCCTTATTGACATGGAGAAGGCGGCGGCGGAGCAAGAACTGGAGGAGGTGAAGTAACCATTACAGATTACTAAAAACAGATATATTTCTACTGTGGGATGAAAGTCTTCGTTTATATCGTGTGTCTTTCTCATTGTGGGGTGCTCTCAACCTTTCACCATTCTCCTCTTATCCTTTTTTTTTACTCTCTACTAGAGTTCATCATGACGGTCAGAACATTCACCGCTGTTGCCACTTGCGGGTGTGGCCACGGCGGAAGGTTAGGGGTGGGCGGTACAGTGGAGGAGGAGGCTACCCTTTCCTCCCACATCCCTCGGGTGGTGGAGCTCCCACCGTCGGCAGGAGATGTATGCAGTGTGCACTGTGGCGCCTATCACACCATTGCCCGCACGACCACCGGTCTCTATGGTTGGGGGATAGAGGAGGACGGGCAGCTGGGCTTCGGTCCGCCGTCCTCTTCCCCTGGGGTGTACGCCCCCCGCCGGATGACCTTCTTTGATACCCTAAAAGAACAGTATCCCGCTGACGCCGCCACACCCTTCGCCATCAAAGGCGTGGCCTGTGGCGCCAACCACAGCATTGTGTGGACCACGGCAGGAGTATACGGAACTGGACTCAACCAATACGGCCAACTGGGCCTCGGTCACGAGGAGACGGTGTTTGAGTGGACACAGCTCTTCCCTCTCCCTAGCGAGTCCGGGGCGCAGCTAACACACGTCAGCGCTGGGACCCACCACACGGTGTTCGCCTGGCGGGACACGGTGCAGGTGGAGGAGGGACAGTATTGGTACTACCCTACCTTTCTTTCCGCCTGTGGGAAGGGGGACTTTGGGGAGCTGGGGTACGACGGGGACGCCTCGGATGCAGAGAGGGCAAAAACAAAGCGGCTGTATCAACAGCTACTGCAGGAGACCAATCAAAGGGATGGGGCCGAACCACAAACGGTGGAGGAAAATCCCTCGCAAAAGTTTAATTGGAAACCTAAAAAAGTACGTCGTGCGGAGTTTTCTTCGAATGTGCTGAGAAAAGTAGAATTTCCACTGCTCGACAGTTCAAGGCAGGCGTTGGAAGAGGGTCTCCCTCCGCCGGAGAGTGGCCGCTCGACGTGGTTGGTGGAAAGCCTGCAGGCCATGCGCCTACACACGTCGGTTCAGCTCCGCTGCGAAGAGACAGGGGAGCGCAGGACGTACCATTGGGGTTGTTACTACTGCGGCGAGGTGGAAGGGAAGGAGTCCTCCATCCCGAAGGAAGAGACGACGCTAGAGCTGTACAAGGAGCACAAAGACAGCGGAGTACGGTTCCACGCGGGAGATGAGTTGTTGGTGTCCTTCTCAGGGGAGTGCCACTCCATCGCTGTCAAAGGCAGCGGGGTGTTGGGACTTGGGGAGGAGGATAGTTTCTGCCCAGAGTGGACGACTGTCGCGCTCTCAGAAATAAAGGAAGGTGTGAAAGGTGTGTTGAGCGTGGTTGGGACGCACCACACGTTAGTTCTTGTGTCGCTTGCGGCAGAGGGAGGTACCGCCGTCCTTGGGTTCGGAGACAACCTGCACGGCCAGCTCTGCTCCTCCGAGGAGGACGCCGTGGACCGCATCACGGCGTTACACTGTTTGGTACCTGGTTCACGGATTCAGTCGTCGGCCAAGGACAAAGAATGGACCATCCAAAAGGTGGGCGACATTGGCGCTGGTGCACGGCACTCCGTTTTTCTGTTGGAGCTGACGGAGGAAGCGGCAAGTGTAAATTAATGCGTATTCCCATTCCCATTCCCGTCCAACGGACACTGTCGCTGGTGAAAAAAAAAAAAAAAAATCTCTGCAGACAAAACGTTCACTTTCGGCGGAGCACTCCGTAGCGGTGATATATTTCCCTTCTTTCTCTCCTTCTTATTTTGTTTTGACGGTTACCGAAGTTTGCTTGTATACGCGAGCCATAAAAAAAAAAAAAAGCAAGGGAGCTTTATATTCTTATTTATTTGATTAGTTGTCTTTTTACATGTCAGAAGGGGTGTTAGTATCGCTGTACACCACCGCCAACTGCCCCCACCCCCTTCAGGCGACACTGTCCTTGGATCAGCAGAAGACGGTGTACGTGCGACAGTGCGTGGAGGACTTTAGGGAGACAATCCTACTCGCTAGGCGATGGGGTGCCGCGATGGAGGATGGTGGGGAGGTGCACCACAACCGTCACTGGGTGCTTGGAAAAGAGGAGCTGCTGCTGCTTTCTCAGTCGGTGCGCTGGTTAGATCAAGAAGGGGAAGAAGAAGAGGGAACGCACGATGAAGTGGAGGACAATGACAGACTGAAGCGTGTGCAAGAGGAAATGATACAATATTTTAGTACGAGTATTACACGTCACCATGAGATATCTCCTCTGAAAGAGTTTCCCCTCAGTAGGGCCGGCCGCTTTAAACCGATTTTAGCAGATTTACTATTTCTCTCCCAACACGTGTGTGTCCCTCTGACGGTCATTCGGCATCATCACCTGTGGCTGCTGCTGGAAGAGAACGGCACCGTCACTCTTGAGGAGCGTCTACTCCGCTACCGGGTGTTGAGCCAGATGGCCAAGGATGATACGAACGATAGTGTATCGGTTCTTTCGAGTCATGAGGTGGTAGAGCTATACGACCAGCTAAAAGACGTCTTGTGCGCGGCCTGGCGACAGCGAGAGCGACTGTGGGGGAGCTATCGGTATATTACCACACCACATGATGGGGAGAGCCTGGAGGAAGACTCGTGTCCGAGGCTGCCTCCTTTAGAATTAGGAAAGACAGCGGTAGTACCACCGTCCCTGCGGTCTTCCTACACGCACCGCCACCGGTGGGAGCGCTCTCTCCACCACGACAACAGAACGAGTGGTGGCACGCTGTATGAGGAGGAGGATACGCTCTCTTTTGGGCCGCTCCGCCCGTCGTCGGTAGGGATACGGGACTACTCGGATTACACCGTTCTACACCCTCTGAGGGCGGCGCTGCGTGGTATGCAAATCACAGCGGCGAGAGAAGAAAAGGGAGAGCACGAGCCGCTCTTCTTTTTTCCCTCCAGCGGGAACGATTTTCAGTATAAATACGTGGAGGGTGGCGTTAGTAGTTCAACAAAGGGGAGCGGGGCGAGCACGGTGGCGCCACTAATGGATCCGTCTGAGCATCTGTTTAAAGACGCGCTGGCGGTGCCATACTTGTCTCCCGAAATGTACCACGAATGGATGAAAAGTACTCAAAAGAGCGATAAAAGTGTGTTTGCGGCGTGTCACCACTTCTCCGACGATGTGTGGAATATCGCCGTTTTATTTGTGGAATCGGCGCTAAGTGGGTTTGACATCGACGATAAGAGCACCTGTCATCTCGCAGACCAAGAAAAAGGGAAGAAGTCAACTCAGAACAGTGTGTCGTCTGGCTCCGTGTTCACCGCCATCCTTCATCTTCTTCACACACAGCACGGCCTTTCTTTGGTGTCCTCCTATAATTTCCTGTATGCTACGCTGTACGAGCTGCACAGCCTCGTCACACGCCACAACCTCGACAACCGTGACGACTTGGAGGGACGGCGGCAGCGACTGCACCACGTACTGTACGACGCGACAGACGAGCCGTCCACTCCCTCCGAGCGGTTTCAGCCATCGCTACTGGCGCGGGAGTTTCTCTATTCTATCACTGTCGCCTACTCGGTGGATTGGGTCTTGACGGAGTTTGTGGGGCGCGTCGCGGCCGGCCTGCGGTGGCGTCGGTCAGAACGGTGGGAGCTATTCCGTAGCGCCGCGCTGCAGGAGAGTGGAGAGGACGGGGGTGAATCTACCTTGGGAGGGAAACTTAAAGGAAATGCGTCCACCAACTCGCTCACGCAGTTGGACTGCTCCCTCGACATGAGCTATCCCTCCTCGCCGCTTTCCCCAGCCCTGGGCTCTCTTCGGGAAGGCAGTTACCACTCCCACCGGTCGGCGGTGGAGCGGGTGGCAGGGAAGGTGGAAAGTGTGCTGCGTCGCCTGCAGACCCCGCTTCTTACCCCTCTGTTGAGCCCACAGGTAGAGAACAAAGACCGGTTGAACCGTGCGGTGCACTTCTGTGAAGTCTTCGACGCCTGGCGGCGGGTGGTAGAGAAGGAGGCGGTGGCGGAGGCAGGCGCCCCTAATAACCGTACCGCCAGAGAGTACATTGCCTTCACGGAGTTCACCCGACTGACACGGCAGTTCATACACGCGGAGCTGACCGATGAAGATAAGGAAGGAAAAGGGGCCGTACGGTACTTGGTGTCCAACCATCCATTTATCCGTGGACTGATCGAGCGAAACCAGCTTTCCTCCATTGCATGGCGAAACGAGGAGCGCCGGGTCTTTGTGTCGGAGCCTCACTTATTTCTGCCGTGGTCGAAGCTATTGCAACTACTGGAGCAGAGCAGCAGGGCACATGAGCTGGAGTACCCGTCGGGAAAGCAGTTGGGCTACCTTCAGTACATGGTCAACGTCGAGGATGATCGCAAGATGAAGCTACACGCACACAAACCTGCCGGCACGCAGGAGGACTTTATTGCCAGAAGTAATCATGAGCGTCCGTCCTTGTTGGAGGAATTTAAACGAAACATCAACTACAAGACGGAGATTTCCTTGCCGACACAAGTAAAACAGATAAAAGCCATTCGGGAGTATTTGCTGTTCCTTGGCTCCCTCCGTGTCCCCTCTGCGACCCCCAAGACAATGAAAACCGCCACGGTAAAGGAGCAAGAAGCGGGGCTAGCGCGGTCACAGGCACTTTACCTACGACAGTTCTTGCTGGAGCTGCAGGAGGAGGGTGCCACCCTCCTGGACCTGCCCCCTACACTGCGGGGACAGGTGTGGGGCGTGCTGCTGCAGGTGCCCGGCAGCCGCTACAGGGAACTGTATTACTATGGTAACAATGCGTGCACCAGCCGGCTCGCTTCCTTCTCCGACCGACAGCTGTCCATCGATATTCCGAGGTGCTACCCCTACCACTTCCTGCTGTCCAGTGAGAAGGGTGGGGCACGGCTGGAGCGGGTCATCAAGTCGTGGCTGTGCTGGCGGAGTCGCTATCGCTACTGGCAAGGACTGGACACCGTCGCCGCCACACTCCTCACCGTCAGTTTTGAGGATGAGCCGCTGGTGCTGTTCCAGCTAGACGCTCTCATTCGCTTCTATGTGCCGCTAGACGAGGAGGACCACGCCCGCTCTCCACAAGGAGGACGAAAGCGCTCCATGCAGGAGCTGTTGCACCTCTTCCATCGCCTGCTCCTCTACTGTGACCCGCAGCTGGCGGTCCACCTGTTTCATCAACTCAGCATCGCGCCGGAGCTGTTTGCCATTCGGTGGTTCTCCACCCTCTTTGCCCACGGTGCACCCATTATGCGTATTCTACCATTGTGGGACTACATCTTGTTACACGGTCTCACTCACTACCCGCTAAATATTCTAACGATTGCGATTGCCATTGTCATGATGCGACGGGAGGCGCTGCTGGCCACCGATAAAAGTGAGGCACTTCCGCTCCTCACCTCCATCACCGACCTGCACGTGGGGACCTGTCTGCACCACGCCACGCTTCTCCTGCGCCACATACCATCTTCCCTGTGTCATGTGATCCCAGGGGACGATGTGCAGGTGAACTGGTTTAGCTGTACCACGCTGGCGGCAGCGCTGGACTACCGCAAGGGGCAGGAGAAGAGTGAGCTATGGTCGTGGCTCGATGCGGGACTGTTTTTGGTCGACTTGAGGCCATACCACACGACCGTCTGGGAGTGTGTCATTGGGTCGATTCACATACCATTCGTGATACCGACCGAGGAAGAAGGCAACAGCCCCGGTAAAGATCCCTACGACGAGGAGAATGGCCCCTCCGCCAGTCCCACTAGTAAAAGGACAGCACAACTCCTCGCCCGACGGCGGCAAGACGTTTCGTACGAGATAGCGAAACAGGTACGGAATATTGCCATGGCGGCGATTCCACCCCAGGCAGATGTGATGAGGGCACGGACGCCAGTCGGTGAGGGAGACTATGCGGAGGAGACCATCTCTCGTACCCCACCCGGTCAGGACTGCCGTGCCAGCCCGCATGTCGTGCTCATGGCCAGTCGCGAGGATGACCGGTCCGCTCTGCAACTGCTCACGCAAACATTGGCGGAGTTCAATGTTCCGAATGTGTCCGTCCTGCACGGTGGGTTCGAGGCGCTGCGAGACCAGGCCAGTCATTTGGTGGTAAAGGTAACGGAGGAAGATGGGTAACTCACTTTGCGGAATTTGCTGTATAATGATCGCACGTCACACACATGGATGATCAATGTTTAATGTAAAGAAGTCCATAACAAAGAAAAAGACTTATCTTCTCTCTCTGTTCTTTTCTTTCATAAACAGGTCTTATAATTATACACACAGAAAAAGAAAAGAATGTCCATCACCATCAAGTGCACACACGCCAACGGGGGATCTACCGTCAGCGAGCAGGAGGTCGAGCTGGACGATACGGTGGAGTCCCTATTTGTATTGTTAGCCATCGCACTAGAAGTGGAGGTGGACCACCTGCGCCTTACGCGACAGGAACACGATGGGAAAGATACGCCGCTGGCCAACAGCGAGGCGACGTGGGCGGAGCTGGGCATCACGGCCGGCTCCACTGTTCATATTGTCGTGTCTGTCGGGAACGTACACGCCGACCCTGTCAGCGCCGCACCGCCCACTGCAGCAGCTAATAAACCCATGACGGATGAAGAACGTATTATGAACCTATTTGGTGGTCCAAAGCCTCAGCAAGAGGAGCAGTTACCCATCGACATAGACAGTGCAGAGGTACAGCAAAAGTTGTACGAGGCTATCCAACGCAAAAATATAGAAGAGAATCTTGAAAAAGCCTACGAGTACAATCCAGAGCTGTTCGCCACACAATACCTACTCTACGTCAAGTGTTTCATTAACGGAGAGGAGGTGAACGCCCTCATCGACACCGGTGCCATGAGCAGTATTCTCAGCAAGGAGGTGGCGGAGCGGTGCAACCTGATGCGACTGGTCGACACACGCGTCAAGACACGCATGGTCGGGGTAGGCGAGAACGTTTCCCTTGGTAAGATACACGTGACACCGGTCGAGATGGAAGGGGAGCACATGTCGTGCGCCTTTCATGTCATGGACAACATGCACATCCCTGCCATTATCGCGTTAGACTCCTTACGGCGCCATCGCATGGTGGTGGACCTCGACGCGTACTGTCTGCGGATGGGCGAGAAGGTCATTCCTTTTCTCTCCGATGCGGAGGTGGAAAAGTTGAGTGCACAGGTCGTGCTAGGCGATAAGGAAGAGGAGGAAGACGAGGCGAAAAAGAAGACAAAAATGGAGGAAAGCAAGACCACCGAAAAGACGAAACCGACCCCTACTTCCACTTCCCCTCCTTCCAAGTTGTCTGCCGATCAGGAAGAGAAGGTAAAAGAGTTCTCCTCCTTCACGGGCGCCCCCCGAGCCGTCGCCGTCTCTTTCCTCTCCATGGCAGAGTGGGAAATGGAGCTGGCGGTGTCCCTCTACACAGACAGTCTCGCAGACTAATACACCACCACAACAATCATCATCATTACCGTGATGTTTTTTTGTTGTCCTTCTATTGACGAGAGAAACAAAAAAAAGATAAAACCATTTTTGCGCTCTCTAATTATTGTGTGAAGATGAATTCAGCTTACTGTGATCCTCACTAGATGCTAGCTCGTTTTTGGTTATCTTTTCACCGTTGACTAATACTTTTTGTTGTTGTTCTGGATAATATTGCGAAAAGCTTAACTAATCCTCCTCTTTTTTTTTTTTTTTCACTTTACCTCAAGAATACTATTACTTTGTCTTTTTTTATACAAAACACTACAACGAGCGAACAACTTAAACTGAAATGTCAACTGCTACGTCCCCCGCGAAGGGCTCCCCACCACCGAAGGTACCCAAGGCCAACGCAGCGAACCCACCGGCCAGTAATGAAATGTTAGAAGCTGGTAAGACCCTCAACATGGAACGAATCCGTTTCTTCACGGACCTCTTTGCGAGAGCCCCTGAACTTAGCCTGGAGGAGTCCACCCAGATACGCGAGACGTTTCACGAGGTGCAAGGGGAGAAGGAGAACGTGACGACGACGTTAGAACTGCGCATACTGCTCGGCCGGCTAGGGCTCTACCCCGAGGAAGAGGAGATGCTAGTGCTGCTCGACGCCTACCGCAGCCGGGTGAGCTTCACTGCGATTTGTCAGTACATGCGTTTTTACAAAAAGGAGTTCCAACTGCGGGAAAAGCAGGAGAAGACGGAGGAGGAGAAACCGAAAGCGGGCGACAATGCCGGCGGGTGGCAGGCCTTCTCGGGACAGGCGCAGCTAGGGGACGCCGACACCCTGAAGGCGTTCGTCGCGCTGGGTGGGGAGGAAGAGGGCACGGGGCGCATCTCCGCGCAAGTGCTGGTGGACACGATCCGTAAGTTTGACCTGACGATCGACATTGAGGGAATGATAGCGGCTGTAGACGTCCATCAGAGCGGGGAGTTGGACTACCGTGATTTCTGCACCATGTGGGCCCTACCGGAGGCGGCACTCCGCCGTAGCTCGGTGGACTCCTTCTCCTCCCTCAATCCTGCCTCTAGTGCCGTCGGTGAAGGCGGGCCAGCACCCCCGGTGCGCAAGAATAATAATAATCTTAGTGGGAACGACCCCTCCCTCACGTCCAAACCGGTCTCGCGGCAAGGCAGCGAGCGCATGATGACGCTCAACCGTCGTCAGCTACTCTCCCAGATCGCCACCTCTCGTAAGCCCTCCCGCATCACCGGTGAGAGCGTCACCCCCGTCGCCAACGTGCGCTTCCGGGAGAGGCAGGAGGACAACCAAAAGAACGAGCTAGGCTCCCCCATCACCGACGAGGAGCACCTGTTCCTCCTCAAGGTCTACCTCTACCCCGAGCTGCGGCAGCAACTCGCACAGGAGCGCAACAACCAACGCAAGCTGCACTTCGCCGAGGGAAGCAATAGCAGGCGGGGTAGTCAGAACAACAACTATCTCACACATAGCCGTCGACCAGAAGGGACCTTGGGACGGAGTGCGAAGGGGACGAAAAAGAAGGAGGAGAGTGCGGAGAATTACTTGTCGCTGAAGCAGGGCGGCTACCAGCCCCCGGACCCCATGATTCTCTCCATGCGCAACAGCACCAAGACCCGACCGGCTACCAAGAAGGCCACTCCGAAGTTGGCAACGACACAAAAAGCAATGATGAACTCGTCGATTGGGTCGACCGGGAGCGCCCAGACCCCTAGTCAGTACAATAATAATAATAAATTCTCCTCCACGGCGTAGTGGAACTGTGAAAATATATGCAAATCAAAAAAAAAAAAAGTAAACTCTCAAAGCATCATCAAAACTAATATATATATATATAAAAAAAAAAAAGTGCGACGACGAATTATAAAGTGCTTATTCCTATCATTTTTCACTTTCCTATAATTTCTTTCGTTATAAACTATTATTATTTCCATGTAAACAATACCAGCGAAAACATATGTATATCTTCACCCAATTCAACTTTTTATTTGCACGTTGGTTCATGCTGAAGTTTGAGAAAGGCGTTTTGATTTCCAAAAAAGTCCGAAGAAAAAAACTTCTTTATCTTTCCCCAATCCATCTTGCTTTTCCGAAGATATATAGTATACTATATTTCTTTCTTTTTTTTTTTTTAAGAATTGTTATCATCATCATTTTATTTTTAATTTTTTTTAAAATATTTTGTAGTTCGCTCGTTTGCGATGGACATGAGTAAGCAAGTGTCCAAGAACGGAAGTTTCGGTAGTAAACGTCTTAGCGCCTCTTTTGGTGCGACCAACGTCATTAACACCTCCTTTCCCAGCAACACCAACCGAGAAGAGGGTGGCTCCACCAACGATGAGAGCGAGGTTAGTACCGATAGTAAACTAGTAGGGAAGGCGACCGCCCACCTCCTCGGCTCCCTCTCCCGCCGGACCAGCCGTGTGCACACCCCATACCAATCGCCCTCCCCGGTCCCAAAGGACGGCACGGCCTCCCACCTGTATAGTAAGATCCCACCACCGCCCATCTCCGCCGCCCTGACCAGCAAGTCGTCCAACGGGGAGAGCCTGAGCGGGAGCGGCACGGGGATCTCCCTCCGTGCGGTCCTGGTCGACTTCCCGTCCAGCAGACGCCCCTCCCTCCCACCGAGCAGCACGAGTAGCTCCCCCGTGTCCCCGCGGCAGGTGGACACCAAGGCAACGCAGTTGCTGCGGGTGAACATTTCTAGTTTCCTCCTGCGGTTCTTCCGCAGTTGGGCGGGCGGCACCCGCCGTCGCGATGAGCTGACCTCCTCCCCGCTGTGGTCCGACACCGCCGCCTCCCCTGACCTCAGCTGTCCCAGCAGTGCAGACCGACACGCCCCCTTAGGAGCTGTTCGCCTCAAGAAACTACCCAACTGGCACCTCCTCGACCACGGCCGCGAGGAGGAGGGCGATGAGAGTGTAAGTCAGGAGAGGGAGCGGACGGTGGAGAAGAAGGACGTGTGCGCCCACTATTGTAGAGCACGAGGCAACTCCAACGCCGACCCGAAAATCTTTTCTTCCGATGAAAGTAGCAGTCACAGTCGGCGGGAGGGCACGACGCACCTCGAGGTGCGACACCTGGATGTGGCACAGGTCGACCCAGACGGCAGACGGGCTGGGACCTCTCCCACAAACCACATCACGGTGCAAGACACGACCCCACGTAGCGGCAACCGACTGTTCAGTAATCTGAGTACCCCACGCAGTCGGTTCGTCTACAGCCCTAGCACCAGCGTGAGTTTCGACGAATTAGGCAACCAAAGTCAGCGGAGCATCTCACAAATGCGGACCGCGTCGTTCCGAAAGTATCATGTCTTTGAATCGTTAGACGGTGTCGTCGCGATGGAAGAGGAACACCGTCAGCGGGTAGTAGGAAAAGAGGGTCGCCGACGACAGCGGCTGGAGGCAAAAGGCACCAACGACCTCGATGAGCTCTTCCGCCGTGCCCTCCACGTGCGGGTCTCCTCCGGCCTTCACCCCAGCTTCCGCTCCTCGCAGTGTCCAACGGAGCAGGAGGACACCCCTAGTGACTCCGATAGTCTCCACGGCCACAGGGAGGAGGAGGATGAGGAGATGGCCCACTACGGCCGCTACGCCCGCCACCTCGACCTCAGCTTCGACCGAAGGAACAGCAGCGGCAACAGCAAGGTGGAGCCGTCCCCGGTCGCCCAGGCCTCCAACCATCTTCTCCGTCAGGTGCGTCGCCTCCCTAACTCGCAGCGGGAGGAGGGCACCAACACCGATAGCGGTCTCACCACCGGCGACGGTAGGGAGAAGTCTCGCCGAGGGAGCCGGTCCTCCGATGACTTGCGGGGTAACGTGAGTGGCTCCTTCCGTGGTTTAGCACTTAACACAGAAAACGACCACTCCGCCGACTTTAACGACAGTGGCAAACCCCTCAACGAGGTGGAAGGAGAACAACCGCGCCTGAGCCCACTCTCCGTCAGCGGCACGAGCTTCTGGCCCTCCGGTGAAAAGAGCACCGCCAACACAGTTAGCAAAGAGGACGCCCCCGGGCAGACCTTCGACAACAACAGCGGCTCCAGGGACCCGGCAGCGGACTCCCTCGAGGAGATGGAGAAGGTGCTGAGCGAGAGTGGCATCAGTCTCAACGACAACGCCCCAGACCCCTTCAACAGCACCAAACGACCCAAGGAGGGAGAACTACTGACGGAGGAGGAGTGCGCCCTTTTGGGGGACGGTGGTGGTGGAGAGAGCTCCAACCGACGGACCGGCAGCAGCGCGAGACGACAAATCTCACGTAGTTCCAGTGATAGCATCGGCGTCCCACGGGCGCTCTATCTTCTGCACGTCCGCCGCCCGGAGCGGGAGGCCCGCCTGCTCGTCGAAAAGGAGTATGAAGAAGGGCTGGCCGCCCTCCTAGGCCAGCACACCGCCTTCATGAACAGAAAGTAGACGGGAAAACAATACAATGTCAAACATTTACATAGTGTTATTGCCATAATTGTGTTTCTCAACTTATTATGCGCCCCCCATAAAAAAAAAAATGCGTTAAATATATATATGTATGTTCATCATTTAATTTTAAAAGCATATCCTGCGTTTCCTACTATCCATCATCTTCATTTTTTTCATTTCCATTTGATATTTGTATACTTTTTTTTTTTTATCCAATATATATATGTAGCCACGGCAGTACAGTAAATCAAAAAATAGCAATTCGAGTATAGTAATAAGTGTGTGTGTGATATGGTCTCATCTGTTATTCTTCAATACATAAACGGATAAATGCACATGTGTAGAAGAAAAGGACCGTTGCTATTGTGATAGGGGAATGTATGTGCATGGTACGATTTTTCCCCCTATTTTGTACTTTTCTAAAAAGAAAAGGTTTTCGTAGTTACGCAACTATAATATAAATAGGTATTCCAAATATAATAATAATAAAAACATCCATGTCGTTCTTCTGTGTATTACTGGTCTGCTGCGCCCTCGTGCTGTTTGTTTCCGCCGCCCCCGTCCTTCAGGAGTCTCAGCTGATCGGTGTAGACATGGGTACCTCTTTCCTGAAGGTGGCGGCCTTCCGCCGGTATACGGAATTTATAGAGAAGGAACTGGGCTGGACGGTGAACAATAATAATGTGGAGATGGTGCTGAATGACCAAACCAACCGCAAGAGTCCGCCGTGTGTGGCGTTTCGTTATTTTCCGTCGGCGGTCAAGAAAAGCGAAAATGTCGGTGCCGATAAAAATGTGACGCTGGTGCCGGAAGGGTACACGCTGGAGCGATCCTTCGCCGAGCAGGCACAGGTGCTGCAGCCACGCGTCCCTCTCAATGTCGTCTGCAGTCCCACTTCCCTCCTGTTATCTCAAGACGGCGAAGAAACCCGTATTCCCTTCCCCTAAGTCATTGGGCGAGGTCTGCTACAATGCCGAGGAACTCACCGCGATGCTACTCTACTACGGTGCCCACACCGCAGAAAAAGAAGACATGGAGCGAAACCGTCTCTTTGTGGAGGAGGCAGAGAAAGTGCTGGAGGAAGAGGCAACCAAGCTGGCGGCGAATCATAGCAGCAACAATACCAACACTGCTGGCAGTGCCATCCCCCGCCGCCAAGGGTACACCGTTCGGACGGTGGCTCTGGCCCTCCCCTCCCGTGCCTCCCTGCGGTACCGTCTGGCGCTGCGGGATAGTGCCGCCCTCACTGGACTGAAGGTGGGCCGCATGGCGATGAGCTGCACGGCCGCCGCCACCCAGCTGGGCCTGCTGCGGGAGGAGGAGCTCTTCCCTGCGGGTGCGGAGGACTCGGTCAAGTACGTGGTGGTGTACGATATGGGCAGCAAACTGACGGAGGCGTCGCTCTGGTCGTACCACAAGGCAGCGAGGCGCGGGATAGCGGACGGTGGTAAGCCACCCGGTAACACGCTGCGCCTGGTCGCCCTCGCCGTGGATGAGGTACTGGGTGGCGACACCTTTGACGAGTGCATCGCCAGCTATTGGGACAAGACGTACTTTAACGGAGAGGTGCTCGCCGGTGCGCAGGACGCCGCCCACCTCAAACAGCGCGTCAGTCTCGTCCGGGGCGCGGCGAGGGCGCGGGAGATGCTGTCTGCCAACAAGGAGGCCAGTGTGGTCGTGGAGGGTCTGCCGCAGCGCGGTAACCCCAACCTTCCCTTCTCCACCGTCCTCACCCGTGAGGTATTTGAGAAGGAGTGCGATCCCCTATTTCAGAAGGCGGCAAAGTTACGTGACACACTCATGCAAGAGGCGGAGCAGCACCTACAGCGGGAGAATGCGTCTCTCTCCTTCTCTCTGCAGAACGTCTCTCGTTTTGAGGTGATTGGCGGCGGCACACGCATGCCAAGACTGCTGACGGAGCTGAGTGTCGGGTACAAGGAGGGCGAGGCACCCCACCCTGACGGCACGCGGGTAGACCGTACTCTCAATGGAGATGAGGCGGCCGTGATGGGCGTCACCTATCTGGGGGCAGCGAGTGCACACCTGGTGAGTCGCCAGCCTTTCGAGGTGCAGGAGTGGCTCCCGTACTCGGTGGGATACTACATCCAAAATAAAACAAATCCACCGCCAAAGATTGGGGGTACCTCGCCGTTAAAAGTGCTGTTCGAAAAGAAGAAGACGATTCTGCCGTCCATTCAGTCTATCCGACTGGAGGAGCAGAAGGAGGACTTCTCCCTTGTTTTGTTATCTCCGGCGGAAAATATTAATTTGAAGCAAAACGCCGACGACGGAAGTATAAAGCCAATCTACGCGAATAATGGAACAGCAGTCGAGGACGCCGTTCAACTGAACTTTTCTATTGTTGGGGTCGACATCGCCACACGGGAGCTGTCCAGAATCCTAGAAAAAGAAAGTACAAACGGCACTTTTGTGGAAAAGTCGAAAAAAGCAGACAAGAAAAAGAATGAAACGGAGGCCTCCTTTGTGGTGGTGGAGAAACACGAGGTGGAGCTGCTCTCCTCCGAGGTGGTCGTCGAGACGGCGGTGTCGGAGAGCGGACTGCCGTTCGTAAAAAAGGCGTTTCTACAGGCAGTGCTCAAAAAGACCATCTTCTCCAAGTCTATTCCACGGCCAGCGAACCGTACGGCGGAGGAGGGAGACGGTAATGAGACAGCCACCGTACCTGTGGCAGAGGAACCGCTCGACGGAGAGGTGAAAAACGTCTCTGGTCAGCAGACCCTTTCTATTCCGCTCTACGTCCAGAAAGCGGAGGATCCCCGCGAGAAGCGTCTGAAGCACTCCAAGTACGTGGTGGATTCCCTCAATAAAATCGACGAGGACCGTCTCATCATTAGCTCCCTTCGCAACGATTTGGAGTCCGTTCTTCTTTCCATCAAGACCATGTCCGTCTGGGACAAGGAGGACGGCAACCAGACCGCCACGAGAGACTGGAGAAGCGAGGTGAAGGCGCTGGCAGAGTGGCTGGAGGACTACGGCGAACAGTCATCGGTAGAGGTGATTGAGGCAAAACTGGAAGAGGCGAAACAAATTAAAAAGTTTCTTCAGCAGGAATTCCCGAAGGAAAAGTAAGACCGATGATATACTATAAATCAATATACGTGTGCTAAAAAAGAAGAATGTTTTATTCTAACGTGTTGTCTGTCCTTTATTTTTTAGGATGTCCCCCACTGCCCTTTTCTTATGCATCATTTTCTTTCATTTATCTTGATCTTCCACCAAAAGAAACAAAACAAAAAAGAAAAGTATACAGTAAATGTTACGTCGCACCCACTTTCCGTTAAAGTACGCTGTCCCTCACAACAAGACCCTCCAGGACCCCGTCGCCAAGGCCGTCCTAGACCACTGCACCCCGGTGGTGTACTCCTCCCTCGCCAATGGATTCCGTGTGGCGACAGAGTACACGAAAGGCTGTCCTTTCTCCACCGTCGGCGTGTGGATAGACGCGGGATCACGCTTCGAGACGTTGGAGAACAGTGGCGTGGCACACTTTCTAGAACACATGAACTTTAAAGGCACCAATAAGTACTCCAAGATGGATGTGGAGAATCTGTTTGAGCACCGCGGGGCGCACTTCAACGCCTACACCTCGCGCGACCGTACCGCCTACTACGTCAAGGCTTTCAATAAAGATGTCAGTAAGATGATGGATGTGGTGTCCGATCTGCTAAAAAACGGTCGTTACACCAAGCGGGATATCGAGCTCGAGCGCCCTACCATTCTACAAGAGATGATGGAGGTGGAGGAGCTGGTGGACGAGGTATTGATGGATAACTTGCACCAGGCGGCCTACGACCCCGCCAGCAGCGGACTGCCCCTCACCATCCTCGGGCCCACCGATAACATCGCCAAACACATCAATCGAGAGATGATTGTGGACTACGTCAAGACGCACTACACCGGTCCTCGCATGTGCCTCGTGACGTCGGGTGGGATATCCCCGGAGGAGGCGCACCGCATCGCGGAGGAGTACTTTGGGGATCTCCCCGCCGTCAATAACTGTCCTGCCTCGGCGCGACGGGCGCAGTACCGCGGGGGTCACACGGTCATGTGGGATGAGAACATGGCGACGGCCAACACCGCCGTTGCCTTTGGGATATGCGGTGCCTCCCACCCCGACAGCTACGCCCTGCAGCTCGTGCACAATGTGCTAGGGCAGGTGCGCGAGGGCCAGATGCAGCTCTACGGCCACCAGCGCCGTAATATTAACCTCCCATGGGAGCGTGTTCCCAACTTGGTGCAGCTGAGACCTTTCTACACCCCTTATGAGGAAACCGCCCTGCTGGGGTATCAAATAGTGACGGCACGCATGTCCCCCGTCAACCGGCGGGACGAGCCTGGCTTCGTGCGGGATGAGGCCCAGACCATTCTACTCAACTACATTCTTAGCTCCTTCTACGACCTCTGTAGCACGCTGGTAGAGCCCGACTTGCTCGAGCAGGCCAAGTGTGAGTACAAGAGCTCGGTTATGATGATGCGGGACAGCACGACCAACTCCGCCGAGGACCTTGGACGGCAGATGATCCACTTTGGGCGACGGGTGCCCCTCCAAGAAGTCTTTGAGCACGTCGACGCCGTCACCCCACACTCCTTCCGAGAGACTGTGGAGAAGTACGTGGCCACCCAGCAGCCCACCGTGTCTTGCATCGGGGCGAGCTCCACCCTCCCGCGGTACGACCCGCTCATGCTGAATAGTCTGCGAGTGCACCCACAGCTGAAGGTGAACGCCATCCCAGAGAACCCACGCGAGGCCAAGTTGTAAGCGCTAGCTCTGACATACATATTAATAAAAATGATAGTTCGGCAGAGAATACCCTCCAATTCTTTTCTAAATAGTTCTTGGATGGGTACTCTGTCGGATATCAATCGATTCACACATTTTAAAAATGACAACAGATAATAAATGAACTAAAAAAAAAAAATGTTTATTGTCGTTATTGGTTTACCGTGTTTGACTCCCCCGTAAAAACAACTTGTTTCTTGCGCTATGTGATCCACTTTATTTCTCTTTCCCTGTTACTTTTCCCCGCTAAAAGCTATTCATTTGTTTTTGTAGCACCCGCCATGAGCGCCGGTGATGAGGATCCTTTCCAGAATCTTTTCAATGGATTAGTGACACCCTCACCAATTAAAAATAGAATGAGTTCTAATAGACAAACTTCTCCGTCTCTGATGAGCGATTTCGCGGAAGAGACGGAGGATGAACCTCTTGATGTGAATCCTAATAGTCGTACGAATGAAAATGGTGTTGAGCATAGTCCGGTGGAGGCACCACCGCTGGTGGCGGAAGACGCACGGTCGCCATCACTCGCCTCGTCTTCTTCCCTTCCCCCCGCCGACGGGCAGGAAACCTCCAGTCCAGACGACCTGCTGGTAAAAGATAGCAGCGCCGAGAGCGAGGAGGATCATCCTACGTTTTCTCTACAAAAGGAAGAGTCGACACACAAGCCGTCCTTCCAACAAACCCTCCCCGATAAGGAAAATAGTAACAGCAATGCCTTTTTACAGTATTTAGACCTCCACGCGGAGGAAGAGAATAGTCGCCCCACCACCGCCGCCGTGCCACCGCTCCCTCCGGTCCATGTCGAGGAAGAAGAATTATCCGATGAGGAGACACCCACCTCCTCCTCGTCCAGTGAGCTAGGCAAGGTGGATATGACAACGCTTGTGGTGGAGCCCCATTGCAAGGCGAGCGAAGGGGGCGACTGCTACCGCCACGGCGCTGGTTACTTTTGTACCTACTGTGCCTACACCGTGTGCGAGGCGTGCTACGCTGCTATCCAACACAAGCGGAAGGAGCCACGTAGGATCACTGGTGTCACTCCCACACGCGACGGGGCGCTACAACACGGCGAGGGAGAGTTGGTGACGCAATGCCATCTATGCCGGCGAGGTCACCTGCACCAGGAGGACAACATGCTCTTCCCGTGGTGCTGTGAGGGGCCGTACCCCGCCAGCCGCGTCAGCCGTGGTGGCAACGCCGCGTACGACACCAACTCGCTCCAGCGGTACCACACCATGAAGTCGCAGTACAGCCGGCGAGCGGCTTCCACTGCCCCGCTGCGGGCCTCTTTTCATGGCATCCAAGAGGAAGAGGGGGAGGTGCGAGTGGTCACGGACTATCGGCCAGCCTGCTGCCCGGAAGGGGGACGATTCCTCTTTTCGGTCGATAACCCCCGTCTGCGGGAGACGCTCGTGTGGGCGGCGCTCTCCGTCGACCGCCGTCACGCCCAGCCCTCGGTCGGTCTGACCACCACGATACCGCTACAGGTCATGCGGTGCCCACCCACCATACGGGACCTCCCGCCCCGCCGCTATGTGCTGTCGGTACCAAGTGGCTATTATGGCACACATGGGGTACACGCGTTAATGTTGTTTTACCGGAGTGATCTCTTTCTTCGCGCGGAGATGCAGCTGTCTGCCGTCGGGGGACTCTCCGGTCACCCCTCTCTCCCGGCGATCAAACCGCTCCTGGTGGTCCGTCTGCTGCATCGTCTGCCCATCCCACGTCCCGTGAGCAAACGAGCACGGGAGGACGAAGCGACAGAGACCTCTCGCAAGGATGTGGATTGCCCCGAGTTGGCCTTGTGTCTCGATTATCTACAGCACGGCAAGTCGGTCGCGGTGTACGGCGCCCTCTCCAAGTACTTCTTCCTCGAGCACGTCGCACACAGTACAGCGCTGTTGGACTACCGAGTGTGTGTGGTGGACTGCAGTCTGGGGAGTGTGCTACGACGGGAGAGAGACGTGAATAACAACAGCATCACCAGCAGTGGACGTGGCCTTTCGCCCTGCGCCAAGGCACACAGGGGATAGTGGAGGAGCTACACCAGGTGCTGAAGGCAGAGGAAGAGGTGGCCTCACGACAGGCGTGGTCGGAGCGGGACTTCGCGGCGCACGCGGTCTTGACGAAAGAGCAGCAACAGCAATTTGAGGTCATGTTTTACAAAACGGGCCGAAGTGCCTCTCCACGCCGCCGCAGTGAAGGTGTCATCGTTGTCGAGGAAGAGGAGCCGATGGGAAAAGGGTCCCGTTGCAGTCCTGTGGTGGAGGAAGAAAGGAGCCACCCCAGCGCCCCCTCCCCTCCTCCCTCTGGTGTGCCTGCCAGTGTGGGCGAGGAAGGGGATACCGCCGTACGGGATTATATCATGACCCCATTTTCTCTTCCCTCACGTAATGGGAAGGAAAACGAATTGCTGTTCGGCATGAACTTCACCGCATTATCGTTTACGAAGAAGGAAGAGGAGGAGAAAGATGGCGGGGACGACGACAATAAAAGTAACGAGGAGGGTAACACACTTCCCTCCGATGGGGTAACGCTGTACACCGCTAAGGCACCGCACGTCACATGCAGCGATGAGTCCGTGCGACTGAAGCTACAACAGCAACTACGACGACCAATGAAGTGTGTTCAGTGGCTCGCCCCACCGCACGACCCCTCTCCCAAGGTCACCGCCGCCAGAGCCGCCATCGCACGGCCCACCTTGTTGGTGGTGCACAATATAGACTTTATGGATGCAGACGGCGAGGCACGACTGCTGTCCCTGCTGCGTCTCTACCCCCTTCAACTTCGGTTGCTTACCTCCGTGGATAAGCCGCAGTGGTCCGCCACCAACACCGCCCTGAGTATGGACCTCGTCTACGTCCATCTCACCCACCTGCTCCGGCCCCGCGTGTACGAGATGCGATACTACCATGCGATGCAGCTCCTGACCGAGTACGAGGCCACCTCCCACGGGGCGGGCGCCCGTCCAGCACGTGGCGGTGGTACTCTTCCCATGCACGACACCGTCAAGCGTGTGCTTTACAGTCTCCCCACCGCCTTCGCCGACCTGGTTCGGGTTCTCGTCGAGGCGCAGGAGGAGGCGGGGGAGGGGCGCTACGTGTCCATGTTTCTATTGGTGGAGCACATGGAGAAGAAGGGGATTATGATCTCACAGGGACGACTGAAGGCACTGCAGCGGGAGCTCACCTCCAATCGACTGGCGGTGTACGACCCGGCGGAGCACGCCCTGTGCATCCCTCAGCACACGAAGCTGCGGCGGATCCTGCAGGAGGTGGCGGAGGAGCGATCCACTGGACTGCCGGGTAATCTACAGCAAGTGTGAAAAAGAAGGAGGGCTTTCGACGAGTATAAAAACGCATAAACGAAACATAGATTTTGGTGCTGGAAATTATTATTGTATACTATTATCATCACTTGTTTTTTCGCTTTCAGTCGTTGTTTTGTTTTGTTTTTTTGTCAAGTGTAAAAAAGAAGCCTTGCGAGTCACTGTTGCATTTATTCACTTATTACTCCCCTACCTTTTTCTTTTACAGTTCAACTAGTTTTAGTTTCGTAGTTGATTTTGTTTTTGTTTTTTTTTGTTCATTTATTTTGAAGACAGACATTCTTTTTTTTTTTTTTTCTTCCCTTCAGTATATTTATATATTGAAACCGTACAGAAATAGGGAAGATTAGCAAAGAAAAAATAAAAGGGAAAGAATTGGTCTTCTATCACCTTTTCGTTCCTTTTTTATTTTTTCTTTCACGGTTTTTTTTTTCCTTACTGCGCAGAGAATGCAAGGTAAGAAAAATCCGCACAACTTGTCCAGCTTCTTCAGCTCCAAGAGCGCACGACCGAGCTCCACCACCTCGCCCGACAGCCCTGCCCAGAGCGGGGTCTTCAATACCTCTACCAGCAGTCACCAGGACCCTTTCTCCCCACCACCACCGCCCAAAACAGAAATGCCGAACAATAGACCCAACAATCCGTTCCGCTCTGCGAAGGGGGATGAGGATTCCTCCAAGCGGCGGGAGGGCGCCAAGAAGAATATGTTCTCGGAGGTGAGCGACGAGGACCCTGCCCCTTCCAAGACCCAGAAGAAGAAGGAGACAAGAAGCAACAGCGACCCCCTGGGTGGTCTCAGCGACAAGGAGCCGCAGGCCTTTCGCTCCGACAGCACGGCCTCCGTCCCGGATCAGTTCCGGCCGACGGGTATGCCACTTCCCAAGTTCAGCGGATTCCTCCCGGACAAACCACCCCTGCTCCCCGCAACGGTGACCGGTGTGCACGACCTCAGCGACTCCAACGGGAACTCGGCCCGCCCTGGCAAGCGCTCCCAGTCGCTGCGACCGGCCTACCAGTGGAACCCCTACGACGACGATGAGGAGCGCGATGAGGAGGAGGAGGTGGTCAGCAAGTGGAAGCGACGGCAGCAGAAGGAGAAGGAAGAGCGGAAGAAGGAAAAGGAGAGCAAGCCGAAGGAAAGTACGGCGCAGAAAATTAAGCGAAAGGCCTCTTCCTTTTTTTTTGGAAACGGCGCCGAGAACGCCGCGCACCACTCCGTCGCACACATGCTAACAAAGGGCGGTGCCAGCGACAGCGATAGACCCCCCGAAGAGGAGCCCATGATGGCACGCCGGGTGAGCTCTGTCATGCGATCGTTTCGCTTCGGCAGGAGCGCGAATAGTTTTCATGTGGTCGGAAACGATGAGCCAGAGCCTCCAGCGGAAAATGAGGAAGATGAAGAGGAGGAGGATCAAACGGAGTCACAGATGCAACAGCTGCGGCAGAACCGCCGGTCGGAGGATCCCTTCTACGTCGCTGGGGTCCCCATGTTCGACTCCCCCGCCAGCTCGCCAGATAACTCACCCAAGGAGTTGCCGCTTCAACCACAGTTGAACGGTGTCTCCGTCGCCGGGGCTGGCAAGAAGAAATCCTTCTCGGTCAAGACGCAGTCCGCCCGCCGCATCAACTCCTCCCTGGCGTACAACAACAGCGCGCCGTCATCCAAGGACAACCGGTCGAGGCAGGCGTTGAGCCGCAAGCAGAGTACCTACAGCGTGAGCGCTAACCGGAATCAGAGCATGTTCGGCCGTAACAAGAGTGTCGCCAACCTGCAGGGCACCAACAAGGTGACGGTGGACCTCGAGGCGGATATGGAAGTGGAGGCCCTCATTGACGAGGTGCTGGTGCAGGAGGCGGAGCTGGAAAGTATGGCGGCCTCCCCCAAGAACGTTGCGGTCCAAACAGAGGATTACATGCCTATCATGTGGACTACACGGCAGTTCCAGCACAACATGGCGCGCGCCGTCGTGAGCAAGAACCTAGAGCGCTTCTCCCAGCTACTCTTCCTCTATAGTCTGCTGAAAAAGCAGCAGGAATTCTGCCTGGAAAACAACATCCCCCAGACCCTTCGTATTGTCCTCCTTGCCGAGGAGGAGCGGGTGATCTGCAAAGGGATCCACGAGAACTACCGGGAGCAGGAGGCGCACACGTACAACTGTCAGTCCATCCTGGATCAGGTGCTCGACCCCGAGACGGGCTACACCCTCATGCACCTGTGCGTGTTGGCGCAGAAGCACGGTATTCTGCAGGAGTGTCTCCGCTTCGGGACGCAGCCGCACGAGGTACGCGATCTACAGGGTGACACCCCTCTCACGCTCGCCATGAAGCGTTTCCCTACCGCCGCCCCGGTGCTGTTCAGTCTGGGCAAAGACATTGACCTCACCCGCCCCTGCGGTCCCTGGGTGCACACCAGCACCGAGGAAGACCACAATGGAGAGATCCAGACCCAGAACTTGCTCTTCAGTTGTGTCGACGCCGATGACAAGACCCCCGCGTGGCCTGGTCGTCTGACGTTTATTCGGCACTTGGTCGAGAAGCAAGGGCTGCGGGCGTCACAGGAGGATTTCCTCGGTTTCACCCCCTCTCTGTGGGCGCTGCAGCACGCCTCCTTCCTCGGAAAGCCCGAAAAGGTGGATGAAATTATCCGCTATCTCAAGAAGATGGCAAGGGCGGAGAAGACGCAGGACACGCTGCGGCGCTACACGGTCAAGCGGGACGAAGGCCCTAACGACTTTGAGGCCACGGACGACTTGGCCCCCGACACGATCGTGGACCCCAGCGGTCCCACCCCCGGTCAGATTGACGTGTCGCTAGGACGAGACAACAAGAATAAGCGACGGAACTCCACCGGCGCCCCCAACCTTCCAGTTCCAAGTACTCGCCGTCTGTGATGGCCCTCGCGGAGGCGCTCTCCCTCGACCCCAGCAGCAGCGCCAGAATTAACGAGGCAAAGATGAAGGAGATCCCTCGTATGCCACTCTTTATTTCCAGCGTGGACTCCATTCGCCGTGTCATACAAGGGCCCATTCTGCGTATTGCGGCCGTCCTGCTGCTCCTCGTGTTTCACATTGTAGAGTATGCCCTCTTCGTCACCCCGGACTACTCCCCGCACCTAAAGTTAGAGGTGTGGGCGAAGGCGGTGGGCATTATTGCGGTGAACTGGAACGGTCTTCCCTTCTTTTTGGGTCTGATCCGTGTCGGTTTCCTCGTCGTCGGTGCCACCGTCGGGTGTCTCTTCTCGTACTACTTTGTTGCCCGACTCCTGGGCGCCAAGCTGCTTAAACTACCGGCGCTAGGGGCACAGAGCGAGGCGGAGCTGCGGTACTACGGCGGTATGTTCGGCCCCTATATGGCGAAGATCTACAACCCCAGGACCCGCTCCCGCATCTTCACGGTGACGGTCGGTATTGTGATGGGCCTCTACGCCGGTGCCCTCGGCTTCAACGCCGTCTGCACGCATGTCTGGGCGTCACAGTCCGGCTGGGCACTGCTCGAGCCCTACATTGGCAACGTACACCCCATCCTCAGCATGTACATCCTCATGGCCATCTCCCTCGGCCTCGACTGGTACGCCTTGTTGTTCATTTGCGACTTGATGTACCAGCAGGGGGCGCTCAGTATTTTCGTCCCCCACTTCACCTTCAGCAACTTTGCCAACGTTATTGACCTGAACATGCGTCGGCTGTTGCTCGGTCCCACCCCCTACCTCCTCGACCCCCGCAAGCGCGCCATCAGCGAGGTGGACGGGAGCGACGTGGAGGAGGTGGAGATGAAGTTTAAGGAGAAGGTCGAGAAGGAACGGCAGAAGGAGATCAACAAGCAGTTGAAGCAACTGAAGGAGATGCGTAACATGCCGGTGATGGACATTGAAAGTTTTCGCATTTTTGCCTTTTGGATTTTCCTCTCCATTGGTTGGTTAATCATTATCGTCGCCTTCATTCTTCTTGGTGTACTGGTGGAGCGGGACTACGATAGTTTCTACTACGCAGACTACAAGGTGTCCGTCAACACCACCAAGGCCTGTGCCTGTATCCTCTTTGGGTCTTTTGCGATCTTAATGTTGTGCATCATCCCCTTGCAGGAGTGGTCCTGGCCCACCTTCCAGAAGAATCCCTATCTCGCTCTCCCTGGCATGTCCGGCAGTACCCACCACGCCTGGTTCCTCATGCTCGTCTTCTTCGCCCTCATGACGACCGACATGCAGAACATTATTGAGCACGTGAAGATGGTCTGGGCGGTGTCGGACTCGCAGTCGAGCAAGATCTCCAGCATCTGCTGCTGCATTCCCGCCCTGGTCGGTATCGTCTTCTTCCTCGCCGCCTTCCTGTCCACCTCCCTTCACTGGGCCAAGCAGCCCATACAGGCCTACTTCCTCGAGCCCAAGAAGAAGCGGCTGCTGCTCACGCGGCTGTGGCAGTCCTGCGCCTACGGGGCCCACATGTACGCGGTCCCCGTCCCTAACGCCGTCAGTCTGCTCTACCAAAAGGTGCCCGACCTCCCGGAGTGGGAGGCCCTGCACGAGAACCGTCACGAGGAGCTCTCGGAGAATACCATCCCCGACGTGGCGCAGGTGCGGCGGTATGGGGAGGACCGCAAGGAAGGTCAGCCCGCGATCAAGAGTGTCGCCCACCGCTTCACCGCCCGCAAGAGACGGCGTATTGCGGTGGTGCGAGTGCTCGACCTTCTCACCTCCAAGCATCTGCTCGTCCCCATTAAGGAGCTGGCCGAGAATGGCCGCGGCGGCGTCGTCGACGAAGACTCCGACTACGATGTCAAGGAAGAGACCGAGTACTGGCGGGGGATCGCGAAACAGCAGAATATGCAGATCCGTGAGAATATGCGGGAGGCCGTACGCGCCAACAAGGAGAAGCTAGAAGCCAAGAAGGAGGACTACACCAACCCACTCCTCGGTGAAACCGACGTGGGCAGCGAGCAGTCGGGTACCTCGAAAGGGAAGAAGGACAAGACGACCTCGCGAGAGGCCCCCACGCCGTGGGACCAGAAGAAGGGAGAAGAGACGATTGTCGTCTTTGAGAATCCACTCAAGAAAAAGGAACCCACCATCCTCGCGAAGGGTACGGCCCTCCGTGACGGCGAGCGCGATCCTCTCAACTTCAACACCCTCTACGGCATGCGTGTGGTCGTCCTGCGCCGGCGTAACTACATGCGGGAGCGGCAGATCATGTATCAGGTGGAGTTGTTAGCCTTCGTCGGGGACACCAACCGGTCTCGCCGGCGGGTGATGAAGTTCCGCAAGAAGGAGGAGAAGTACATGCGCGCCCTCAACGCTTCCTAAAAAGGAGAATATTTAAAAATATAAAAAAATGTAATTGGAGATATGAGTTGTAGTGACTTACTTTTATACACATCTGTTGTTGTTTTGGGTGTGCTTTTTTTTTTTTTTGTCGTTGTCGTTGGGAAAGTGAAAAAACAACATAGAAATTCTGTCGTTTCTATCAGCGAGTGATTCCCTTTCCCATTGCATTGATTTTTTTTTTTTTTCGCTTTGAACTATTTTATATTTTATTTCGGTTTTTATATTTATTTTTCTAAAATGTTTGCGAACTTACATATAAATGTTTTTGAGAATATTCACTTTCGTCTAACAAAAAATGTTGTGAATTAAACCTGTAGAAAAACATGCAAAAAAAAAAAAAATCAACAAGCACATGAAAAGAAAGAAAAAAGAAGTGAAAACGGATGTAAAATAAAAAAAAAAAACTTCTATTCTTTTTGTTGCTGTTGTTACGATTGTGATCCTATATAAAAACCCGAGAAGAAAAAAAGCAATTGATTTCACCTAAGAGTGCTCCTATGAAAATAATAATAAGAATAAAAACGAAGAAAAAATGTTATCCTCTTTTAGTGTTATTTGTTGTTGTGGTGTGCGACCAAAAAAAAAAAAAAGTGAAATTCTCTTTTTCTCTCTCCCTTTCTAAAAATAGAATTCACTTACGACTCTCACCGGAAGACACTTTTTTTTTTTTTTTCACAAGCGCCAACATTTATCATTATAATAAAGTAAAAAAAAAAATCATTTTTTTTTCTCAGAATTTTTGTTAAAGTTATTTTTCCTATTTCAGATCTATATTATCTCTTTTTTTCCATCATAAACCATTTCTTTCCCACTACATAAAAAAAAAAAAAAATGAAAAACACTTCTCTTACTCCCAGAAATACAAACAGTAATAATAATAATCCCTACGCCGCCGTCTGCACGCCCACCCTGCGACGGGTACCACCTTCCATGGTACACCGTCATCACCACAGCAACATCAATCTCAATCCTAATACTAATACTAATAATACTCTGCAGGGACAGTACTACGCGCACCACGCCCTGGCCAATGCGAACTATCGACCTCAGGATGAGGTGGTCTCGGACGCCTATCAGCAGTATTACTACTATTATTACCTACAGGAACAGGCGAAACGGCAGTTGGAGGTGAGTCGTCAAAATAATAATAATAACAACACGAATAATAACAATACTTCTTTTATTCCGCATCACCACCATGATTTTCACCAGGTGCCACAGCCACCATACCATCAGAACAATAACACTAATAATAATAAAATGAACTCCTTTGAGGAGTACGTCTACTACAACAGCAACCAATACAATAATAATAATGAAAATAACAATCCTTATTATTTTGAGGATGGTTTCGAGGATTCTTTCAGTCCTCAGGAGTACTTCACAGCCGCCGCCCGTCACTACCATCGTCTCCCGCCGTACTCCTCTGAAGTGTACTACCACCCGGAGTACCTACCGAACTATAATAATCAGAATCAGAATAATAATAATAACGGTATCATCCCCTCCATGCTCAAGCCAATGCCGCCCCCATCGCTTCCCTACGATCACTATTATAATATTAATAATAATAATAATAATAATAATAATACGCACTCCGATATTACCACCACCAGTACCATTCTCACCCTGTCCAGTGGGGTTACCCTTACGCCCTTCACCATTAATGCCTACGCCGAGGATCATTGTTTGCTCTGCGGGGACAGTGCCCACGCCTACCGCAGCTGTGGAGGGTATGACGGCCACCTCCTCTGCCTCTATGCGCAGAAGGAAGAGTGTGTGTATGTGATGCGTCATGCGGACTGGCTGGGGTCCGCCACGCTGGAGGATATTTTATTGTTTGTGGAAACCTGCATGCGGTGTGACCGGCGGGACGTGGACGTGTGGGTGGACGGAAGACCGTTTTACAAGCTGATCACCAGCGACAATAATAAAAGTAATAATAATAAAGGGAAACAACACAACTTGTTGTGCAGTGAGCGGTATAAGCAGGTGCGGTGTGTGGATGTGCGACTGCTACCAGGAGCGGTGGTGTTCGTCTCCCCGAAAGGGGCGTGGAACCTTCCCAACAGCAGCACCACCAATAATAATAATAATAATACAACACTGGACGGGGGCGTCACGGAAAAGAAGGAGGTGGATATTTCCAATAATAATAATGGGAAGGAGGAAACGCACGCCACGGCAGAAAAGGAAAACAGAATGGAGGGTCACAACGTCAAGGAGGTGAACAAGGAAACTAAGAATCACCATAAACCTCCTCCAGAAGAGGCCAGCAATCCCCCTCCGACCTCCAAAGACTTACACCGACCTCCGCTCGCCCCTACCACGCACAACCACAATAACAATAATAAAACGAACGTGGAAGAAAAGACGACCCCCAATATCATTACGAATGTGAATACCAATGTGGTCCCACCGTCGCTGGCAGAACGGCCAAACTCCTGGGATACCCTCGCGCGATTGCTGAAGCTAAACCTATCCGGCGGTTGTACCCTAGCGGTCGAGAAGGGTTCCACAAAACTCGTCGCCACAGATCTCACGAATAATAATAATAATAATAATAATGTGGAAGAGAAGTCTAATAAGACGATCAAGGAGAAGGAAGAGACGGCAGCACCGCGGGAGAAGGAACTGTACACCCCGAAAACAAAGAATAATAATTATAATGGAAGGCAAAAGAAGGAACCTTTTTCCAAAAAAGACGCTACCCCCGTGCAAGAAAAAGAAAATGAGAAGAATGAAACGAAACCAAAATCCACCGTCAAGCAGGAACTCCAGCTAGAGGAAAACCATCATAACAACAAAAATGAAGATAATAACCATCCCGAAACTAAAGAGCGCGACGGCTATCGTCGTCCCTATCAGCGAAACTACAGGCATAACTACTACTACCGCCCGCATCAGCGGCGAGAGGAGCGCCGGTGGGGAAGGCATGAGGAGGAGGAAGAAGAAGAGGCACAAGTAGCAGAGGAGGAATCTTCCAAGGCACCCCCCGAGAGCCGTGATCATTGGATAGAGGAGACCAAAGAGGAAAGAGAGGACCGTCGGTGCCGGACGATCTTTATCAAATACGTTTCCCCCCATTGGCCCCGTCGCAACCTGCGCAATCTATTTATCAAATACGGAGAAGTCCATCGTGTGCGGCTCGTCCGGCCCAACCTACGACACAACGAGGAGGGCGACGAGTCGACGGAAAAGGCGGTTTTACCGTCCAAACCGAAAAGCACGTCCTCACTTCTACTTTTGCATGTGTTTCGTCGAGTACGCGACGCGCAAGGAGGCGCAGGCGGCTATGAGCGCCCTCCGCTCCTTCCCAATGGGTGGCGGCTACTACATGGAGACGCAGTGCCCCCGCCAGGCCATCACCGGCGGTTACCTCACCGACTACGACAAGCGCACCGGCAAGCCGTGCACGTTTGGTTTGTATATGGGGGAGATTGAGGCCATTCACAAGAAGTACAGGGCCACCGTGGAGGAGGAGGAGGCGGAGCTGTGCTGGCGGCGGGAGGAGGATGGCTTCACCCTTCAGGATCGGCAGAAGTTGTACCGAGAAGGGGAGGAGGACGGCGTGCACGTGTCCACAGAGGAGAGCAGGGAGGATAAGGGGGACAAGGAACCTCAACCGCAGCCCGACGATCATAATGCAGTAAGGAAGGAAGAAAAAGAAACGAAGGCCGTTACGGCGCCCCTCTCCGCCGTCCAAACCCCTCGGTCCGACGTCAGCGATCGCAAGCCCCATCCACATAAGAACAGAAATAAAAAGGAAAAAAATCAGAACGACAATAATAATAATAATGTGACGTACAACAACAGCGTCGGGGGGACGACCCCCTCCACTGGAGAAAGACGAAGCGGTCACAAGGAAAAACTAAACCAAGAAGAAAATATTAATAACAATAATAATAAAAAAGAGGAGGATGTCATTGTCGTACCCGCAGAAATACACCCCAACACCTGTCAAGAAAAAGTGGTGGTGGACACCCCTCTCGAGGTGACCCCTCTCATCGATCGTCATCATCAGAATAATAATAATAATAACGATAGCGCGGATGTGGTGGTCGAAAAGAGTCTCTCCCCCCTCTCCAACAGCAGCGCCGTGACGGTCCCTTTCCAGTGCACCCCCAGCAAAGAAAACGAAAAAGAAGAAGAAAGCAGCCATACCAGTGGTGGGGCCTCCCTCTTCCTCCCAGGCTGGAGCGAGGCGCAGTTAGGCCAGATTGCCTCTCT
This sequence comes from Angomonas deanei, assembly GCA_903995115.1. Taxonomy (NCBI): domain Eukaryota; phylum Euglenozoa; class Kinetoplastea; order Trypanosomatida; family Trypanosomatidae; genus Angomonas; species Angomonas deanei. The sequence goes on from LR877164.1 coordinate 141,888, forward strand.
GCAGACTTTACTCAAGGATACATTGAAAAGTTATACGCAGGTGGAAAAAGACGGCGCCACCTTCGCCACGGCGCTCACTGTCCTGCAAGAGCTATCGATGCTAACGCCCGCCGTGACGCCCCTTGCCCCCCGCCCAACCTCCCCGAATATTATTTTATTAAAGATGCACTCCCTCGTGACGCAGTGTGCCCTGCTGGTGTGTCATGACGGCGACAACGACGGCCGACTGGCGGCGGAGGGGGTACAGGACATGATGTTATGGGCCCACGCTTTCGTCCGCACCATGAAGGATTTTACAAAGCACATTAAAAGCAGAAATCCCAATCCTAATAATAATAATACCAGCGATAGCAGCTCCGATACCAGTCTGTCCCTCAACGCCTCCTATCTGCGAGACCCGTCGTGGTGGTCGCTCTTCTCCGCCATTCCGCTCCCACAGCAGTTGGACTATTATGAGAATAAGGAAAACATTCTCACCCAAGACGCCTTGACCGATTGCAGCGAGGAAGAAAAAGAAAAGAAGGAAACAGAAAACAATATAGACGAAGCGAACAATAATAATAATAATAAAGAAGAAGAGGCGCTGATGCACTTTGTGTGTTCGAGACCTTTCCCTCGCATTGACGTCTGTTACTGCTTTATCCAGCGACTCCTCCAGGTAAGTCTGCTGCTGGATAGTTTTTTGTTTTCCAAGGGACTTCAAAATAATGAAAATGAAAATAATAATAGGGAAGAGGAGTGCGATGCGGTGCGAGGGGTGCTGGTCTCCCTGGTGGAGGCCACTCGTCAAGTAATTCAACAGGTAATGAAAGTGGTTTCCTTATCGGAAAATAATAATCATCATCATCAAAAAAAGGAAAAGTCCATTTCCAAAACGATGGAACACTTTTTCGATGCGGTGTTGTTGTTATTGCCCAACGGGACCGTTATTCTCAAAGATCACACCGGCGGCACGGTGTGGGAGACCTACCTCTCCCACCGCCACCATGAAAATGAAACGAATAATAATAATAATGAAATTATTTTAAAGTATGCGGAAAGACTGTTGTGCAATGAAGATTCTCCCATTTCACAGCTTTCATAAATGGTATATAAAAGGAGGAAAAAAAAAATATAGTGTCATTCCGAAATTTTTTCTTTTTTTTTTTTTTAGTATTCACTTGTTCCTCCCCACACCCCTTTTTTTTTTTTTTTTTTATTTGTCTTCATTCACCATTTCAGAATCATATATATATATGTAATTCACGATCAAAACAGATGATCATAAAATAAGGGTGAAAAACAAAAAAATATCACAGAACAATTATTTAATTCACTATAAAAAAAAAATATTCATAGAAAATGTTTTTCCCCATTTTATGTTTATTCTGTTTTTTTCCGTTTTTTTTTTTTTTCCCCTCCCAAGAAAAAAAAACATTATTCGCTGTTTGCCACAAACAGCAATGATACTTGTTTTATCATTAATTTTAGATTCCCAAAAAAAAAAAAAAAAGATAAATAATTGACGCTTTACCCAACAAAAAAAAAAAAAAACGTATTTCGCCCTGATAATTTCTCTCTCTCTTTCTATTTTGAATTAAAAAAAAAAAAAAACATTTATAATAGTTTAGCGAATGCATGCAGAACGAAAAAAAAGAGTTCCCTCCAGTGCTAGTCGATCCCCCTCCGTCATTCCCAAAAATGAAACATTAGAAAAAATTCCAAATAATAATAGTAATATTCGATTAACCTTAGACAACGTGCGGGCGGTCCTCTCCGCTAGACGGGCGGCCAGTCCCGCGTACAGCAGTATACAAAATAATAATAATAATAATAATAAAACAGAAATGCGAATTTCTGCTTCCACCAGTAACTCCAATTACACCAATACCATTAATTAATAATAATAATAATACGCTGTTGCCGTCTATTTCCTTCACCAGTAATAGTAAACCACCGTTACCCCAAAATCGAAATAATAATAATAAAAGTCCCTCCCCAAATGTGAACTTTCTTCACACGAATTTTAATAGCAGTCATTTCTGTCAAAGTGGTACGTACGAGGACGAAGGAGAATATACATTTACCAATAATAATAATAATAATAATAATAATAATAATAATAGAAATAGTCGTCCCTCTTACTACGACGGTTTCATGGGAGAGGTGCTCGCCCCGGACGATCTGCGGTACAGCATCAACAGTGAAACCAGCTCTGTTTTGTTGTCCCAGAGTTTGAAAAAGAATAACAATAATCATAATGACACGGTCACAATTGGAAAAACGGAAGTAAATCATCCCAATAATAATAATAATAATAATAGTATCAGTGACCCCCGCAAGTCGGTGGTCTTCGCCGACGACGTGTTCGACAGCACCAAACGAAAAAGTGCGGACCGACGGGAGAGTAAGTTTAACACGACACTGAACAGCAGCAGCCGACGGTACACCTATGACAAGACACTGGCCGAGGCGGTGATCAATACGGAAAAGCGCATGTCCCTCCAGCCAAGCCGCAATAATATTAATAATAGTGGTAGGCGCGAGACCACCGTACGAGACGAAAACGACGATGATATGAATTATTATTTAAAACTACAAAATGATTTATTTGACAATGTCCAATTTGACCAAACGAACCGAAAAAATAGTCACATCCATCATAATAATAATAATGATAATAATAATCATAATAATAATAATGTGGAAGAGCCACAGTTGTCCCACAAACAGCTGACGGAAGTCTTTTATAATAAAAATAATGAGGCAGCGGTGATGGCAAGAGATGTGTATTTGCACTTTTTGACGGAGGGAAACAATAATAATAATAGTAGTAAAAGTAAAAGGAAAAAGAGTAGTGTGTTTCAGCAGGACGACGGACGACGGTCCTCAAAAAAAAGAGAAAGTACGATGGAGTCTACGGCAAGATCCTCCAAGTCGTTGGTCACACCACCGAAGCAAATCTCTTTTTCCAATAATAATAATAATAATAGTGTGTCTCGTCTCAGTTTTCAGGATTCCTACACTAACAATCATAATAATACGAATAACGTCATTTCACCTTTTTTGGAGGGAATTCAGCGATTACAGAACGAAAATAATAATAATAATGAAGAAAGTAATGCGGCGTTGACGTTTGACAACTTAAATGTGTTTCGAATGCCGACGTCACCCTCCACACCACAGGGCCCTTTGCAAAACAGCAACAACAACAATACAAAAAATAATAATAATACAAACCTGCCGGAGAGGAAAGACACGATACACAGTACTACTCCAAATAATAATAATAATAATAATAATCTTAATTCCTCTAGAAGTACGTCAAAAAAACGAAGAGAGACGAGTAACGGCAATAAGAACTTGGACGACCTGTTACGTCGAGCGACGGCGCTATACGAGGAAAAAACGGAAAAGAAAAACTAATAATTAAAAATATATTTCGAATCATCTTTTTTTTTTTTTTTTCATCTTTCCTTTATGCATGTAAATATGTATATTCCTTTCTGTTATGCTTCTATTTTAATTTTGTTGTTTTTCTGTATACTATCGAAACCAAAATATATATATCCGTCTTTTCTTTTTTTTTCTTTTTTTGTGCTTCTTGTTATTTCATAATTACAAATAAACTAAAATAATAACGGGTTGACGTGTCCACTCCCAACTACACTCCTCTTTTTTTTGTTTTTGTTTTTCCTCTTTAAAAAAAAAAAAAGGATAGAAATAGAAAACATCACCATTACATGTTACACAGCAATACCGCTACTACAACCGACCGCGAAGACGGTTCCCAGGAGGAGCTCCCTACGCCAGAAAATAACGACCACAATAACAATACGAATCATAACAACAGTGAGGAAGATATACCGGAGGCACTGCCGGCACCTAGCGCCATGCACACCCGCATGCACGAGCTCAACGCGGCCGCGGCGGAAGAGGTCCATCACACATACAATCAGAAAACCGTTCATTTCGAGGACGTTTCCGCTACCAAACGTGCCACACAAGATCCTAATAACAATAATAGTGCACTGAAGGAGGGTGGGACACCATCCCCCGTCTACCAAGGGATCCAGCTAGTCCATCTACCCGCACCCCCCACCACTGCCACACAGCAGCTGGACTTCCAGACTGGATTGTTCCAGTGCACAGAGGACATCCCTAACGCCATCGATAGTCTCTTCTGTTCCTGCTGTGTGAGTGGGAGTCACTTCAGTCGGCTGTTTCACCTGCAGGAAGGCATTTACTGGCCCATCACCGCTGGGCTGGTCTGTGGGGACCTCTGCTGCGGCCGCATCTTCCGCTTCCCCATCATCCAACCCCTCTTCACCGTCATGGTACGACAGCACTTGAGGAAACGATACAACCTGCAGGGACTGGGGTGCTGGCCTTCCTCCAGTCCTAGTGAAGATAATAATAATAATAATAGTTGTGCGAGGCAGGGGGCACGCATTGTACTGGATATACTAGTCTCCGTGTGCTGTATGCCGTGTGCGATTGCCCAGCACCATAGGCAAATGACACGACGAGGGGGAGTGGCCGGGGAAGGTGGTCTTCTCCCGCGTCCCGCCGACCACGGCGCAGCAGGTCACGGTCACTAGTATGACGTGAGGGGGAGAGGGAAACAGCTGTTTTTGTTGTTGTTTTGGGTTCATTACTATTATTGTTACTTCTTGCGTACAGCAAGCATGTTTGTTTGGGTTTGCTCTTGTTGTTCCACGTTCGTTGTGCTGGTATATTATTAAAAAAAAGAACTTATCGGATAAAAACATGAAAAAAACTATCTTTTGTTGCTTGTTTTTTGATGAATTGCGCGTTTGTTGATTTTTTTGCTATGCGAGTGGAATTTTTATTTCAAATAAAAAAAAAAAAAATGTTTTTTTATCGCTCGGGATGATATCATTCTTCCTATAATCTGCGGCTCAACCCCTTCTCTCCCTTTTCTTTTTCATTTTTGAATATTTGCAAAGCAGCTTTCTTTTTCTTTTCTTTTTTTTTTTTTTTTTTTATCATATATATTTCTCCTCTTTCCATGTCTCTTTCCCGCGCAGAGTGTGTCACGCACAGCAGCGGCTTTCATGCCCTGATGCAGTGCAGTCAGTACCGGGAGACACCCCTTGACGAGGACGCCCCCTACTGGTCCGAGGTACCGGTGCTGGTGGTTGGCTCCGGCGGTCTGGGCTGTGAGCTGCTTCATTTGCTCGCCCTGAGTGGCTTCCACGACCTCGCCACCATTGACATGGATCGCATCGATCTCTCCAACCTCAATCGGCAGTTTTTATTTCAGGAAAAGGATGTGGGTCGGTTCAAGAGTGAGGTGGCGGCCGAGTACGTGCGGGAGCGGTGCCCGGGGGTCTCGGTGGTGGGGGTCTGTGGGCGGATCGAGGACCAGCCGGACGACTTTTACCGCAAATTTAGCGTCGTCCTCTTCGCCCTCGACTCTGTCCCAGCCCGTCGCTGGATGAACCGCAAGCTCATTGACCTGGGGGAGTGGGTGGAGGACGAGCACAGCGGCACGGTGCGGCTGGGGGAGGTGACCGTCATGATGGACCTCGGCACGGAGGGGTACGAGGGGCACTGCCGGTGGATGAACGTCACTGGGAATCAGAACTGCTGTCTGGAGTGTATCGTGGCGGAGTACTTGATCCGTCGCAAGGAGGTCCCCCTGTGCTCCCTGACGAGCATCCCCCGCTCCGCCGAGCACTGTGTGCTGTATGTGATGCAGAAGGAGTGGCCCGACCACAGGGAGGAACCCCTCGACGCCGACAATCCAGCGCACATTTCCTGGGTGATGGAGCGGGCGGCGGAGCGACAGGCCGCCTTCCACATCGCGGGGGACGCCATTGACCACCACTTTGTCCTTGGTGTGGTGAAGAATATTGTCCCCGCCGTCGGTTTCACGAATGCGATTGTCAGTAGCCAGGCCGTGACGGAACTGCTGAAAGGGTTCACCGGCATACACACCAACCTAAACAATCAGTGCAACTATGCGGGAAACGGCAAACCAGGGCTGAACACGAACGTCCTGCGGCGCGACCCCAACCCGCACTGCTCCGTGTGCAGCCCTCGGCCGCTGGTGGTGCTGCCCCTCACCGCCACCCGCACCGAGGCACTGCGGGTCATCGCGGACCGCACGGAGGACCCCACCTCCTCGGAGAGAATTGGCAAGGGAAGCGCCACGCTGTGGCTGACGGTGCCGCGGGAGGAAGGGGGGGCAACAGAGGTGTTTCTTTCCGAAAAGGGACAACCCCTTCCGGCGTCTCAGTCGTTGTACGACCTTTTCGCTTCGGAGATTTCCTCCGGCGAGTTGGCGTCCCTGCTGCAAGAAAAAACGCTACTGTGCTTGAGTAGCACAGAGGATAACCTTCGCATGTTGGTGCGACTGACCAAATGAGTGATTGGAAGAGGTTTAAAAAAAAAAGCTGAAAAGCAAATCTCATTTTTATTCTTTTTGTTGTTGTAGTTGGTACCCGTATCTCTTTGCGCATTCTTTTACATGAGTGTCAGCCTTTTTTTTTTTTTTTTTAGCTTCATGTAAATTATTGTGACACTACAAATTAAAAAAAAAAAAAAAGAGGCAAAAAGAAAGAAAGGTAAAACAAACAATAATTCCCCATGGAATAAATCTCATTTTTCTGTGGTATTTACATATACTGTAAACTAGCTCACGTTATTTAGTGAAGCAAAGGAGAGTACACAAAAAGAAAAGAAAAAAAAAATGAATCATGATATCTATTTAATAAAAAAAAAAAATGCTTATTCTAAACCATTATAATTTGTAACGATCCACTCTGCTTCCTCTACTTGTGTCTTCTACTAGTCCACGTACATTTGTATAGACAGAACGATGCCGCCGAAAGCAATTTCACTAGATCATGTCGAGTTGGACTTCTCTGCGGTCACGAGGCCAGGGGGAGACGCCAAGGGGGATGGTGGTAAGAGTGTAATCGATCGGTTGGCGCAGGGAGGGAGAGGAGGGGCGGTCGGCCCGGCCGTACAGGAAAAGGCTTTTGACCCTTTTTTGAGTGGGGGCGCCCGTCACAACCGGAAACGCGCACTTTTCGGTGGTCAAACTTCTTTTTCGACCGAAAAGGAGACGAACCACGCAGCGAGAGAGATTACGATTCGTGTCGATAAAGAAAAAACAGAAGAGGAGTTAGACAAGTTGGTGGGTTCCACTTCCCCCAATGACGACAGCGAAGTCCAGCAACGATTGGAACAGTATAAAACAGACTTGCGTGACTACTCCCGCAACGGAAACCGCTTTTCTCTCATTTCTCAACTGTTTGACGACGGCGTGCCCGATATTGCGCCCTGGGACAGGTGGATGTTTGATGTGCTGCGCTACGACGAAAAGCACAGTCTTTACCACGGGGGAGAAGTGCTCCCCTCCGCCAAGACACCCTCTGGGAAAGTGGGGGTCCATAAGGTGGCGGACCCGTACCTCAACAGTGCCGCGCTCGACGTGGTGCACCACCCCGTCATTGGAGTAAACCACTACACCAAGCTGTACCTCCAGCAGCAATCGCCGATGGGGTTGGATGAATCCAAATACAAAACAAAGGAGCAGCTACGGGAGGAGAAGCGGGCGCGGCTGTTGGCGAAACAGCAACGGCTGCGGGAGGAGCGGGAGGCGGCCAAGCAGCGTGGGGAGGACACCAAGTCTCACACCCGTCTCCACAGCAAGAGTTTGACCAGCAGCCTCTTCATCGCCTCCAACCCAATCGCCGCCGACACCGCGGTGCTGGACCAGTACGAGCAGCGGTTCCGCGATCACCAGCTACAGAACCATCAGCGTCACATGGAGGCACTGCCACACCAAATCATGAAGCGCCGTCGGGACCGACTGCGTCACGCGAGCGAGACGCCGTCTCTGCGCGCCTATCGTGTTTTCCCTATTCCCAATCCTCTTTTGCTGGCCAAGTTGCGCACGTTCGCAAACGATAATCTTCTTCGCGGGTTTGTGCTGTACGTGGGTAGGAGTGACGCGCTAATCGTCCTCAGCGGAGGGTCCACCGCCATGCGCCACATGGAGCGGTGGATATTAGAAAAAATGCACTGGGAACGAAAAGACACCACCGCCACACGTGTGTGTCACATTCCCCTCCCAGACGCGCAGTGCATCTCTTTTCATTTACCCTCTCACAGGGTCCGTAAGGAAGAGCAGCCGGAAGGGGAACTGCACACGAAGAAACCCAAAACCACGTTGGACCACGAGGAGGAGGAATTTCAGGAAACGGTTTTTATGAAGTATGTCGACACCGTCGCCGAGGGTGAAACATTTCTACAATATTTGCCCTGTGGGGAGGAACGAATAATGCACAACCTCACCTCTGTCTGGAGAAGCGCATTTCTCGTTGGTGTTTAAACCATCGAGAGATCTTAGATCGATACCACCGACAGATACGATCATTTTTTTTTTTTCCACCTCCCTTCTTTGAATCTTTTTATTTATTTTACCGGCATCGTGCGAATCACGTTTCTCTTTTCCTTTTATAGTTCCGCTTTAAAATTTCACCTAATCTCTTTTCACAAAATGCTTCGATGTAACGAGTTGTATGAATATAGTGCGTATTTAGAGTATGGCACACCTCTGGCCTTTGCCGCCGTCAGCCCCTTTGCTAGGGAAAGAGCGGAGTCCTGTTGGCGCGGAACGCTCGGGTGTGTGACACGTATCGTTGACGGCGAGGCGTGGCGCTCGTTGTATATCCGTGATGAGGAATGTGCGGCGCAATTAGAGTCGGTAGAGTGGTGGCTGACGCGTTCTCCTGCGGTGCCATTGAAAGTATACGTGACCCTCGAAAACGACAAACACTCCCTGAACACGGTGGCTTTACTGGAGGAATTCTCTGTTCGCCTGGAGAGGTGTGGTGTGCAATTTTTCTTTTGCTTGACGCTAAATGGGATCGACACACTCGAACCTTTTGGCACACTGCTTTCACGAGCAGAGGATGTTATTCTCAACGGATGCAGTGATTTGACCACTCTGCGGGGTTTGGACGGACTGCGGTATCTAAAACGTGCTTTTTTTAACGGTTGTGGTATGACAGACATCAGCGCTATTCGCACCTGTGCCCTATTGAAGGCTGTTGCCTTTGCCTCTTGTCCAGCCTTGACGTCACTTGACGCGTTGCAAGAGCTTCAACGGTTGAAGAGCGTGTGTGTTGCAGACTGTCCCGTGAGCAGCCTGGATGCACTCCGTACGTGCCCTTCACTGGAGAGCGTTCGCTTTGCCTCTTGCCCAGACTTGACGTCACTTGACGCGTTGCAAGGTCTTCAACGGTTGAAGAGCGTGGATGTGCGGAGCTGCCCTGTCGCCAGCCTGGATGCACTCCGTACGTGCCCTTCACTGGAGAGTGTTACCTTTGCCTCTTGCCCAGCCTTGACGTCACTTGACGCGTTGCAAGGTCTTCAACAGTTGAAGAGTGTGGATGTGGCAAACTGCCCTGTCGCCAGCCTGGATGTACTCCGTACGTGCCCTTCACTGGAGAGCGTTCGCTTTGTCTCTTGCTTTTCCTTGACGTCACTTGACGCGTTGCAAGAGCTTCAACAGTTGAAGAGCGTGGATGTGCAGAGCTGCCCTGTCGCCAGCCTGGATGCACTCCGTACGTGCCCTTCACTGGAGAGCGTTACCTTTGCCTCTTGCCCAGCCTTGACGTCACTTGACGCGTTGCAAGGTCTTCAACAGTTGAAGAGCGTGGATGTGGCAAACTGCCCTGTCGCCAGCCGGGATGCACTCCGTATGTGCCCTTCACTGGAGAGCGTTCGCTTTTCCTCTTGCCCAGCCTTGACGTCACTTGACGCGTTGCAAGGTCTTCAACAGTTGAAGAGCGTGACTGTGTCAAACTGCCCTGTCGCCAGCCTGGATGCACTCCATACCTGTGAGGCGCTCAAGGAGCTGCGCGTTTACTCGTGCAGCAGTCTGACCTCCCTCGAACACTTCAAAGGACCTCCTAATTTGAAAGATATCACTATTTCGGATTGCCCCATAACGAGTATTCGTTCACTAAATACATGTGTCTCCCTTCGTATTGTGGACGTCACTTCCTGTCCCCTTCTCCTCTCTCTGGACGGACTAGGTGATCTGCCAAATCTTGAAGAGGTGCGTGCAAGGGGAAGCGGTATCACCGACGTTGCTGCCATCGCCCAGTGCCCCGCTCTTCGGTCCGTCAACGTACGTAGCTGTCCCCAACTTCAATCGGTGGATGTGCTGTTGAAGAGGGGTGATGTGGAAGTGGACTACGACGAATAGTGACGGACACGGTAGACCGACAAATTCTCTCATTTTTCATTTTTATTCCGGCTAAAGGGTGGGGTATTCCCGCTGCTGACGCAGTGCCCCTTCTCCTCTATCTGGATACCCACGTGGATAAAGTATGAGTTGTTTTTGTTTTTTTTTTTTTTTTGTCGGAGCTAAATTTACATAGCCGTGGTAAACGCAAATCTCCCCCTACATTCTCCCCTACTGCGCCTACTTTTTGCTTGTCGCCGGGGAAGTTCATTGGTGGATGTTATATTACCCATTCCTGTTACAAGAGTGGCAGTCTCCTTGCTCACCCGTGGAATCTCCTCCCATAAGAGGGATAGTTTGCTCCCTCTCTCTCTCTCTCTGGCTTTCCAATACACTTAGGTATCTAGGATTGAGCGTTTCTCTGTTGCACTTTTAAGCGTTCATTTCATTCTTTAATTTTAGCTAGGTTGACTTATAGTTTCCCGTGAAGGAAGATAGAAAGCAAAAAAATGAACCGGGAGTCATCCTCAACGGCGGGCAAGCCCATGTTGGAAATAAAAATACCGAATAGTAACACGCAACCGATCGACCACGAAGAATCCGTCTTTAGTGTGAACCGCTCTACTCCTCCAATTGAGCCTTCCTCCTCCGGAGCAGGCCCTCAGCTGCCGCACCACGCCGACCCTACGGTCGACCCACCGGGGTGGGATTCCCTAAAAGACAAGCGATTCCGCTTATGCCTGCAGAGACGCGATGAACTACCCGGCACACCGAGTTTTCCGTCTCCGGATGACAAGGACGGGGAAGAGGAGGAAGAAAAGCCAGCGTGGCTCAATCAGTGCTCCGAGCTGGAACCTCAACTGCAGGCATCCCTGAAATCCACCTCCGTCAACGCCATCAACAGTGCCTATACCTCCAGCGGGTATCCCTCCATCGCCTCGACATCGGCTATTCGAGGAATGGTGTATGGGTCCTTTGTGGATACACGGTGCTGCTCCCTGCACAGTCTCTCGCTCCCGCCGCGGTCCGCCCTTGTCTTTGGCCACTGCCGCCGTCCCTCCCACACGAACACGAACGATAAGGAGACGCTGCTGAAAGTGGTCTGGAAGAGGGCCCCGGGCGTCTTCGGTGGGCACGACGGTAGTGCCAAGAAGGACCTGAATCGACCAGCCCAGGCGGGTGCAGCCGGCGCCAAGACACAGAAGGAGGTGCTCCACGCGCACATACAGCAGTACCCGGAAGGAATTCACGGCGTAAACTCCTCCCCTTTCCTCCGACAGCTCCTGTTGCAGGGGAGGCTACCGACGCCGGAGGAGAATGAGACAGAGATGAAGGCGCAGGAAGAGCAGCACAAGGCGCAGTTCCCCAAGACGGCTGACGCCACCATGGAGGAGAGGGGTCAACTCCACAACGTGTCCCCGGCGCCTCTGCCGGAGGATCAGCTGAATGGGCAAAGTGTCCAGCACACGATCGTCAGCGCAAACACGTACAACCACCTTTCCACCTACTTTGTGGCCCATCAAGACGGGAATATTGTCTACCACACCCCGCTGCAGACCATCTCTGCCAGTATCGCCACCCGCAAGCTCACCGCACACTGTCTGTTCATGTCCGCGAGGGAGGAGGTGAACCCGGGGTCAAAGGGCTCCAGTAACGACTTGTACTATGACTTCTTCTCCAATGGCGGGGGGGACTCCCCGCTCATGAAAAGTCCCGTGCTGGGCGCGGCAGGGAATAACGATAACCCCAATATTTCGAGGGAAACGATGCATTTCAGAGACATCCCGCTCACCACAGACGAGTCTGACGTGTTATTTGCGACCAGCGAGGATGGTGGTGCCTTTGTGGATGCCGATAAAGCGGCTAAAACAATCTCCGCCGGTCTGGCCAGCTTTGTGGTGGAGCCGCTCTTGTTGATGGGGAACCAAAACGGTGATTTGTTCATCTTCTCTATTCTTCAAGAAAAGGTCGTACAGCGCATCAACTTTAACGGTGGCTCCAGCTACGCCACCCACACGAGTGTCCCCGCGTCTTCTGATGGGGGTCACGTGAAGGTGGTCTCATCGCAGGTGGCGGCGATTGCGGAGGTGGAGAGTGGGGTGGAGCGCAAGCTTACCAATATGGTGGAGTACGCCTCAGTGGCCAAACGAAACCGCAAGCCCTCCTTCCGCGTCGCCCCAGAGACGGACAGCGATACCAAGAAGGTGACCAACAGTCAAAACAATAGTTCCACGAAAGCGTTCTACGACGTTCCGCCATCCATTTTCGCCGTCGCCTTTGACAATGGGCACTTTTTGTTAGTTTGCGTGACAGCGACGGAGGGGTACATGTTGTCCCACTACAACAGCGACGCCTATGGCCTGTACTCGATCCGGTGTATCAGTGTACGGGTGCCCTGCTTCTTCACTCGGCTGTGGACCTCCGCCTACCTCCCAGGGAAGGCCCCTCGTAAGGCGGGAGGGCTGTCTAAACCACCGGATCTGTTACTGGTCTCGGAGAGTATGTTGTTTGTGCACAATGAAGAGAACCAAATTGCCGCGATTGCGTGTAACGGTGGCACCATCGCCCTCGCGCGGTTGCCGAGCATGGAGGTGTTGGCCTCGGTGAGCGCCTATGAGTACCATGCGGTGGGCAACATTATTTCACTCCGCTGGGCCGCCAGCAGTGCCAAGTACCTCCTCGCACCGGACCTCCTCTTCGCGTCCGGCGAGGACGACATGCTCACCGCCTTCCAGCTCAACTGTAATGTCTTGTTCACCGCCAATAGCGATATCTACTCCACCTCCGGTAACTTTACACCGACTCGTAATACACATGGGTTGCAGCTGACGTCCGCTATACCAATGAACAGTTCCCCCGACATGCCCCCCGCCGGTGGGGAGAAGCACTCCTCCTCCACCGACGATAGCGGCTACTTTTTGGCCAACGTCAATAACAACACCGTCGCGGGGGGTTTGTTGCGTATATTAGAAAAGAAACGGTTTCACCGCAGTTGGATCACCGGGATCGATCAAATCCCCCTGGTGCTGCCAGCCGAGAAGACAACAGGGATGCCGCAGCACATTGGGGTCACGCTGCTGTGCACCTCTTACGATAACACCGTCTCCTTCTGGCCCTTGTTATTTCCCTATGGGGCACTGGAGGAGGTAAGCTCCGCCGACTACGCCGCCACCTCAAACGCGAGCAATAGAAGATACTATATCGTCGAAGGTCCCACCGCCGCTCACCCGCTAGATGGAGAGCTGACCACCTGTACGGCCGTGGCGGGGGGGGGGGCTTGTTTTTTTATGATCAGCCTCTGTGTAGGGGAAAGGTAAAGTTGTGGTCCCTCAAGCTAAAGAATATATAATTCGAGGACAATGTTCCAAAAAAAAAAAAAAAACGAAGCGAAAAAGCACTGAGCACTCTTTTCGACGTATAACCGAAGAAAAAAAAACGGTAGACTTTCACTTTCCTTTCTCCTCTATTTTATTTTACTTTTTTTAGAGAGGTTATCAGAAGGAAAAATGCTCCGAAGGGATTTGCTTTTCCTCGTTAAAAGCGCGTCCACTCTTTCTAGTGGACCCCGCGGTCAAACAGAAAGGTCTAATCCTCGTGTAAAAAAGAGGGCGAAAAGGGCGGCGGAAGTGCCCTTCACATTAGAGTTGGGAAATAATATTCAGGTCACGGTGGACACTGTCACGAAACCTTTTTCAATGAACAAAAGCAACAACGGAACCAGAACAAACGTAGAAGCGAGTAGCTCTGCGTCTGCGGGTGGTTTGTTGAAAAATGACGATAATCCTGACACTAGTATAGTAGTAAACGAATCTTCTTTACTGGCGGACAGTGGCGATTCGTTAAGTGAATCCTCGGTGGGGGAAGTGTTTGATACGCTCAAGCACACTGCCCTTCCACTCCTCGCCAGCACCGTCCAGGCGATGCAGCTGGAGCGTGTTCCCGACGCTGACTCCGCACACTCCACGGCCGCTGTATTCTCACCAGATAAAATGCGAGCACTGGTGTACGACGAAGCTCGGTTGGCCTCCCTGACTAGCGCGGTAGAGTGTGTGACGAGCAGCCTGTCTAGCATTCACACGTTAAAAAAGACAACCGGTCGGCGATATGAGCCGGCATTCCCCGCCCTGCTCACCGCCTCCCTGTGGCGCCAGGTGGGTCCGCTGTTGCAGCAGATAGACCACACCATGCAGGCGGGTCGGGGAAAAGGAACGGGTAGCACTGACGCACTGACAAATGCTAATCTACGAAACATTCAAGTCCGTTATGCGGCTGCCTTCAAACAGCTCCGTCGCGCCCTAGCCCTACGAACGAGGGACGTGACGGATGTGCTCACCCCCAACCAAGTGGTGGAGAGCATTGCCTACATGCAGCTGTGTGGCGCCCTCTCCGATGACGTGCTAGGCCCGATGGTGGCGGACCTCAAACGGCGGCAGGAGCAGCAAGACCCACTTCGTCGTCCGCCCTCCCACCACTCTCTTCTCTCTCACCTGGTGTCCACCGTGCCAGCAGGGGAGCACATCTTGCAGAAGGGGGGCGCCACGGTGCTGCTGCGGGTGTTGGGACGACAGTCGGTGCCGGGGCACTTCCACCTGCATCAGTTCATTCACACCACGCTGCTCCCCGCCGTCCGGGACGAGCTGGCGGCGGCGGAGTCTCTGTCGGAGGTGGCACTGGTGGACCTCACCCGCTGCTTCGTGCGGTACGAGGTGACGGGCGACTATGTGGAGCATCTCTCGCGGTTGTGGCGGCCGTACCTGTCCTCTCTGCGTACAACGGACTGTGGGAACCTGCTACGGCTGCTGACGGCCCCGCCGGCGTGGGCCGCCGAGGACCCACAGCGAGCGAGGCCGAAAGGAAGCCGCGCCCTGCGCCGCCTCCGCAAGGGGGGTGCAGCCGTCAACGCTGCCGCGGAGGACTACCTCCCTCTCATACAGGAAGTGTGTGAGGTCATTGTGGAGCGCGGAAGGCAGATCCTGCAGGCCGGCCCTACCACAGCGACGGTGGGGGAGCTCCAGGGTTGGCTAGAGTTGTACCCCACATTGTTACAGGTGAACAGCCCTTCATGGGCAGAGGTGTATTTGACTTCTGCA
This sequence comes from Angomonas deanei, assembly GCA_903995115.1. NCBI lineage: Eukaryota > Euglenozoa > Kinetoplastea > Trypanosomatida > Trypanosomatidae > Angomonas > Angomonas deanei. The sequence continues at coordinate 157,188 of LR877164.1, forward strand.
GACAGTATTTATTATTTACTCGGGGAGGCGTGCAAAGCGCACGCGGCGGACGGGGCAGAGAAGTGGTGGCAGACGGTACTGCCCGTGGAGCAGGCGGAAAGGGCGATACGTTCCCTCATCCATCGCAGCACACTTATCCCGGAGCATCCGCTGCATGCACTGCTGCTAAAGCGACTGTTGTATGACCCCGCGAGCAAAAAAAGTCCACCCACCGCCAACCTGGCGCTGCTCTCCATGGAACTCATGACGGTGGACAAGCGAGACGATCTGATGGGTTATGCTAACCATCACGGTGAGGAGGAGCAGAAAGAGGAAAAGAGTGTCCTGTCAACGGAAGACTCTTACTACCACACCATGCGGTCGTACTTCTCTCCGACAATCACCGCGGACGATGCGCAGCAGGCCTTGGCGCTCCTCCGGACACACAAAGCAAAACTAGGTGCCACCTCCTTTATAGCCGCCATGTGCGTCGCGCCGCTGTGGGAACTGCCTGTTCCGATGCAGCAAGGGGTTCTCAATCACTTTACGTCCATTGCCTCAGGGGTAACACCGGAGTGGTTGATAAAAGGGGTCGCGGCCGCCACACACCTGCAAATGATGCACGACACGAACCGTCATGCCCACTCGCCCGTCGTGGTGGCGGACGCAGTGAGTGTCAAGCGTTGGTTGTCTCGGTTCACGCTGGGCGACGTCACCCGTCAGGTCGGCATTGACGGTTGCACCACGCTGCTGGAGATATTTCAGCTGAAGGATAGCTACTCCGTAGACAATGCCCTGGCCAAGAGTAATGTAGTCCACCGGGTTGGCTTCTCCTCTCCCGTGATGAGGTGGAGGGGGCGATGCCGTTGGAGTCTGTTCCTCGACTGGTCAATGCCCTACAAGGGGCGGACGTCTTTTACACGCACCTCTTCTCCCGACTTTGCCGACTGCTGCTGGCAGAGGTGCAGTCCGCCCCTCTCCGTGTGTTCCTTCCCGCGTTCCAGGTGGTGGCGGAGGAGTACAGCCGACGCCTCGTGCGTGGCTCCGTCTTCCAGGATGTGTGGGAGCAACTGCGGCAGCGACTGGTGGGCGGTACAGAGGAGCAACAGACCGGGGAGACCCTTACCCTGGAGGAGGTGGTGCTGGCAGCCAATGCGTTTGCCGCTTTAGACCTCACCGATCAGCCCCTGTTTCTGGTGCTGGTTCACCGCCTGTGGCAGCTCGTAGAGGAACCTCCTGTCAAGCCCCCCTTCGAAGGAACCCAGCGTGCCGTACGACTATGAGATAGCGGGGGGACAGTCCAGAGAGGACGACGAAGGGGAGAGCCGTCGTCGTCATGTGCGGCAGCGGGCGGTGCAGCAGCTGACACCTAGCGCGGTGGCGGTCATGACCACCGCACTCCTTCGTTGGTCTCACCCCAAGGCCACCCCCGCCTTGCTCCCACACTGCCTCTTCTCGCTGCGCCAACAGTGTCACACCCTCTATCCCATCGATGTCGTCTGTGTCCTCCCATCCTTGTTGCGTGCCCTACACGAAGCAGAGTTGCAGCTCCAGCATAATAATAATAGTAATAATCAGAATGAGAATGAAAACCACGTGGTGGAGGAGGGATGGCTCACCACGCTGCCGCCGACAGAGTTGGAGTACTTGTTAGTACTGTTGCACCGCGCCTACGACGGCTGCCGTACCTTCTTCCTGTTCCTTTACAAGGACGTTCGGACGACTCCAGTGGAGGAGAACCAAGTGGCGCTGGCGCTACCGACGGCCCTCACACACATTGAAGACATTGAACAATACTCCGAGGCCTATCGAGCCCGCTTTACGCACAAAATACGAACTTCTATTTTGGTGGTCCCCAAGGTATACTTTGTCACCGTTCTTGTTGAACTGTGTCACAGTGGGATGCACGACACACCGCTTGCCACCGTCTGCGCCGACCGTCTGCTGCACGAGAAGGAGCGTACCGTACTGCGAGGTCGCCTGTCTGCGGAGGAGCTGACGGAACTGTTCCTATCGGTGTGTTTTCATTTTTTGAAGTCCGCCGGGGAAACGTCGGAGGACACCGCCACCAATGACGACGTGGATGGGAGGCACTATCTGCTGCCGGTGTTGGATGCACTCTGGGAGAGAGTGGAGGAACTAGAAGTGAAGCACATCCACGCGATCCGTCGCTGTCTCTTCTACTATTTTGAAAGGGAAAAGATAGACGAGGATTTCCTGGAGCGGCTGGAGAATCAGATTCAGACGATTCAGCACATGGACCGGCAAATCAAGGAAAAGAAACGCAACATGGAGAGGGCGGTGGCGGACCGCATCAAGGAAGAAAAGAAGGAAAGTGTGTCCCCACTGGAGCAGAAGGCTACGGCTCCACCTGCGGAGAGTGTTTCCATGACAGCGGACGACTTGTTCGACCTATAAATAAATAATAATAAAAAAATACAATTCTTCACAATTTAATTTTTTTTTTTTTTTTGTTTTCGTTCATCAAAACAGAAAACTCTTCTGGTGTCTTATTGTTGATCTAAAAGGGCAAGAAAACATTATCTATTCTACTATTATTTTCACTCCCACTCTCCACCAAGCGCAGGCAAGAATACCATTCATCAGTTTAAACCATGGCTAACCGAGAGTTTTCAGACAAGTACACCAAGTACAACATGGATACCTTCTCCGGTAGGGTGCGGTACTGGACGGAGTGCATCAACCCCCTCCTGCTCCTCGAGAACGAGCGGTCCCTACAGAAGCATCAAATGCTGTTAGACCGCTGGAAGTCCGGGGAGAAGGGACTGGCCAACGCGGACCTCTGGGCGGCACGCCGTGCGGTGGAGCAGTGCATTCACCCGACCAGCGGGGATGTCATCCCACCGCTCTTTCGTATGAGCGCCTTCCTGCCCATGAACTTTCTCATTGTCCCGACGATGATGGCGCCTGCCACCCTCACCAGCGTGCCCCGCACCATGTTCATTCAGTGGTTCAATCAAACCTTCAACGCGGCGGTGAACTACGCCAACCGGAGCTCCGACAAACAGCCAATGTCGGAGATCGGGAAGGCCTACGGCGTGGCGGTCACCGTCGCCTGCGGTGGCTCACTGGTCGCGACGAATATGCTCAAGAAGTTACCCTCCGGCACGGTGAAGGCCACCATCATCCGCGGCACCGTGCCTTTCATTGCCGTCAGTACGGCCTCCGTCCTCAACCTGGCTTTCATGCGCAAGAACGAGTGGATGTCTGGGGGGAAGGGGATCAAGGTCAAGGATGAGGACGGCACGGTCCGTGGGGAGAGTATCAGCGCTGGCCGCGATAGTCTAGCCAAGTGCAGTGCCACCCGCATTATTTGGAATCTCCCCTGCATGGTGCTCCCCACCCTCTTCATGGTGCCCCTCGCCTCCATCCCTGCTATCCGGGCCCACCCGCTCGTGACGGAGACCGCCCTGCAGATGCTGGGCCTCACGCTGGGTGTCCCACCCGCACTGGCCGCCTTCAACATCAATCAGACCATTGGTGCCACATCGCTAGAGAAGGAGTTCCAAAACTTGAAGCGAAAGGACGGCACTCCCGTGACTACCTTTTCCTACTATAAGGGAGTTTAATGAGGAGTGGCGGAAAAGGGGAAAAAGTGAAAGAATACCCTTGCACAGTAAGAGTGTTTTGTTTGTTTGTTTTGTTTTGTTTTTAATATAAATAAATAAAAAGAGGAACATATATGTGTAGCTTTCTTACCAAACTACAATTCGGCAATGATATTGCAATAAAGGGTCAAATGAGTTCACATCATGGGTCATAATGGAGTCGTTCGAAACAAATGACTTGCATCGTTATCACCTTTTTTTTTTTTATTTCGTTTTGTCAGTTTACATTTAGCGCTTGACTTTTTTTTTTTTTAATGCAAAGTGGAAATGCACAAGAAATAGAAACTGTAGAAACCGATTATAAATGAAGTCATAAGCATCCTGTTCTGTCGATTTTTTTAACAAACATTATTTGTGTTTATATAATTTATGATCGTGAGACCCTTCGTCCCCCTCTCCTTTATTCTACCGTAAAAGGAAAAAAAGAAGTATAAAGAGCGGAAGACGCACACACACACAAAGGAAAACCATAGATTTTCTCACGGCATATATATATATATATATATTATCAGTTTATAAGCTCATTATAGAGTCATGTCATTTCATGGTCCTCCCCCGTTAGTCTCGACAGAAGAAGGGGTGGGTATCATCACTAGAGACAAGAAGAAAAAGAAGACCCACGAAAAGGAAAAGGCTGACACCGATAATAATAATGAAGATAACGACGTCCACAGCGAAACACATACAAATCATAACAGTGACACCAATTCGTCCCTTGCACGTCACGCGAGGGCTGTCAATCGACACGCCAGCACGGTCGGTGAGGTGCAACCTCCCGTGCCGCCCACTGTTCCCACCACAGAACTGCCGCCACTCCCACCGCCGCCGTCCACCGCTGCGGCACCACCACCACCTGCTCCAACCGTGATCGACCCACTACTGTCCGAGATTGACGACATCTTCCAAATAATCCCACGCAGCGAGGCGGAGGAAGGACTGTTGGCGGCACGGGAAGGAATGACGGTGGCCACAGCGGAGCACACCACACTGGAGGAGTACTTTAAAAATGAACGAAACAGGCAGTACGAGGATAACTGGGTCCTCTCCAGCGATGGGTACCTCCTCCCTGCCGTCGCTGTGGCGGAGGCACCGGACAGGGTGGTGGAGGACAGTGGGGAGCAGGGGCGATCCCATAAAAAGAAGAAGAGCAAGAAGAGGATACCACTGCAGGAAAAGGACCCGAATCAGATGGACGAAAAGAAAAAAGAAGAAAAGCGGCGCGTGTCGTTTGAGCTGGAGGACCCTGGGGACGCCTCGTGGGACGATAATTCCTCCAACTCCTCCTCCTCCCTGGACAGTGAAGAAAATGTGGAGCTGGCACACACGAGGAAGGTCGCGGAAGAGAAGGAGGCCAAAAAACAAAAGAAGATAAAAAAGAAGGAGGAGGAACGGAAGAAGAAGGAAGAGAACGCAGCGCTCATCGCCAAGCTAGACCAACTACCCTTGGGTGTCGAGGAGGACGGCGCAAAAAAGAACAGGAAGAAAAAGAAGAAGAGTAAGCAAAGTGTTCCTTCCGAGGAGGAGGAGCCCGTCACGTTCCGCCGTGCCTTTGACAGCGGGGAGTTTGACCTGGAGGAGGAAAAGGCGGAGAAAGCGCAGGAAGACGCCGATGAGGAGTGGATGCGGGTGGCAGAGCGGCTACGCGCTATGGACCCCCGCGCAGGCGGTACCGGAAGGGACGACAATACACGTATGCCCGTTCGTTTCCAGGCTGGTCCACCTCCTTTTTGGCTCGCAAAGCTAAACGATATTCTTCTCTTTCACAATGCCACCATGCGGGCGACAAGCACGCACAAGCAGTCGGTCGTCTCGGCGCTGCAGCAATTGTGGTCTGATCTCAATGAACTGAAAGAACTGAAGAAGCAGGTCGAACAGGGCAAGGACCCCGCTCCCACCGCACAGAGCTCCGAACTCTACGGCGATATCCCAGCCGAGCAAGAAGACGAACCCAATCAAAACAATAATACGATAAAGACGACAGAGGGAACGGCGCTAGAGGAGGAAATGAAGGAAGTCAGCCAGAACCGCCCCCGTCACAGTTCTGCCGCGACAAACGACACCGTCATTGTCCCAATAGACGACGACCCTATGGACGTCCCCAACGCAGCGCTGCAGGAGACGCTGCTGCTCTCTGCCGAGGCAGACGAGGAGGATCAGCTGAAGCCGATTCTTGCCCAGACAATTCCACTCTGGCGACGTCGGGGGGCGGCGCTCAAGACGATTGGGGAGGTCATGCAGCTCTTGCACGAGCGGATCCAATCCCTAGAGGAGCTGGTCAACACCCCACTGGAGCCGTCACCCCACGAACGGAAGGATAGCGAGGAGGGGCGAGAGGAGAACCGTAGGGCAAAGGTGGTGGCGGCGCTAGGGGTGCCACAAAGTTTTGGGGTGGACGGCAGGCAAAGTGCGCGCCTCCCGCCGGTTATTGAAAATGCCATCGCCTCAACGACCACGAACACACTTCTGTCCGATATCTTTACAAGCCCTGAAAGCGCATTTACCAACCGTGCCGCACGCCTGCAAAAAGCGGTCTACCGTCAGATCCCCTATATCCACGACCACTACCTCATTGAGGAGGATATCCAGCCCCTCTACGACGAGCTCGCCCTGCGAAAGCCCAATCTGCTGGAGGACGGGATTCACCCCGGCGGTGGCAGCGCGGACGAGACGACGGAGATGCGCTCCTATTCGATTCATATTGACTACATTCGCTTTAGTCCCCCGATGCAGTCGGTGAGCTCCGCCACGGCCACGCATATCTTTTCCACCACCACCAGCGCAGAGTCCTCCGTCCGCAGTGATCCCTCCGGCACGTCCAGCGCGGAGGAGTCCCTCCGTCTGTACCCTCACTTTTCTCACTTGAAAGGGGCCAACGCCTATATGGGCAGCCGGCGGCCCCTCACCCCAGCGGAGGCGGCGAAACTAGTCATCGCCCGGCTGCGGCTGACGAAGGCCACCCGCCATCTTTCCGTGGTACCTTTTACCGACGAGGAGTGTCTCATCTCCATCCTGCTGCAGCACTACGAGTACTATCGTTTGCTGCGACTGAACCTGCTGCCGCACCTCAAGTGCCACTCCTTTTACGAGGAACAGCTCCGGCACCTCAGTGCCAGCCCCTCCGCCGCCGCCTCCGTGGATGTGGAGAACCTCGCGCGACAGTTGGAGTTACTCCGGTCCAAGGCGTGCGAGGTGGAGGAGCTGTCCATGAACGTGATGATTGGGGTGTGGTACGAGGTGCTGCGGCTACGAGGGGAAGACCCCCAGCGCTTTATTCTGCCGCCGACGCCACAGTCCAAGTACCGCGCCAAGCAGGAGCTGTCGCCGCATCATGAGGCCCTGCAGCACGGCCGCACGGAACAGGAAAGTGAACGGCGTGTGGTGAATGAAGAAGATATTTTCTCCTCCGACTACGACCCCAGCGAGCCGCAGCCGCGGGAAGACGGGTTCGGCGGTCATCAGGCCACCACATCCGTGATTATGAGCCCACCAGGAAACCCGAATAACAGGGAGGAGGAACATTTGCTGGTGAATCGGTTCAACAGCGACAACTCCATCCGCCGCTCCTCCAGTGAGGAGAGGCCGCGACAGTTCCGCTTCTACCTGCGCCGCCGGGAGAGCCTAGAGGAGGTGCCCTACCGCTCCGGTGAGTATGTCCTCAACTATGTCGCCGAGGTGGAAGGGGTGGATGTGGTGGAGGCACGGGAGCGCATGCTGCAGCTGCTCCACATGGACGGTGGCAACGAGGTGGAGGGTGGCGCGGCCGCTCCTCCCAAAAAGAGTAAAGCAAAAGAGGAGGGCGACGATCCGGTAGAAAAGCAGCTGGAACAACTAATTCACTTTCAAGTGGTGGTCTTTGCCAGGGCGAGTGCCGCCCTCCCGCCCCAGTACATTGGCTGCTCCATGCCACGGCCCTTGACGACCAGCAAGACCGTCTTCTTCAATGAGACGTTTGAGCTGCGGGCGGCGCGAGAACCGCAGGAGTTCCTGCTGCACGTGATTCCCCTCGCCGACGCCGGCCAGCCCACCCGCACCGTCATCTCCACGGTCCGGGTACGTCCTGTGCTGACCCGCTGCTATCTGCTTCATCCGATGCAGTCCCCCATCGCCTTCATCTTTCGCGGCAAGACCGTCTCCCGCTACACCGACAACCCCGTCGAGGGCGTGGTGGCGGTGTCGACGACGTGGACCAGCACTCAGGGATACACGGTGGAGCAGGTGGAGGACCTCTTCCTGAAAGGGGGCGCGGACCCCCTCAACCCGGAGTACCGCCCGCTCGTGCAATTCTTACGCAACTACTACGCCGAGCTGGACCGAAACTCCGAGGAGCTCGACACCCGCAAGCGCGCCTTGTTGAAAAAGTCCAAGGATAAACACACCCGAAAACGACGAGGAAGTCGGGCCGGCACCCGTGAAAACGAGCGAAAGGGAAGCATCGTGCCCGTGTCCGACAAGGAGGGGGAAAAAGGCGGTGGGATACGAGACTACTTTTCCCAGCGGTTACAGTTTCTGCAGCGGCGGTGGCAGATCCTGAAGGGACAGCAACTCCCCAAAGATGAGACAGAGGAGCGCTTTTATAGAAACCCCATTCCCCTGACGGAGGAGGGCGGGAAGGAGCTCTACCGTCGTGTGGTGCGGGAGGTCGAGGCGGACGAACTGAAGCGCAGCGAGTACAACCAGTGCGGAAAGATATTTGACGAGAGAGAGTACTACAGCGTACCCTCCGCCATCTCCGGTCTGACCCTGACGCCTCTTCCCAAGACGGTGAAGGTGCACCTATGGCAGGAGCGGCAGCGTCGCCTCAAGCGGACCGCCGTGTCCAAGGGGACGCTGACCGATGAAGAGATGTTAGAGCGAGTGGTGACGGTCCCCAAGTTCAGCATGAAGCTCGTGTTTGATGTCAAACCAAGGAGTCAGTTGAACCCACGTCGTCGTGCCCGTCCCAAGACGGATGAAATCGACCGTGAAGAACTCAAACGACGTCAAGACAGTTCCATCGTGGTGCACATCATGAAGGCGAACAACCTCCCACTGAGGGCGGACGGCACCCCGCTGGAACCTTTCGTGCAGGCCGGCTTTGTCTACGAGACCGCCTACTCCCGCAGCGAGGTGGGCCACTCTCCGTCCTGGTTTGAGACCCTCAAACTCCCGTTTCAGCCATTAGATTTCGAGGAGGAGACACTGAGTATGATAGACGATGATGTGGTGATATCCGTGTACGACAAGGTGGAGATCCCCATTCCCTCCCGCACCGTGACATTGGGGGCCGTCGCCCACGAGACCCACTACCGGACAGAGCGCCGACTGCTGGGGACGTTACGTATTCCCTTCTACTCCCTTCATCAGGCGGAGGAGGCCCGCATGGAGGGGGTGTACCCTCTGGATATGCCGCGCTGGCTGTTGGGGTATCACCAAATCAACACGCGGGTGTCGGCCGCAGACGGCGGTCCGGACGGCGCCTCCAAGCCACCGCTCATGCGAGAGAATCCATTCGGCGGAGAAGATGGGGAAGAGAAGGACCCACTCCTGCAGGCGGGCAGACCCAACGACGAGGGGATCGTGGATATGCTAGACTCCCACCTGGAGCCGACCATTCAGCTGTACATCTCCCTGTGGCCGCCACTGCAGCGTGGCAAGCGTAAGGTACCCTCCCTCGCCGACGTCGCCAAGAAGGTGCATGGACTAAACGTTTCCTTCGAGTTGCACTACTTGCACGAAGTGGCCCTCAAGTGGGCAAAAACGGCGAAAAGTAAGATAAAGCGTGTCGCCTCCATGAACGCCACCGCCGGATCGCGAGAGGTGGAGCCGTTTGTGTACTGCTCAAATGGGGATTTGGTGCTCCTGTGCCGCTATCTGCTACCCCGGGGCGGTCCGCCACCGAAGGAGGTGACCAACGTGTTCGAGGCCATTCGTTATGTCTCCCTGCTGCCCTTTGTGGTCGACATTATGACCTGGGGGGATAAGGATGTCTGGAGCACCAATGCGGAGCTACTGCAGCTGCGATCGGGGGACTACGAGGAGCTGGCCTTGCTGCTGGCGCACTTCCTACGGCACCTCGCCCCGGAGCGACCCTCCTACGTGGTGATTGGGGCGGGTGAGATCTACGAGCAAACCATCATGGTGCTGCACTCCTTCGACGGACGGCAGTGGTGTCTCATCGACCCTCGCACCGGCTATATTTGCAAGGTGGAGCGACCCTATGGGACGGTGTTCAAGGATATACAAGTAGTGATGTCCCATGACCAAATGTGGGCCAACGTGCAGCTCTCCGGGCTGCCACACCGTATGTCGTGGGACCTCACCAAACCAGAGTACTGGCACCCCTGCTACGACCGGCTCAAGGATAAGAAGCTGGAGCAGTACATCCCCTTTATGTCGCCCATACAGCGGGAGGTGCTGAGCTTCTACCCCGCCGACCCCAGCCAGGCCCGCGAGATCGAGAACGACCTGCGGGAGGAGCTGCAGAAGGCACTCCTGGCCTGGCGCAATCAGCGGACGCCCATGTACCGCCGTGATGTCGAGGCGGTGCTGCGCGAGTTGCTGATTGAACTAGAAAAGGAACGGTGCTCCTTTGGGTCGACCCGCTCGGTGGAGATCACCACGCTGGCCCACCAGCGGCTGTCCGGCTACCTCGGCCGTCCCGTCGTCGCCCCCCGCCGGCACAAGAAGCGGAGCAAGTCCAAGGAAAAGAAAGGGGAACCCAACGAGGAAGAGAAGAGGGAGGAAACCCGTTTTGATAGAGGCTACACCGTCGCCGGATCGCCCGTGACATCCTCTTTTAACCCCGCGATACACACTTCAATGAAATATTACTAAAAGTGTTCGAGACCGCCGTACACGAGGTAGGCACCGACGACGTCAACTTCTCCGTCGGGGTGTATGTGAAGAGTTATAGTGGGAACGTGTGTGCCATGTGGGTCCTTTTAGTGGCGTTGTGCAAGACATAAAAAAAAATAGACCACAAACGATTACATAGATTACTCTATTGTTCATATATGAAAAAAAGAAAAAACTTTATTTAGTATCCGATGCATAAGTCTTTTTAAAACAATAAAATCCAATTCTAACAGTGTTAATCCATTACCCTCTCTCTCTTTCCTTCCTTTTAATACGGTTAAGAGTAAATATTTTTACTTTTTCTCATCGCCATTTTTTGTTTTTTTGCTATGGACCGCAACCTCGGTATGTTCTCCCGTAACTTTGGCCATCAGAGCCCCACGACGATGGTCTCCCGCGGTAACACAGGCCCTAACGCATTCGGCGCCCCCCGCGGCAACCCTGACCGGTCCACAATGTTTAACTACAACTCCACTTCGAATCCTCAATTTTCTAGGTTCGCCTAAAAAGGAAAAGGAGGAAGAGAAGAAAAAATAGGAGTGCTATATTATTAAATTAAAATAACTAAAAAATAATTATATTAAAAGCAAAATGTGTTTGTATATACTTCTTTTTTTTTTTTTTTTGACATTTCCTGATTATAGAAGATAGGAATAGATGATATACGCTTAAATGAAAACAAAACTCAACTTTTTTTGTGTTTTTCTTTGTTATTTTAAAAATAGAGCTTTTTGTGAGAGTCCCCACGAAGCAACCGCTGTAACTACTACTATAAGTACATCCCATTTTTTTTTTTTTACATATATTCCTGATAGAAAACTAATATTTAAAAAAAAAAAAAATACCAAATAATAATACAAATAAAAAGGATGTGTGAACTGCTAAAAATACACTTGGACTACTTCACAGCTAAACTGTTTCTCCTCTCAAATTTTTTTTTAAAGAAACAAAAAAAAAAAAAGGATCGTAGCCCCACTAAAAAAAATGATGTCTAAAGCCGCCTATATGATGCAAGAAAACTTGCGTCATAGTTACTCCCTCATCGTCGACCTCCGTCAGCCCATCTCCTTCTGTGTCCGCGGCCGGCTGCCCTACCCGTCCGGTCTACTCGCCGTCTCCACGCTCTTCCGCAACTGTAAACCAGCAGACGTGTACGCCCACAAGTACTTTATAGAGAAGCAAAGTAACCCCTCCCAGCCCTCCCCCCAAATGCACATCACAGAGGAGAGTCAAAGTATCATGAAGGTCATCAGCGGACTGCGCTACATGAAGGACGACAACTCCAAACTGGATAACACCATGTACATTTGTACGGACTTTGATATCCCCGCCGACGGGAGAATGTTGCAGTGCATGAAGGATCTGAAAAAGGAGCGGGAGCTGCAGTCGCGGCTGGAGAAGGTGGAGGAGGCCAAGGCAGAGCAGACGGTAGTGCCAGAGAAGGGGACCGATGACGTGGTGGCCAAGCGGTACCAGAGTCGTCTCGATGCATTTGTGGAGCAGCTCACAAACGAATCCAAGGCGGTGGGAAGCATGCGGAAGGAAAAGGAACCGCAGACACTGAAACAGTTGCTCAAAAGTGCGAGGGGAAAGGCCAAAACCGACGACGACGAGGAGTATGATTATGCCTCCGATAGTTCCGCCGCGAACGGGCCGCCGTCCTTGCGGAGTGTGATTGGGTCGGGCAGCACCACCTTCCCCAGCGCCGCCGACGCGATGGAGCAATCCAACGTGTACCGCTTCTTCGAGGAGGCGAACCGCATTAGTCAAAAGGCAGATAAGACCAATACAGGCGCCTTCATGGATAATGTAGAGGGAAGCCTCGGCCGAGAGCCCCTACGATTCATCAAGTGAAGGGCGGGTACTACACCGTCCTGTACAACCCGGTGGAAACAAATGAGATTACCTTTATTGATGTGATACGCAAACTGTCGGCGCAGCGTGGTGTGGTGCGGGCGATTGTGGTGCCCACCCGGGACGGGCTGGATCACCTGCAGCCGTGGGCCGATGCCTTCCCGGACGCCACCATCTACACCGCGGGGAGAGGTCCCCTCGGCGGCAGAGAGCGCCCGTATGGAGGAGCGTGACGGCCCCCGTACGTACGGCCTGCGCGACATGGGCGGTGGGGTCCTGGGGATGGAGTTCCCCGACTTTGACGCCGAGGCGGAACAGAAACAGACGGAATCGGTCCAGGAGGAGGAACAGCGACTGCGGGAGGAGATGCGGGCGGCGGTGCGGCTGGCACAGCGGGGGGAGGAGGAGAAGGACCCGGCCGACGTGCTCTGGGAGGACCCCTCCACCCTGCGGGAGCCCGGCGCCGACCTCAAGCGCTACCTCCGCCCGTCTGACCTTCACCGGGTGCAACTGTTGGATGCGGTGCTCGCCGCCAACCCCAGCCCGGACAACGCTGTCCTGCTCACCCCTGATATCGAACTACTGCAGGTGGCCGGGGATGCCGTGGCCAACGAGTACGTCCTCTACGATAAGAAGAGCAAGGTGCTCGCCTGCCGGGAGCTGTTTCACGGCGCCTACAGTGACCTCGACCCGGTGAACACGTGGTTCTGTCGGGTGTGGTTCAAGTTCATGAAAAAGGGAAACTACAAGCGGACGGACATTATTCCTCGCAGCAAGTACTGGCAGCTAATGCGGCAGGATGGGCTGCAGACGACACAGCGGTGGGTGGACTGGTTGACACGGAATAGAGAGATTCATTCGCTCGTGTTCGCCCATGGCACGCCGCCGGCCACTGGGGACTGCGTGAACACACTACGGGAGCAGTGGGGGTTGCCCGCGTTACAGCGGCTGCCCCATGCCGAGGAAATAAGGAAAATGGAGGAACCCGAGGTGGCCCCGAAGCCGAATAAGAAAAAGCCGACGGAGGTGAAGCGAAAAGAAAAGCCGGATCTCAGCTGGTTGTACAAGAGCTCGTCCTAAAAGGGAAATGAGCGAGAATAGTGTTATACTTCACAAACTAATAAACCTTCATTCTTGTTTCATTATTTTTATTTTTTTTTGTTACTATGAATGGATGGACAGTTTTTGCAACAGTGTTTAATACGTTTCTCTCTATTCTTTCAGCTCTTTTTTTTTTTTTCCTCAATTCGTCATAGAAAAAAAAAAAAAAACCTAACCATAGTTACATTTATTCCCAAAACTCTCATTTTTATTTGTTTTTATTTTATTTTATATTACTCAAAATTTTCAGTCTTTTCTGATATATTACGATAAAAAAAAAAAAAGCAATATTTAGAAAAAAAAAAATGTCTTTTCGATCCAATAGTAATACCAGCTTTGGTAGTGTAGGAGTGTCCGAGCGGCACGGGGGAGGGGAGGATCCCGCCTGGCTACAGCCGTGGCGCACCCCTTCCGCTGCTCGGATAGGCGGATTAGCGCTCATTTCCAGCGTCGATAGTTTACTCCATAATGTCGTCAAGGCACGAAAAACAAGTGTCAAGATGATTTACGGGCTGCGTCAGAATCCAGACACCGCCACGCTCATGACCTCGATGCGGTCGGTAGAGGCGCAGCAGCGTACCTCACCCACTGGCATCACACTGATCGACATTGCCTGCAGTCCCAGCTCCAGGCGCACCTCCACCGTCTTCGAGCCCCGCAGCTCCGCCCAGTTCTCCGGCTGTTACTGTCCCAGCGGTGTCTCCAGCGACCGCCCCGAGCGGACGGGTAGCTCTGCCAAGGACAGCGGCACCTCTACCCCCGCCGCGCAGCATGAGAATTATACCATTGTCAAGGAACTGAACTCCCCCGTGCCGGCGATCCCCCGCTTCAGCACGCTGGTGGAGGAGAAGGAGGCGCTCATGAAGCACATCGAGCGAGAGTCTCTCCCGCACCCACGGGACACCAACAGCAGCGAGAAGGGGCGGGAGAGTGAGTTCTCGCCGCTGCGGTATGGAAGTGTCGAGCCGCTCAGTCACACGGCGAGGCCCACCGGGGACGCCATGTCGCACTCTTCCTTCCTGAGTGGCAGCCAGGAGCTGCGGTCGGGGGAGGAAAGTCCCCCACTGGAGGGAATGGACTCCCTGGAGCGAGAAGAAGTAGAAGAAGCAGAGTACGAGGAGTTCGAGGAGGAGAATGCGAGCGAGCAAAACTTCGGGGAGGGCGGTCACCTCGCCTGTGTGCCGGGGGACTCCCTCTTCAACCGCTACACGCTTATCCGACAGCTGGGGGTGGGCCGCAGTAGCAGGGTGTGGCTCGCCGTCGACCAGGAGCAGTGTGCTGTCAGCCGTCGGCAGCTCATCAAGGAGCTCGGGGAGGAGGAGGTGCGTCGACTGTATAACCCACGAGAAAAACCACTTTTCGTGGCGATCAAAATATTTCGCTGCGGGGAAACCTACTCCGACTGTGCCCTGTACGAGTCTGGTGTACTAAAGTACATTAACGAATACATTCGCGTGAAATCGATGCAAAAACGGTTTACACTGAACATTGGGCGATCCCACCGCAGTAGCGCCGCTGAAACCCCTTTGCGCAGCAGCAGCAATCCCACCAGCCCCCCACGCGCCAAGTTCGGTAGCAATGCGCTGGACAACTCCCTCACCACCAACAGTAGCGCCGACCGGCAGCTAGATGCGATCATTTCCTATCATCAGCGTATTACCTGCATGAAAGGGTACTTCAGTGTCGACGGGGAGTATGGCACCCATAACTGCCTAGTGATGGACGTGGTGGGGGCGGGGGTGGATGCCGCTATCAACGAGGCAGAACTAAAAGGTTTGCCCTTGGAGATTGTCAGCTCCATTCTCATCTCTGCCCTGGAGGGGCTGAGCCTGCTCGCGTCCATTAACGTCATTCACACCGACATCAAACCGGAAAATTTGCTCTTTGTGGATTTGGAAGAGTCCATTGCGAATGAGATGCGCGAACTGCAAACGGCCCATCTTCACACCGGGCCGGATAGCAAGCTGTGGGGACCCTCCAGTGGTCTGCGCATTTCCGTCGCCGACTACCTACGGTACCAAAAAGAAAACAAACTGGGGGAACTGAGCAAGACTATCAATGTGAATAGTTATAAAGTGTACGTGTCCGACTTTGGTCTCTCCTTTGTCGTGCCGCCCGTCCTGCGCGGTGGCGTGGATGGCCTGCGAGAGCTGGGGATGGACGACAGCGTGTTCGAGCTAGACCCGATGGAGCAGGTGCGGCTCATGACCAAGGCGCAGGAGCAGCAGGCACGACAGGCCAGGCCAGTGAGCAGCTTTGTTCGGGCAGGGAACCGGAAGAGTGGAAATGTGGAGTCCCCGCCGTTCCAGAGCATCACTGCCGCTCCGTCTGCCGCGATGGATAGCTCTAGCACCGTCCGCGTCGAGCGGGTCTCCTACTTGAATGTGCACAACAGCAGCAATCACAACCCCATGACCTCCGATAGCAGCATCAACAGCCACGAAAAGGAGGCGTCGCCGAGGTTCTCGCAGCGCAATGTCGCCTACACCTCCAGTCAGTGTGGCAGCCCCCTTCCCGTCGCCATGATGCCGGGTGGGAACATCCCCGACATTGCCGCGCGGAGCAGCAGCAGCGTGCCACGGGAGGAGAGCCCTAACCGACCGCTATCCGCCCTCTACTCCGCCGTCGTCGCCCCTCCCACCGAACTGGAAAAGGATATTCTCGATCGGCAAAACTACAAGCGCGGTGTCACCGTCCAGAGCAGGGAGTACCGCTCCCCGGAGATCCTCCTCGGCCAGCACTTTCTCACCTCTAGCGATATATGGTCGATCGGCTGCATCGCCTACGAACTCGTGACCGGTAAGTTTTTGTTTGACGCACACGCCGACTACGAAGAGGCGCTGGCGGAGGCCAACGCCCAGGACGCGGAGCGGCGACGTCTCGAAGGCAGTAATCGCTCCTCCCGGCAGTTCAGTGGTTGGTTCGATAAACTAAAAGGAAAGGGCAATGCCGCCAACTCGACAAGTGAGATGATCAGCGCCCCGTTTGACGACCCTACCGGAGAGAATACCATTAACGCGCTGTACTACGAAGAGTATGAAAAGGACTTGGACGTGATTCACTTAAAGTCTATCATGAAGGTCATTGGCCCCCCGCCGCCGGCGCACCTATTCGCAGAACCGGTCGGCGTCTACGTCGAGCACTTCTTTGACGCGGAGGGTCGGTTCATGTTCTTCGAGGACGATGAGGCGGCGGCGTGCGGCGTGGAGGACGCCGCCCCGTGCAAGAGAAGGAGTTCCCTCTCCACCACGGAGAACTCGCTGAACTCGAGCACCAATGTCAGCTGGCTGCGCACCGACAGTGCCACCCCCTCCCTGGGGGTCAGTCCGGCCTCCGTCTCGCTACACTACGCACCTCCCAGCACCCAGGTGCACCGTGGCAACACGCGAAACTGCGCCACACCCACGCCGCGGTGGCGAGAGATCCAACAAGAGTTGGAGGAGAAATTTGAATCTAGGGACGAGGCCCATCAGTTCGAGGCCTTCCTGTCCGCCTGCCTTCAGTGGGATCCCTCCCAGCGGGCCGACGCGCTCACCTTGTTGCAGTCGAACTGGATTCAGTTCAGACAGCGTTGATAAAATAATGAAGAAGAAAAAAAAGCGAAAGAAATGCACATTACATTTTACAATTCTTATACCCATAAGTATTAATGTTTTTGAGATGGCAAAACAAGACAAAAAAAAAAAAAAAGAGCTATGTGCCCAGGCAGATGATAATCAATCAATTTGCTTTCCTTTCCCTCTCTCTCTTATATTTTTCAAAGAACTTCTATTTTATTTTTATAACCACACTTCAGAATACCAACTTCATCAATGGACTCCCCAGCCGCTGTGTCGCAACTCACTCACAAACGTAACGAGCTGGAAAAAGGGGTGTATAGCCTCTCTCTATCTAAAGAGGAGGACACAGACTTCACGGAGGCGGCGGCCGCTCCTGTCGATCGGCAAGTTGCCTATTACCCCAACAAGCGAGAGCGGTGCGCGTCCTTGACGATCGCATCCGACACCGATGACGAGGCACAACCGTCCTCGAGGCGAATGGAAGGGGAAGAGGATCCCTTCTGTGTCTCCCGTTGCTTAATGAACGCTTTCTTGGAAAGTGAATTCAGTGACGCCGATGAGGTCACGGAGCCGACACGGCATGTCAGCGCGCCAAAAGAGGAGGATTCCTTCAGGATAGAAGTGGCAGTACCGACGGCTTTCACCACCGCCGCCGGACGGACCATTTGCCTCAGAGAAAAGAAGACGGTTCAACGGTACACACCGGAGGACGAACAGAACAAGGGTCAGACAGAAAGAAAAGTGAACCCACTCTATCAATTCCTATTTGAAAACCCAGTCCTCTGTTCACGTGATCAGCTGTTGGCGGCGAAAGTGGTGGAAAGGGAAGAGGTGTTGGTGTCGTCTGACGACTCCGATGACGAAACCGAAGTGAGTCTTCAACTGGAGTACGCAGAAAGTGAAGGAGAGGTAGCGGAGGAACACGACGAGAAGGCGAACACCACCGATGACGAAACCTTTTTGAGACAAGCTCGGGAAATCATTCTGCTCTCTTCTCTCCAACGAAAGTCATTTCATATGTCGGATAACCGACGTCATAACACATTTTCGATGGATAAGTTTTTCCCCGTTACAGTCAACCGAATCCATCAGAGTGCTTCACTAAATGAGAAACTCTCCTCGCACGTCTGTCGCCGCATCCTGAACGCCGACGACGATGACCGCCCACCTTGTTTGTTCACGGCGATCGACTATACCGGTTTCACTAGGGCGGACGGTAGTCGTATTTATATCCAGTAACACAGATTTTTTCAAAATTGTTTTTTGCTTCTATGCACTGCTAACCTTTTGTTTCTGCTATTCACTTTTAAAACACAACAATTTTTTTGCCTGTACTTCGCCACCACGTCGCACCTGTTCACTTTCTTCCATCCAGCAATTATCCTTCTTCACTTCCACTCTTTCTTTTCTCGCATCTCAAAGATTTTTAAGCTATCCCCAAACTCTCTTTTTTTTTTCCTATGTCGGATGATAAACGCATCGCGCCTCAGGATCAGGACTCCTTCGTGGATGACCAGCCAGGAGTGAAGCCCATCGCCTCGTTCGATGACATGCCCCTCCACCAGAACCTCCTCCGAGGTATCTACTCCTATGGTTTCGAGAAGCCGTCTAGTATTCAGCAGCGTGCCATCGCCCCGCTCACCCGCGGCGGTGACATCATCGCTCAGGCCCAGTCCGGTACCGGTAAGACGGGCGCCTTCTCCATCGGCCTCCTCCAGCGTCTGGACTTCCGTCACGACAACGTCCTCCAGGCCATCGTGCTCTCCCCCACCAGAGAGCTCGCCATGCAGACCGCCGAGGTGATCGGCCGTATCGGCGAGTACCTCGCCGAGGGCAAGCAGTTCTGCGAGACCTTCGTCGGCGGAACCCGCGTTCAGGATGACTTGAAGAAGCTCCAGGCCGGTATCGTCGTCGCCGTCGGTACCCCCGGTCGTGTGCAGGATCTCCTCAAGCGTGGCGCCCTCAAGGCCGACTCCATCCGCATCATCGTCCTCGACGAAGCCGATGAGATGCTCTCCCAGGGTTTCGCCGATCAGGTCGGTGATGTGTTCCGCTTCCTCCCCCGTGATGTGCAGGTCGCCCTCTTCTCCGCCACCATGCCCGAGGACGTGCTCGACCTCACCAAGAAGCTCATGCGTGACCCCACCCGCATTCTCGTGAAGCGTGAGTCCCTCACCCTCGAGGGTATCAAGCAGTTCTACGTCGACGTCGAGGAGGAGCACAAGATCGACACCCTCATGGATCTCTACGAGACCGTGTCCATCGCGCAGTCCGTCATCTTCGCCAACTCCCGCCGTAAGGTCGACTACATTGCCCGCACGCTCAACGAGAACAACCACACCGTCAGTGCCATCCACGCCGATATGACCAAGGAGGAGCGTGAGCGCGTCATGAACACCTTCCGTAGCGGCAGCTCCCGCGTGCTCGTCACCACCGACCTCGTCGCCCGTGGTATCGATGTGCACCACGTGAACATTGTCATCAACTACGAGATCCCCATGAACAAGGAGAACTACCTCCACCGTATCGGTCGTGGTGGTCGTTACGGCCGTAAGGGTGTTGCCATCAACTTTGTCTCCCAGAAGGACGCCGAGCTCCTGAGCGAGATCGAGGCCCACTACCATACCCAGATCGAGGAGCTCCCCGTCGACTTCGCCGCCTACCTCGGCGAGTAAGGACACCGCTGAACGTCCCTGCTCGTTACTCCTCTGACTTTCTTTTCTTTCTATCTTTGACGACACGATTTTATTTGTGGGTGAAATAGAAAACAGAAAAAACAGAAAAAAAGCAGTAAGATACACTATGAATTAATTCTTATGCTTTTGGAGAGTTTCGAGCGGGGGTTTTGGACAACCAGATACTTCCTTTTTTTTTTTTTTAAGTAACACTAACTAATTTTACCTCTTTTTTGCTGATGTTCTTTTGTTTTTTTTGTTTTTTTCGCGTGTAGAGAATATGTGACTGTTTCTTTCGGACACAGAAATCTTATGTAACGAAAAAAAAGAAAATGAAAAGAAGATAAATACAAATAGGAGCCCCCAGTAGAAAAAGTTTTGTTGTTGTTGTTTTTCGGTTTTTTTTATAATGGAAAAAAAAAAACCACTTTAAGATCTTTTTTTTATAGACGTGCGTCTTCAGTTCTCTTTTTAAGAGCACTCACACACACACAAACAATAATAATTATGCGTATCCGTTACCATATGGCACAAAAAAAAAAAAACAATGAAACAAAAAAAACTACATAACAATAATTCATTTTTCTCAAAGTAAAAAAAAAAAAAAAATTAAGTAACCCTAATATAACTATTATATTTCTCTAATGTAACTAATCTTCCCGTTAGGATCGCACTCTTCTCTCTGGCGCACGCTTCTATCTGCTGGATATCGTATTTCACAATCGAACTTTCCTTTTCCCTTCTCACGTCTCACAGATTTTTAAGCTATCCCCAAACTCTCTTTTTTTTTTTCCTATGTCGGATGATAAACGCATCGCGCCTCAGGATCAGGACTCCTTCGTGGATGACCAGCCAGGAGTGAAGCCCATCGCCTCGTTCGATGACATGCCCCTCCACCAGAACCTCCTCCGAGGTATCTACTCCTATGGTTTCGAGAAGCCGTCTAGTATTCAGCAGCGTGCCATCGCCCCGCTCACCCGCGGCGGTGACATCATCGCTCAGGCCCAGTCCGGTACCGGTAAGACGGGCGCCTTCTCCATCGGCCTCCTCCAGCGTCTGGACTTCCGTCACGACAACGTCCTCCAGGCCATCGTGCTCTCCCCCACCAGAGAGCTCGCCATGCAGACCGCCGAGGTGATCGGCCGTATCGGCGAGTACCTCGCCGAGGGCAAGCAGTTCTGCGAGACCTTCGTCGGCGGAACCCGCGTTCAGGATGACTTGAAGAAGCTCCAAGCCGGTATCGTCGTCGCCGTCGGTACCCCCGGTCGTGTGCAGGATCTCCTCAAGCGTGGCGCCCTCAAGGCCGACTCCATCCGCATCATCGTCCTCGACGAAGCCGATGAGATGCTCTCCCAGGGTTTCGCCGATCAGGTCGGTGATGTGTTCCGCTTCCTCCCCCGTGATGTGCAGGTCGCCCTCTTCTCCGCCACCATGCCCGAGGACGTGCTCGACCTCACCAAGAAGCTCATGCGTGACCCCACCCGCATTCTCGTGAAGCGTGAGTCCCTCACCCTCGAGGGTATCAAGCAGTTCTACGTCGACGTCGAGGAGGAGCACAAGATCGACACCCTCATGGATCTCTACGAGACCGTGTCCATCGCGCAGTCCGTCATCTTCGCCAACTCCCGCCGTAAGGTCGACTACATTGCCCGCACGCTCAACGAGAACAACCACACCGTCAGCGCCATCCACGCCGATATGACCAAGGAGGAGCGTGAGCGCGTCATGAACACCTTCCGTAGCGGCAGCTCCCGCGTGCTCGTCACCACCGACCTCGTCGCCCGTGGTATCGATGTGCACCACGTGAACATTGTCATCAACTACGAGATCCCCATGAACAAGGAGAACTACCTCCACCGTATCGGTCGTGGTGGTCGTTACGGCCGTAAGGGTGTTGCTATCAACTTTGTCTCCCAGAAGGACGCCGAGCTCCTGAGCGAGATCGAGGCCCACTACCACACCCAGATCGAGGAACTCCCCGTCGACTTCGCCGCCTACCTCGGCGAGTAAGGACAGATCAGTGTATGTGTGTGTATGAACGTTAGTGTTTGACGGATAACGGAAACCAAACGTTCATATCATTGTTTTATCTATGTTCTCTCTCTATATGGAATTGGATACCTTACACGCGGGTGTGATTTTTTGCTGTTCTTGTTTCATTTTTCATTTTCGGAAGAAAAGAAAGAAAAAAAAACAGTTCAGTGAAAACAGTGGCATACCGGCCTTTTTTTTTTTTTTCAATATCTAAATAAGTAAATGTCTGTTTTTCTTTCTTCCAATGATGGATGAATAAAAGTACACTTTTTTTTTCAGCGAAACAATTTTTTTTAAAAGTATTCTACCTGAAAGCATTTTTTTTAAGAAAAAAATTGTAACATTTATCATTAAAAAAAAAAGTCTACACGCATTTTTAATTCGGAAGGCATATAATCAAAATAAACAAAAAAAAAATTAATTAAGTAAAAAAAAAAAAATCTCATAACTGTTAAATTACCCGCTATTTTATTACGAGTGCAAGTATATATTATAAGAGAAAAAATAAGGAAAAATAAGTGTTCTTTTTTTTAAAAATACGAACTAATTATTAATGGTAAAGTAAACAAAAAAAAAAAACTGTTTTTCCTCGACACCGTTTTCTGTGTTTAGTTAATATGAAAACCTTTTTTTTTCAAAGAAGCAACACAAAACTCTCTCTCCTCCTTCCACTTTATTTATTTATTTTTGTTTTCATTTGTAGCCAACATAGAGAACAACCGTATTACGCAATACAATGAGCTCCCTCGAGACGCCGACCGCCAGCAGTGAGGTCACCTCCACCTCCCTGGGAAGGAATGCGATCCCTCACAGCAGCCCCAGTAGTAGTCCTCCCAACCGGATACAGAATCCCCCACACTCCCCTGTCATGAGCCGCAGCAGCACCTCCCTCCTCAAGAGTCCGGCTCACGATAATAGTAATCCTCCTCATACATTAATAATAATGAGGAGAGGAAGGCAGCCACCACCAGCGCGTCCTCCTCTACCTCCATTAGTGTGGCGTTAGAGGCAATGCACCCCCGGAACTCCAGCGAGGCGTCCATGCATGAGAATAATAATAATAATAATAATGAAAATAGTAATCCGATTGAGGTGGAGGCGCTGCTAGACGCCGTCCGTGAGGCACTCCGTCAGAGCGGTTACCCCAACCCCACCTACCGAGACATTATGCGCGTTATTGAAACGTTTAATGAGAATAACAGTAAGGCGAATAGTGAGGGACAGCCGGTAGACACACATCATCATGACCGTGATTACCCTCCTCAAACTAGCACCACGGCTGGACAGCCCCATTCAAAGAAACGGACCCAACCAAGAGTGGAGGAGGACAGACCAGTGTACGCCTCCCCTTATCACAGCCATAACACAAAAAACAAAAAGTTCATCAATCCAGCGGATTACTTACGACCGGAGGCACGTCTGGCCAGATATATTAAACATTATGATAAATCGTTAAAAACGTTTTATGCCTCGCATCCTCAGTTGCAAACTAATACGAACATCAATCATCAGCGTCCTCCTCACCTGAATGGAAGTGTGGAGGAACCAGTGGAGCCGTACACCGCAGCGGCCACCGTGCTGCGCCCCACCACACGACAGGAGGCCAACATCATTTATAACATCACAGGGGACCCACGGTACCGCTACCGGCGCGAGTACGAGGACGAGAACTACTGTGACCCCCATGACGTCAGCCAGTCCCGTCAGTTCGCACTGCAACAGTATAAGTCAGGAAAGGTATGCAATGTGCAGCGGGCAGGACGTATTCCTGTTTCTCACACCAATGCAAATCACAATAATCGATTGGCGAATCAGTTTCGACCACCGTTTGATGTCTCCGTGAACACCAACAACAATAGGGAGGGATATACCAGCAGTAAGAGTCGGTGTATCTCCCTCTACGCGGTGGACTACCTAGACCCAGTGGGGAGCACCCTACCCAGAAGAACGGATAAGGTGCAGCGAGGAGAGTATATGCGGGAACTGTGGGAGCGAGATGCTTTTCTTAAACGGATGGAAAAGGGAAAATAAAAAAAAAAAAGTTTTATTTTCTTTTTTTTTTTTTTTTGCATAGATAGATACGAACAGGAAAGTTCTTTTTTTCCTTGTTTTAAAAGTCTGTACTTTTTTATTTTCGTGTTACTTATAGAAAAAAAAAAGATTTACTTGTTTCTGTTTTGACTTTATGGAGAAGTATTTTCTATTTATTCAGTTTTCTGTCAACAGTCACTATCTATCTTCCCTCTTTCAAAAAAAGGTATTTCGCCTCAAGTTTTATCTTACAAAAAAAAATAAAAAAAAAATGGTCTGCCCTTTCACCATTGCTGTTCGCGTCGCGGTCGGTGCGGTGCTGCTCCGTGGACTCTACACTGGCTTCTCTCGTCTGTACGAACGCCACAACCAGAGCACGTTGAAGGAGGAGAAGAAGGAGGATGCTGCCCCTGTCCCAGCTCCTGCGTAAATAAAAAAAAGCAAGGGAAGATCATATTAAATGAATAATGAAATATTTTTTTATGATTCTTCTCAATTTATATATATATATATAGCTATTCCAACGTTTGTAGGAAAGAAACGGTAAAAAAAAAAAAATAAGAATTGAGTTTCCTTGACAGTCGACTTTTTTTTTAATCGATAATATCGCTTCATATTTTTGTTTTTTCTTCATACTACTCACAAACACGAATAGCAACAGCGGAATATGAATAACAAAAAAAGAAAGAGCATCAATTTTTTTTTTCTGATATTAAAAAATATAAAAAAAAACCGAATGAAAAAACTTATGAAATCACACTTAGCGGAAAAGAATCAAAAAAAAAAAAAAAAAAGTATCGGGATAACGCGTATGTTTTAATTCGCGTGAAAGGATAAGAGGTGGCCCTTTTTTTTTTTTTTTTTGAATGCAATCAATTCTTTTTCTGTCTCCATCTAATTTCTATTTTTAGCACACCAACAAAAAAAAAAAAAAAAATGATTAGCTCCCACATAAAAAGGAGGATAGGGAACCCAAGATGGAAAGGGTACTTCCCTACCTGTCTTCGGTGCTTCTCTCATCCCCTTAGCAGCGCACCCGCCCTGATGCATACCGCGGCGTCGAGTAGTGCAGTGCGGTTCCTATCGACCACGCCACTGCTACACAACTCAGAAGATTTAGCGGAAAAGAATAAAAAAAGTACCCACGACGTATTCTGTCCAGAATGTGGAAAACGATTCTTTAGCGCGAAAAATTTGGAGAATCACCGACGGAGCAGACATCAGATGTTTATAGAGGCAACACTATCGCATGAGGAGGTGGCGGCGAGGGAAACAAATGTAGAAGTAAAGAAACTGCAAACGGAATTGCGAAAGTTAAGAAGAGATATTCGTACCAGCAAACGACAGCGACAAAAAGAGCAGGAGGATGCTTTGAAAAAAGAAACAAACGATAAAAAAGATAGTTCTAGCAAGACACCGAATCCAATGTTGTACGCCGCCGCATTGCCTTCGACCCCAGCCGCCGTCGTCACGACAGAGGTGTCACAGTCTTGGGCAGCACAGCCTCACCGGGTAGGGACGAACGCGCGGTGGTGTGCCGTTGGTAAAGTAGTAGGACCGGTCGAGTACGGTGTACTGCAGGCCAACTGCCCAGCCGCGATGCCAGACTACGAAACAGAGGGCGGCCCGCCCGGTCCCCCAGCGGTGCTGCAGTTCTCCCTGGAGGTACGCAATCACGTGGGACGGGCCCTAGGGCAGATGAAGCTGACCTGCGCGGTGGTCTGCGTACGATACTTCTTACCACAGCAAGAAAACGGAACCCCCGTGTTGTATTCCGTCAAGGAGGGTGATCTTCTGCAGGTGCAGGGGTATTACGCCTTGCACCTCAGCTGGGACATGGTGTCCAAGCGAGCGGTGGAAAATGTGGTGGTGGAGGCGGAGGTGATCCGTGTCCTCCACTCGGACAATACGGCCACGTCCACGGCCTCGACGGAAGTGAAGCTGGAAAAGAAGGAGGAAAAACCTACCCCGGTGAAGTCAAAGAAGACGAGTCGGAGAAAAAAGGGGAAGAAAAAGTTAAATAAAGAATGACAGACGGAACAGAACTGAAAAGTGTTGAACGGCAATCCACCTTTAGTTGTTTTGCCCCCCACATAATCCACATTGTTTTTTACTGCAGAATTAATAATAAAAAGACAATTGGATAATCTCTTTTGTTTGTGACGAATCTTATTTCTTTTGTCTTCCTAAGGTTGAAATATCCCCCCTTTCTCTCCGCCGCAGTGTAAAGTACAATCACTACCGCTTTTCTACTGCTAACAGTTATTCCTAGTATTCTGGTGATCTATTTTAATAGACTTTAGTGTCTCACCTGTAGCTTGCCAAAGTATCTACATCGTCAAAATGAGCAGTTTTGCTATTAAGGGCTTCGGTAAAAAACCTAGGCAGGAGGAGGCGGTCGCCGTCTTCACCGACCGGCACTACCGCAAGAAGAGTATACGCACGGTGCGGCAGCTGGTCGAGTTCATCAACCAGCGGCACAGCTCCGTGTCCCTGACGGCACTGCTGGTGCACTTCGCCATGGAAACCGTCGCCGTCTCCTTCTACGTGTGGACCTCGCAGATCAGCTACACCACCAACCTCGCCACCTTCTACTGGCCGCTGGGGGTGTTCATCACCGAGGTGGTGCTGAGCATCATCTTCTTTCTGGAGTGGATCGTGCTCTTCTTCTTTGAGGTGGACAAGAAGTTCTACATGTTTAGCTTACTGTCGTTAGTAAACCTCCTCACGTGCGTGCCAATGATCATATTAGGCATTGGATCCTTAGTGGATTCTCGTTGGCGGTACGGATGGGTTCCCATGTTCTTCCGAGTGTGGTGGATGCGGGACACCTTTTGTTTAATATTAGATTACCCTCAGGTCGCACGCCTGTTCATTGATATTTATAGGGAGATGGCTCGATTCTTTGCGTTGCTCTTCGCCATCACGTGCTCTTGTATTGCTATAGCGCAGATCATTGAGAACTGCAGATCAGTAGACGTGGACTTGTACACCTCCCTCTACATCACCATTGCCGGTTTCGCCACCATCGGCTACGGTGACAAATCATTTCAGTCCACGGTAGCGCGTATCTTTATGACCTTCTTCCTCTTTACCGGTGTGTGTTTGTTCCTTCCCCTCCTGTATCGATTGGGTCGTATTGCAGAAACGCATCAGTTCTACAAAACCTACCGCCCCTCCAAGACGTCCAACCACGTCGTCATATGCGGCGACTTCAGCGACATGGCGGTGGAGGTGCTGCTGCGGCACTTCTACGCGGGGTGGCGCCGCTACCTCGACACCCGCATCGTCATCCTCACCACAGACGACCACTCTGCTGAGATGAAGCTGCTGGCCAACCTGTCGTGGCTGAAGGGCCGCGTGGAGCTGCTGGTGGGCGACCCCACCAACCCCGTCGACCTGCGCCGCTGCGGGGCCAAGAAGGCGGACGCCATCTTCCTCTTCGGCAACACGCGCTCCTCCGCCTACTACAATGACTACCGCCTCATCGGGGAGAGTATGGCGGTGGGCCTGTACGACCCAGGACTGCCGCAGCACCTCATGTTGCGTCGAGGGCGCACCGCCAAGCAGATCGCCCCGTACGCTGCCAGCTCGCTGGAGATCGAGCGCATGACGCGGCAGCTGCTAGGACTCTCCATGGTGCTGCCGGGCATCGTGCCCTTCCTCATCAACCTCCTCCGTACCTACGAGCCGCTGCCCAGCGACACGACTGCCTCGCAGCACTGGATAGAGCTGTACGAGTACTCCATCCGCAACGACCTGTGCGTGATCCCCACGCCGGACTCCCTCCGCGGCCGCGAGTTCCGCGTACTGGCGAAGGAGTTCTACGAGCGCGACGTGACGCTGATCGGCATCTCCGACAACCGCAACCGCGTGCAGCTGAACCCGCGCGAGCTCGTGGCCAACTCCAAGAAGCTGATCCTCATCGCCAAGTCACTGGAGGTGGCGGAGGCGGCGGCGGACACCATCGCCCGCAACTACGAGGTCACCTTCGGCGAGGAGATGCTCGTCGCCCCCGACCCCGACGAGTACTTCAAGACCAAGTACAGGGCCATGCACGTCTCCTTCGGCCGCACCCGCACCAACAACATGGAGTACGAGGACCTCTACGACGACCGGTCGGACGACAAGAAGAGCGTCGACAACCTCAAGTCGACGGTGCGGAAGCAGACGGCCGAGAAGCCCCACTCCCCGACCGTGTCGTCCCCAACCTTCGCGATGCGCCAGAGCCACAGCTTCGAGGGCGTCTTCGACCAGAGCACCACCGAGACCTCGTCCGAGTCGGCCACCACGGAGGACTCCGGGCAGTCGTCGGCGCACATGAAGGAGATGCTCATCGAGGTCGACAACGCCTTCGACTTTGGGAACCACTTCATCGTCATTGACCTCGCGTCCGCGAAGGCCAAGGAGAACGAGACGCGTTACGCCCACGAAAACACGCTGACGGCGGTCGCACACGACATCTACAATGTGCTGCTGCCCCTGCGACAGTCCCACCCCGAGAACGACATTGTGCTGCTCACCAACGACACCAGCTTCGCCCCCTACTTCGAGACGCTGTGGACGCTCAAGGCAGACACGCGGCCGGTGCACTACATCAACGGGTGCGGCCTCAACACGGTCGACCTGATGAAGAGCAACCTGGAGGGCTGTGCCGGGTGCTGCATCCTCTTCTCCGGCGACATCAGCCGCTACGGCTCCACGAGTGCGATGGCCATGCTGGTGACGCTGTCGATCCAGGAGATCATGCAAGGCCCGCCGCCGTTCCCTGTCGTGGTGGAGCTGGAGGGACTGGCCAACCTGCCCCTCTTCCCCCCGAACGCCGAGGACGAGAGGCTGCAGGTGAAGGCGGAGAGCGACTTTGTGTTCGAGCCCAACTACATTATCGGCAACGCCATCAGTCGTGTGATGCTGTACCCCGCCCTGGTGGGGGCCTACTTCTCCGCGGAGTTCATCGACGTGATGGACGTGCTCATCAAGGGCCGCAGCCCCGACGTGCCCGCCGTGTCGTGGATGCCGCTGGCCGCCTGCGACATGGAGATGGAGACGTACCGCGACGTGGTGTCCTTCTGCCTCAAGGTGGGCTTCCTCCCCATCGCCCTCCACCGCCGCATCGTCGACCAGCACAACCCCGCCATCACGGGGTACCGCTACGTCATCACCAACCCTCCCCGCGGTCTGCCTGTCCACGTGACCACAGACGCCATCTTTTACATCACCCCGTGGGTGTAGCGAGTTGTACACCTTAACACAACTGTTTTGTCACTTCTGGTGATAGCTTTAACGAATCTGTATGTGTGTTTTGCTGGAATTATGGATAAAATAAAAATAAATTAATGTCGAATGACTAATATTCTATATTGTACATTCTTTTTTACTGCAGATTTGATAATAACAAAAGGAAAATAGGATAATCCCTGTTGTATGTAATATGTAGCGAATTTCACTTCTTTTCTTTTCCTGTAGGGTGAAGTACCCTTCCTTCCCCCCTCACCTCTCCACCAGAGTGTAAAGTACAATCGCTGCCGCTAACAGTTGTTCCTAGTATTCTAGTGATCTATTTAAATAGACTTTAGTGTCTCACTTGTAGCTTGCCAAAGTATCTATATCGTCAAAATGAGCAGTTTTGCTATTAAGGGCTTCGGTAAAAAACCTAGGCAGGAGGAGGCGGTCGCCGTCTTCACCGACCGGCACTACCGCAAGAAGAGTATACGCACGGTGCGGCAGCTGGTCGAGTTCATCAACCAGCGGCACAGCTCCGTGTCCCTGACGGCACTGCTGGTGCACTTCGCCATGGAGACCGTCGCCGTCTCCTTCTACGTGTGGACCTCGCAGATCAGCTACACCACCAACCTCGCCACCTTCTACTGGCCGCTGGGGGTGTTCATCACCGAGGTGGTGCTGAGCATCATCTTCTTTCTGGAGTGGATCGTGCTCTTCTTCTTTGAGGTGGACAAGAAGTTCTACATGTTTAGCTTACTGTCCTTAGTAAACCTCCTCACGTGCGTGCCAATGATCATATTAGGCATTGGATCCTTAGTGGATTCTCGTTGGCGGTACGGATGGGTTCCCATGTTCTTCCGAGTGTGGTGGATGCGGGACGCCTTTTGTTTAATATTAGATTACCCTCAGGTCGCACGCCTGTTCATTGATATTTATAGGGAGATGGCTCGATTCTTTGCGTTGCTCTTCGCCATCACGTGCTCTTGTATTGCTATAGCGCAGATCATTGAGAACTGCAGATCAGTAGACGTGGACTTGTACACCTCCCTCTACATCACCATTATCGGTTTCGCCACCATCGGCTACGGTGATCAAACCTTTAAATCGACGGTGGCGCGTATCTTTATGACCTTCTTCCTCTTTACCGGTGTGTGTTTGTTCCTTCCCCTCCTGTATCGATTGGGTCGTATTGCAGAAACGCATCAGTTCTACAAAACCTACCGCCCCTCCAAGACGTCCAACCACGTCGTCATATGCGGCGACTTCAGCGACATGGCGGTGGAAGTGCTGCTGCGGCATTTCTACGCGGGGTGGCGCCGCTACCTCGACACCCGCATCGTCATCCTCACCACGGACGACCACTCTGCCGAGATGAAGCTGCTGGCCAACCTGTCGTGGCTGAAGGGCCGCGTGGAGCTGCTGGTGGGCGACCCCACCAACCCCGTCGACCTGCGCCGCTGCGGGGCCAAGAAGGCGGACGCCATCTTCCTCTTCGGCAACACGCGCTCCTCCGCCTACTACAATGACTACCGCCTCATCGGGGAGAGTATGGCGGTGGGCCTGTACGACCCGGGACTGCCGCAGCACCTCATGTTGCGTCGCGGGCGCACGGCCAAGCAGATCGCCCCGTACGCCGCCAGCTCGCTGGAGATCGAGCGCATGACGCGGCAGCTGCTAGGACTGTCCATGGTGCTGCCGGGCATCGTGCCCTTCCTCATCAACCTCCTCCGTACCTACGAGCCGCTGCCCAGCGACACGACCGCCTCGCAGCACTGGATAGAGCTGTACGAGTACTCCATCCGCAACGAGCTGTACGTGATCCCCACGCCGGACTCCCTCCGCGGCCGCGAGTTCCGCGTACTGGCGAAGGAGTTCTACGAGCGCGACGTGACGCTGATCGGCATCTCCGACAACCGCAACCGCGTGCAGCTGAACCCGCGCGAGCTCGTGGCCAACTCCAAGAAGCTGATCCTCATCGCCAAGTCACTGGAGGTGGCGGAGGCGGCGGCGGACACCATCGCCCGCAACTACGAGGTCACCTTCGGCGAGGAGATGCTCGTCGCCCCCGACCCCGACGAGTACTTCAAGACCAAGTACAGGGCCATGCACGTCTCCTTCGGCCGCACCCGCACCAACAACATGGAGTACGAGGACCTCTACGACGACCGGTCGGACGACAAGAAGAGCGTCGACAACCTCAAGTCGACGGTGCGGAAGCAGACGGCCGAGAAGCCCCACTCCCCGACCGTGTCGTCCCCAACCTTCGCGATGCGCCAGAGCCACAGCTTCGAGGGCGTCTTCGACCAGAGCACCACCGAGACCTCGTCCGAGTCGGCCACCACGGAGGACTCCGGGCAGTCGTCGGCGCACATGAAGGAGATGCTCATCGAGGTCGACAACGCCTTCGACTTTGGGAACCACTTCATCGTCATTGACCTCGCGTCCGCGAAGGCCAAGGAGAACGAGACGCGTTACGCCCACGAAAACACGCTGACGGCGGTCGCACACGACATCTACAATGTGCTGCTGCCGCTGCGACAGTCCCACCCCGAGAACGACATTGTGCTGCTCACCAACGACACCAGCTTCGCCCCCTACTTCGAGACGCTGTGGACGCTCAAGGCAGACACGCGGCCGGTGCACTACATCAACGGGTGCGGCCTCAACACGGTCGACCTGATGAAGAGCAACCTGGAGGGCTGTGCCGGGTGCTGCATCCTCTTCTCTGGCGACATCAGCCGCTACGGCTCCACGAGTGCGATGGCCATGCTGGTGATGCTGTCGATCCAGGAGATCATGCAAGGCCCGCCGCCGTTCCCTGTCGTGGTGGAGCTGGAGGGACTGGCCAACCTGCCCCTCTTCCCCCCGAACGCCGAGGACGAGCGGCTGCAGGTGAAGGCGGAGAGCGACTTTGTGTTCGAGCCCAACTACATTATCGGCAACGCCATCAGTCGTGTGATGCTGTACCCCGCCCTGGTGGGGGCCTACTTCTCCGCGGAGTTCATCGACGTGATGGACGTGCTCATCAAGGGCCGCAGCCCCGACGTGCCCGCCGTGTCGTGGATGCCGCTGGCCGCCTGCGACATGGAGATGGAGACGTACCGCGACGTGGTGTCCTTCTGCCTCAAGGTGGGCTTCCTCCCCATCGCCCTCCACCGCCGCATCGTCGACCAGCACAACCCCGCCATCACGGGGTACCGCTACGTCATCACCAACCCTCCCCGCGGTCTGCCCGTCCACGTGACCACAGACGCCATCTTTTACATTACCCCGTGGGCGTAGCGAGGCGTGCACCTTAACACAACTGTGTTGTCACTTCTGGTGATAGCTTTAACGAACCTATATGTATCTTTTACTGGAATTATGGATGAAAAAAAGACAAATTAATGTCGAATAACTTATATTCTATATTGTACATTTTTTGTGTTTATGGTTTGCCGTTGAAGGATGTTGTATTGAAATACAGCTTACTGGGAATTGTCCACCACCACTACACTTCTCTCTCATCTCTTTTTATAAAAGGCGAACCTGTTTTGTATCTACAACATCATTTCATTCTTTTTTATTGTTTTTTTGCAACTTTCGTTGCTGTTATTACTATAACATTTTATTATTCTTACCTTTCTTTTTTATATTTAATTTATTACTTTCCTATACACTATTCACCGCAGCCATATACACATTGAGCTGCACTGACCAAACGACAACAACAAAAAAACGATTTCTATATATGTTTAATTGATGTTTCGTGAAAGTCCTACGATTGTTGAAATAGACAATGTTGGTGATAGAGGCTTCGGTAAAAAACCCAGACAGGAGGAGGCGGTCGCCGTCTTCACCGACCGGCACTACCGCAAGAAGAGTATACGCACGGTGCGGCAGCTGGTCGAGTTCATCAACCAGCGGCACAGCTCCGTGTCCCTGACGGCACTGCTGGTGCACTTCGCCATGGAGACCGTCGCCGTCTCCTTCTACGTGTGGACCTCGCAGATCAGCTACACCACCAACCTCGCCACCTTCTACTGGCCGCTGGGGGTGTTCATCACCGAGGTGGTGCTGAACATCATCTTCTTTCTGGAGTGGATCGTGCTCTTCTTCTTTGAGGTGGACAAGAAGTTCTACATGTTTAGCTTACTGTCGTTAGTAAACCTCCTCACGTGCGTGCCAATGATCATATTAGGTATTGGAGCGCTCGAAAGTCCCCGCTGGCGACGTGGGTGGGTTCCCATGTTCTTCCGGGTGTGGTGGATGCGGGACACTTTCTGTTTAATTTTAGACTATCCGAGAATGGCAAAACTCCTCCCTGACGTCTACCGAGACATTGGCAGATTTCTGGCGTTCGTCTTCGCCATTACATGTTCCTGCATTGGTATAGCGCAAATCATTA
This sequence comes from Angomonas deanei, assembly GCA_903995115.1. Classification (NCBI taxonomy): domain Eukaryota; phylum Euglenozoa; class Kinetoplastea; order Trypanosomatida; family Trypanosomatidae; genus Angomonas; species Angomonas deanei. The sequence goes on from LR877164.1 coordinate 190,495, forward strand.
GAGAATTGTAGAGGTGTTTACATTAACTTTTACGCCTCGCTTTACGTGATGATCACCGCCTTTTCGACCACTGGATACGGTAATATTACCTTTCAGACGACGCTAGCCCGCATTTTCATGTCCTTCATCCTCTTTGTGGGGGTTTGTTTTATTGTGCCTTTCCTCCACCACATCAGCACGATTATCGACTCCCAGTATTTATACAAAACCTACCGCCCCTCCAAGACGTCCAACCACGTCGTCATATGCGGCGACTTCAGCGACATGGCGGTGGAAGTGCTGCTGCGGCATTTCTACGCGGGGTGGCGCCGCTACCTCGACACCCGCATCGTCATCCTCACCACGGACAACCACTCTGCTGAGATGAAGCTGCTGGCCAACCTGTCGTGGCTGAAGGGCCGCGTGGAGCTGCTGGTGGGCGACCCCACCAACCCCGTCGACCTGCGCCGCTGCGGGGCCAAGAAGGCGGACGCCATCTTCCTCTTCGGCAACACGCGCTCCTCCGCCTACTACAATGACTACCGCCTCATCGGGGAGAGTATGGCGGTGGGCCTGTACGACCCGGGACTGCCGCAGCACCTCATGTTGCGTCGCGGGCGCACCGCCAAGCAGATCGCCCCGTACGCCGCCAGCTCGCTGGAGATTGAGCGCATGACGCGGCAGCTGCTAGGGCTGTCCATGGTGCTGCCGGGCATCGTGCCCTTCCTCATCAACCTGCTCCGTACCTACGAGCCGCTGCCCAGCGACACGACCGCCTCGCAGCACTGGATAGAGCTGTACGAGTACTCCATCCGCAACGACCTGTACGTGATCCCCACGCCGGACTCCCTCCGCGGCCGCGAGTTCCGTGTGCTGGCGAAGGAGTTCTACGAGCGCGACGTGACGCTGATCGGCATCTCCGACAACCGCAACCGCGTGCAGCTGAACCCGCGCGAGCTCGTGGCCAACTCCAAGAAGCTGATCCTCATCGCCAAGTCACTGGAGGTGGCGGAGGCGGCGGCGGACACCATCGCCCGCAACTACGAGGTCACCTTCGGCGAGGAGATGCTCGTCGCCCCCGACCCCGACGAGTACTTCAAGACCAAGTACAGGGCCATGCACGTCTCCTTCGGCCGCACCCGCACCAACAACATGGAGTACGAGGACCTCTACGACGACCGGTCGGACGACAAGAAGAGCGTCGACAACCTCAAGTCGACGGTGCGGAAGCAGACGGCCGAGAAGCCCCACTCCCCGACCGTGTCGTCCCCAACCTTCGCGATGCGCCAGAGCCACAGCTTCGAGGGCGTCTTCGACCAGAGCACCACCGAGACCTCGTCCGAGTCGGCCACCACGGAGGACTCCGGGCAGTCGTCGGCGCACATGAAGGAGATGCTCATCGAGGTCGACAACGCCTTCGACTTTGGGAACCACTTCATCGTCATTGACCTCGCGTCCGCGAAGGCCAAGGAGAACGAGACGCGTTACGCCCACGAAAACACGCTGACGGCGGTCGCACACGACATCTACAATGTGCTGCTGCCGCTGCGACAGTCCCACCCCGAGAACGACATTGTGCTGCTCACCAACGACACCAGCTTCGCCCCCTACTTCGAGACGCTGTGGACGCTCAAGGCAGACACGCGGCCGGTGCACTACATCAACGGGTGCGGCCTCAACACGGTCGACCTGATGAAGAGCAACCTGGAGGGCTGTGCCGGGTGCTGCATCCTCTTCTCCGGCGACATCAGCCGCTACGGCTCCACGAGTGCGATGGCCATGCTGGTGATGCTGTCGATTCAGGAGATCATGCAAGGCCCGCCGCCGTTCCCTGTCGTGGTGGAGCTGGAAGGACTGGCCAACCTGCCCCTCTTCCCCCCGAACGCCGAGGACGAGCGGCTGCAGGTGAAGGCGGAGAGCGACTTTGTGTTCGAGCCCAACTACATTATCGGTAACGCCATCAGCCGTGTGATGCTGTACCCCGCCCTGGTGGGGGCGTACTTCTCCGCGGAGTTCATTGACGTGATGGACGTGCTCATCAAGGGCCGCAGCCCCGACGTGCCCGCCGTGTCGTGGATGCCCCTGGCCGCCTGCGACATGGAGATGGAGACGTACCGCGACGTGGTGTCCTTCTGCCTCAAGGTGGGCTTCCTCCCCATCGCCCTCCACCGCCGCATCGTCGACCAGCACAACCCCGCCATCACGGGGTACCGCTACGTCATCACCAACCCTCCCCGCGGTCTGCCCGTCCACGTGACCACAGACGCCATCTTTTACATCACCCCAGACAAGTGAAGAGTGTGTATACTTCCTGTCTTTGTGGGTTCAAAAATATAAACTTTTTATAATTGTTGGTGACGTTGTGATTAGTAAAGTGAATCACTTCGAACAGAATGATATACACTTGGTTTTATATTGTTTTCTTTCAAGTTTGAGAGTTGTTGTGTGAGAATCGGCTTAATGTTCGGTTGACTCTTGATACTAACGAACGTTGTAAACTTTTTTTATTTCCCCTTTCCAAAACCATATCCTCTAGCGAAAGAAAAATGAGCAAAGGTATAGAAGTGGTCATAGACCCCCTAAAAAAAGTGGCAGATGGGTACATTAAGGAACCAATCCTCAAAGTCGCGGATGGTTTTGTGAAAATGGGGAAAGATGTGGAACACAATTTCCGCCGCTTTGGTGACAACATCCGTGACACCGTGGAGAACATGCGAAGTGATACCGTCAACACGAATCACTCGTCGAAAATATGGGTTGCCAACAGCTACGACCACCTCGGCATCTTCCAGATTCGTTCCCTACGAAAGTTGTTAGATATTGTCGAGCGCAAGTATAGTTTTGTGTCGATTGTGTTGTTGCTGATTAACATGGCGATGGAAGCCACCGCGGTCGGTATTTACATGCGCGTGCAGCACACCGATGCGATGTCTAATCATTTAGATTTTGACTGGGGCTTAGGTAATTTCATTACGCTTGGCATCTTCAGTATTTTCTTCACGATTAGTTGGATCGGTCTACTCATTGTCGACGACAAGAAGTTTAACTTTCTGTTCCGTCCCTCCTCCATCATGTTTTATTTTTCAGCCGTGTGGATGTTGGTGTTGAGTGTGATGGCCATGGTGGACTCCAAATTCACCCACGCCTACGTTCCCATGTTCCTCCGGCTGTGGTGGTTGCACGAGTGTATATTAGTTTTGCTCGACTACCCCCAGATTAGTTCCTTCTTTAAGGAAGACCGACTGGCGATGCTACGTGCGCTGGTGCAGTGTTTTGCTGTGATCGGTATTTGCGTCGGTATTTACCAAGCCGTGGAAGGGTATTACGGCACGAACCCGTTAGACTACTTCACCACCACGTACTTTATGATGGTGGTGTTTTCCTCTGTCGGGTACGGTGATATCTTAATTTCTACAGCACTGTCCCGCTTTTTGCTCATTGTGTTGATGATGGTGGGCGCGGCCTATTTTGTGCCCTTGCTAGACTACATTGCCAACTTGGGCGTAAAACACTTGAACTATAAAACCTACACCCGTTGGTTCAAAAGAACCGATCACGTCATTATCGCTGGTAAATTCGAGCGAAACGATCTTCGCTTACAATTAGACAACATTTTTGCTGGAAAGCGGTGCTACCTTCAGCTGCATGTCGTGGTCATGCTGGATGATCAGCCCGATCCAGGTATTCTAGTGCTGCTGAATGCACCCAAGTACCGCTCCAGCGTTACACTGCTGGTGGGAGACCCCGGCAATGAAACAGACCTCGACCGGTGTAACGCCCGCGGCGCGTCGGCGATTTTTCTCTTCGGTAAAGGTGTCAACTCCTCCTACTACTCCGACTACGATACCGCGAAACAGGCCACCACCATCTCCAACTACGTCCGAAAGGTACCGTTGTTTGTCTTTCTTCACCGTTCCCGCTATACACGCTCCATGATTCCACCCGGGGTGTGTATTCTCGAGGTGGAGCGGATGAACCAAATCTTGCTAGGTCTGGGGGCGGTGCTGCCGGGAATGCTACCACTTGTGGGAAACCTCATTCGACAGTTTGACCCCATGTCACAGTTTCAGGTGTGGAACTCGACCGATTTTGAGAATCCCAAAAAAGGTGCGATCGCGGTGGCAAGAGCGGTACGAAACATTGGTGCAAAACAGCGTGAAATGTTTTCGTACGGTAACTTCTTTGGTGAAAACGAAAACGCGTCTGGGGATGCGACGGTCAACATTGAAGACGACATTAACTGGAAGCACATTTACGAAGCTTCCATGGCGCAACAAATCATTGTGCTTCCCATGCCTGAGGAGCAGAAGGGGCGATCGTTCCGAAGCATGGCGCACTTCTTGTTCAAGCAAGGTGTCACCCTGATCGGTGCGGTGAGGAAGATTGAGGGCACGGAGACCACTTACATTGATATCGCCTGCAGCGGGAAGCTGGTCGATGCCGTGAAGCTCATTGTGATTTCCGATAAGGAAAAGGCTGTGTTGAGCGCTTTTGAGACGCTTCCTCCGGTGGTGGAAGGAAACGTACGAGACACGTTAGGCTTCGACGACCCCCGCAGCTTCACCGCTCTGCGCGACTTGGTGGAGAGTGAGTTGGGTCTGGCCGGCGGCAGTTTCGCCTTCTCACCCGCCAGCATCAATCAATCCTTCGCAGAGATGCACAACATCCATCTCACGCCGAACGTGGACAACAGGAACTCATTCGACTCCGTTGTGGTAGCGGAGGGCGTCACGCACGAGGAGCCGGTGAAGGAGTCGTACAAGCCAGCCGACGGAGTCGCTATTGTGTCCGGCTCCGAGGAGGGAGAGCCTTTGCTCAGAGAGGAGGGAGGTCTGGGGGAGCCACGCACTTCTGCGTCGGACGTCCCTTCGCGCGAGATGACGGCCGAAATAATGGCAGAATCTCTACAGAAACTAAGTCAAGACCCACAATTCATGAAGAAAGTGACCTCGCTCCGAAACGTTACCTCTCCCCATCCTTCGCACCTCACACCAGAGATCGCACCCGCCGCTATTGTGTTTGCCGAGAACGCTTCTCATTTAACGAATCATATTGTCTTTGTAGAGTTATCCTCCGGTCTGGAGGTGACGTCGTGGTCGTCGGAGGCCCGTGTGGAATCGTTCACGACGAAAGTGACGGACATGTTCGACGCCTTACATCCCGTCCGGCAGCACAGCCCGCTGGTAAACATTGTGCTTTTGGCGAACGAGGACGACTACACGTTTCTGCAGACCATGTGGGAACAGGAGTCTCACGGTATTCTAACGATCGTGCAGGGGTGTGGTCTAGTATACGAAGACTTGCGCAAATGCAACTTTCAAGAAGCGGCATCCGTTGTCGTGTTCTGCGCGGGAGAGAGAAATGACCCGCAGGGAGACATCATGTCCGTGTTGACAGCAAAGTCGATCCGTGAGCTGTGTCAGTCCGAGATCCCCATTGTGGTGGAACTGGATGAGACGTGGCATACCCACCTTCTCTCCCGTAACTCCTTCCCCGGCTCCTCCCTCAACTACACCACAGAGCCCAGCTTCATGTCGGGGACCGTCGTCTGTCGGCACATGCTCGACACCTGTCTTCAGGAGAGTTTCTTCACGCCAGAGCTGATGGGGGTGCTGGAGCAGATCCTCGCCGGCCGTCAGGATGCGCTCATGGTGACGTCACTTCAGTGCAAGGCGGGGTGGGCCACCTATATGGACGTGGTAGACTACTGTCTGGACCGTCGGCTGTTGCCGTTGGGCATTCACAGACGACACACCGAGGATAGGAGGGGAGGGAGAGCGGCAGGCGGTCTTCCGCTACATGATAACGAACCCGCCGGCCATGTTTCCCGTTTGCATCGACGATGTGTTTTACTGCATCAAGGTACGAATCGTGAAGAGATGAAAAAAACAAAACGGTTTACAATTACACTATATCACTATAAACAATAGTAAAATAAAAGAAACCAAATATCGCTAATAAATTAATTGTTCGTTTATATTTAACATTCCATTTCTGTTTTTGTTTATATTAAGCTGTGTACAGAGTGAAGGGGAAGGAGGAATAAAAATAAAGTAAAGACCATCTCGAGCGTCGCAGCTGCCACGGATAAACACTCTACTCTCTTTTTCTTTTTCAAATAAAAAGTGTTGTGTGCTCGCGTACATGTCGTGAACATACATTAGGAACAATTATTTCTCATCAAAATAGGTTCATGATTTCTTTGTATGAAATATTAGGACTTCTGCTGGCAGCCGCATTGTTCGTTGCCACCACCGCCTCGCTTCTCCCATTCCACGCACCGACGTACATCACAGACAGTCTTCAGGTTTTTGCCACTGCGTTGACAGGTCATCTTCTCCTGCGTCGGCTGCGGACGTTGAGTCTCTCCGCCTACGGTGCGGTGCGGTTGGTGAATTTTTTGTCGCTCCTGTTGATGGTGGCGCAGGGGGGTTTACAACTCTATGTGTTGGTGAAAACAGTGGGATGGTGGTGTGCGTTGCTTCTCCTTTCCGACGTGGCAGTATGGGTATTGTCTGTTCTCTCTTTTTGGTACGCCTCCCTCCGTCATTGGGATGTGGTGTATGTTGTCACGCAGTTTATAAAAATGTATTTGATGTGGCATCACGAAAGGAGTACCGGGTCCCTCCCAGCAACAGCACAAGACCTTTTTTCGGTCGCCCACCTCCTCACTATCCCTATTGTCTTCCTCAGCATTGTGAAAAGTAGCCGTAACGACAACCGTATCAAGTGGGTTGGACTGTTGGTGTACTTTCTTCACTTTATAGATGTCACTAGTTTAATCAAAGACGGTCGGGAAAAGATGACGCATCACACCTTTTTGGAGGGTTTCCTGTTTTTGCTCTTCGCGACAATGGGCTACCTCACCTGTCATCTTTATTTGTTCAATCTATTTGCGTCGGTAAAGCCAATGACACGAGGAAACACATCTCTACCGTCGGCGTCACCGGAAATGACGCCGGCCGAGATCTCGTCCACCAATCTGGAGTATTATCTGTTGTGGAATATCTCCTTTATTGACCTCCCATTTCTGTCCCTCCGCATCGTGCAAGTGGTGATGCTAGGGGAGGAAATGAATCTGCTCTTGTTGAAAAATATCATTTTTATTGTTGTGGCCGCGATACTGTTTAGTCTCTGAATGACGAAAAAGGAGAATGGCTGTATATGTATGAATGGAGAGGAGCAAATGTTGTATTGTCTTTTCTAGTCTTTATTTGTTGTGTGTTTATGCTTTCGTCTCCTCCCTCTTTCTTTTTTAAAGTATTGCTTTTATCGCTATTATAGCTTCCTTTATTGTTACTATTACTATTACTATTATTGTACAATGACCAACCGTCGTTGTAAAATCGCTATTTGCGTGGTATTAGTGCTCCTCTGTGTCGTGACGCTCAGCGCCACTGCCGACAGCTTCACGGCGGAGAAGGAAAAGCAAATCTCAAAAGGCACCACAGAAGAGCAAAAGCGGTTTTGGCAGCTGGAAATTCAAAGACTGCGCCACGGGGAGATGAGCCGGGCTCTGGATAACCTGTTGGACGCTCAGCGGAAACTACAGCAGGCGAAGAAAAGCGAGGGGTTCTTTTACACAAAAAAGGAGGACAAGGCCACTATCAAATTATTAGATGAGGAGTACAACAGAGCCCTTATTTCTGTGGAACACCTGAAACAGCGGGAGTCGATGATGCTCAGCAAGTTGAAACCCTTGTATGGCATTGTCTCCAGGGAGTTTGTGCAGGAACAGAAACGATCCATTAAAGACTCTATTCAGTTCGCCAAAGACGTCAGTTACGATAACGCGTTTTACTCTTCTCTTTTCAACATTGGTGACGCTGAATCGATTACGGACGTGATTGCCGGATTTTTTATTCAGTGGGTTTTTAACTATATTTTGGTGTATCCGTTTGCCGTTCTGTATTATGCCTTCTGGACTGCCCCGCGAAGTGTGTATGCCTACAGTTCCGGAATCACCGATATCGTGCCTGGTGTGGTCGCTTATGTGGTGAGTGTGGCGGTTATGTGTGCCCCGCTTGTGGTATTGCTGGGTGGTATGTACCTGGTGAAACGCAAGTACGATGTCGACCTCAGAACAGGACGAGCCGGCCGCCGCAGATACTATTGACACAAGCATCTGTCAATATTATTACTAAAATTATTATTATATCATTATGATTTTTTTTTTTTTCCTGTGCTTTCATCGTTGTGTTATCGTGGTTGTAGTATTCGTGTTTCTTTCCTCTCGTATCTCTATTTTTGTTGTTTCCGTCACCTCTTTTTATCCTTCCCCATACTGCCAAGAAAGAATAAAGGTTTAAAAGAGCGAAATGCCCGACCGGAGTGTCTCCTCCGAGTTAAACATACCGACTACCATTTATGAAACCCTTCGGCCGCACCAGATCGAAGCTTTGGAATTTCTGTGGGAAAAGTTGGTTACCAAAGGTATTTGTACAACGGACTACTTGAACAATGCGGCGAAATTAGCCTCCACCGAGGTGTTCGGCGCCATCTTGGGGCACTCTATGGGATTAGGAAAAACGCTGACCACTTTGACATTTTTGATCCTCGTACAAGACTACGTTCGTCGTTGTTCGTCAAGTAGAGCGGACGGCCCGTCCGACGTCTGTCCCAATCTGAGAGTACTTGTGGTAGCACCCCGTAGCATCGTGGAGCACTGGCAGGAGTCTGCCGTGGACTGGTTGACGCCCGCGTTCCTCGGGGACAGCAGCCCACCACCGCTCTTCGTGCCAGCCCTCTCACCCGACACCCAATCGATTTTAATAAATTTTTACATGCAAGGTGGATTGTTAGCTTTGGGCTATGAAGAGTATGTTCGTCTTGTGCAATCGGCTCGTGAACAACCCACTATTTTGGATTGTAAGCCAGTGCGATCTATGCTGGCGGAGTGTGGCTTCAAGAAGGACTACATGTATAGCAACTATACACTCCGTAATATAGCCGGTAAGGATTTTACCGACAAGGTGTGTACGATCGAGATATTGGAAGACGCCGATATTGTCGTGTTGGATGAGGCGCATCGTTTGAGACGAGCCACCTCCAAGTCGGTGCAAAATCTTTCCTATCACCTGCGCCGAGTTCCTATTCGGCTGGCACTTACCGGCACACCGCTTCAGAATCACTTGCAGGACTATAATGTGATGTTATCGGTTGTGACGGGGTCCACCGTCAATGCACGACAATTTTCCACTCTGTTTGTCAAACCGATTCAGAAGGGTCAGAGCGTGGATGCCTCGTACCATCAGTTTCTCGAAATGCAAAAGTGTGTGGCATCGATGCGGCAATATTTTGGTAAATTTGTTCACTATTGTGGTCCAAAGGTGCTGGAGGAGTACCTGCCACCGCGTATGGAGTACGTATTTTTCGTTGAGCTTTCACCCGAACAGGAGGCGCGCTACAAGAAGATACTGGAGGAAGTCCCCAGAACGACAAAGGATGGGTTGGCGTTAGTGATCCATCACAACCTCTCCCACGTTTGTCTCCATCCGTATTTGTGCAGAAGCGACGCGTCCTCGTACACCCAGGTTGGCGGCGGGGGTTCCCCACGACTGCCCAACGATGGTTTAGACGATGATCCGACCGCTTTCGATGCGCCGGACGTGGAAGTGGAAAACACCATCACCTCCATTGAGGATATTGCCCTGTCACCAAAGTTACACTTTGCGCTACAGTTGACGCAGCACATTACGAAAGTACGTGGCGAAAAGGTGGTCATTTTTTCGCATTACATTTCGCATCTAGTGTTGGTGAAAGAACTGCTTTGTCAATTTTATCAGATCGACAGTGCCATTTTCTCCGGATCTTTATCCCCCTCCGACCGCGGGGCGCTGATCCGCCGGTTTAAGGAGAGTGGCAGTTTGAAAGTTTTGCTCTGCTCCGTGCGGGCAGGCGGTGTGGGGATCGACCTGTGCGCCGCCAACCACTGTATCCTGCTGGATGTGAGCTGGAACCCCACGGACGACGCACAAGCCACTTACCGTATCTACCGTTTTGGTCAGAAAAAAACGGTTTATGTCTATCGTCTTGCGTGCACGGGGACGACCGAGCACGTGGTGTTCTCGTACTCCCTTCAAAAAACGTGGCTACACCGGAAGATTGAAGATGTGATGGACCCCACTCGTCACCAGCAGCACATGGTGAAGAATTATTTCATCTACCCAGCAAGAATTCCCATCCCCGGGGCAAAAGACATTGCGGATCGGTCGGCGAGAAGAATCAGTATCCTGCACGAGTGCAATCTAGCCTGTCCGCCGGTCGCCGAACTGATGGAGAATGAACAGGAGTTTGCCTCGCGCATTTCGCACCTTGTGGAGCATTCTTTTCTGTTGGTAGACAACGAAGAGGAGGTGGTAAGGGAGATTGGCGAACGGTTTCAAATGCAGCGACGTAGGTCTACTCTTTTGTCCTCATCCATGAAGGTCAACGAACCGCCGGCCGCTTACGTTGTTCACCTGCCCGGTCGCAGCGGCACAGCCACTTCAGATCGTCGTCCCGAGTCGCGCCTTGAAAAGGCAGTGATCGCCGCCGTGGATCACTTGGTCTCCTTTTTAAGCAACGACATTGACGACGCACCCACCGCGATTAGTAAAATGTTTCTGCTGGCCTCGCCAGAAGCGTACGAAGAACAGTTGGAGAAGTGTTTCCTGAAGGCGTTTCAGGACCACATGAAAGTATTGTACGAATCGAAGATAAACACTCCTGCCTACAGCTATATAAAATCGCTGTTGAGCACCAAGTTGTCCCGTCCGCTGTTATCCGTTCTACAAACGTCCCCCTTTGATCTGTTGGACTACTATGAGCCCTACGAAGAGACGTATATCGCGACCGAGTTGGGTTGCGTGCGTCCGCTCGTGATTCACACCCTCGTAGAGGGGGTTAAATCCCTCTTTACCGGGGAGCGTTACCGTGGTCATCAAGCGGAGCTGGACATGCTAAACAATTGTTTTGAGAACGATCAAGAAGAGGTCACTTCCTTGGATGAAAAACTGAAACAAGCCCGTGAAAACATAGAGCGATGCTACGATTTAATGTGGCCGCAGTACGAGGACTTTACGCTTCCCACCATACCGTTTCGTGTGGATGAAGAATTGGAGGCGACCAAGCAGTGCTTTCTCGATAGTGGACGCTGTAACGGCGTGTTCAGCATTCACGACGTGTCGGAAGTGTTGGGGATCAAGTTGTACGAGAACGAAGAAGCTCTGTCGGCAATGTGCAAAAGGTGCAGCTCGTCGGAGCTGAAGCGGGTCAGCGATTCCGCCTTCTCTTGTCCCAGGTGCTTTTATAATTTGGAATCCGAAATCCGCCTGAACACGCAACTTCTACACCGGGCGACATTATACCAATTGTCGACGGTTCACCGGAAACTAGCCCTGCTGGATGTCGAAAGGACTTTTTCCTCCCCTCCAAAATGGGCGGATTCTGTCTATGATCTTCTTTTCTAGTTGTAGACAGTTGCACAACAAAGATGTATTTCCCCTTGTCGAGAACTTGTTCGAAAACGGGGTGAGCACCTTGCTGAGCGAATTCCCGGAGCACACTGTCAACACATTAGCCGTCCAGTCTGGCGCAGGCCTCGATATGGAATTGGTGTCCAGACTTCTTGTGGCGAACGCACATGAGGTGTGGGTGTCCCTTCTGAGAAACTGTCTGAAGAAAGACATTACGGACGCTTACCGACAGCGGGTGGCGTCGCGGTCTCTGGCCACACTTTCTGGAATGCCAATGATGCAAATCATACTGGCCCTTTGCTCGCTTCTGTCACACGAGAATGTGGAGGTGGTATCGGAACTTCTTCACTCAGAATCCGCCGCGCTAATTCCGCTGCGCAGCTTGACAGATTGTCTTGTCAACTACCTGTATCTGGAAAAGCTGTTGGTCCACATCAAAGCGCATCCAGCGAGGGAAGATTCGACTTCAAGCACTCCCTCTTCTTACTCCGACGACGAAGAGGAGCCTGATTCTGGAACCGCGGACCCCACTCGAGTTCCTGTGAAACGACCTCGATCTTTGTCGAGCGACGAAGTGAGTAGCTTTCACCTCCAATCGGCCGACTCCAGGAGTGTCCCCGCGTCGCCCTTGTCGACGGCCAGTTTCTCCAGCTTTGGAGAACTGAGCAGCGAGGAGGTGGGGCGCGGCCCGCCGGCGGAGCCCAAAGACACGGCCCGCGAAATGCGTGGGCAGAGAGTTGTCTTGTACTGGACGTCATTCGGAGAGGTGTACGGCACCGACGCGGTTCTGTCCTCCCCCTGCGGCGAGGGAGCAACTCTCAGCTTGCGGTCTCGGCTTGGAGAAGTTAGGCTCCCACAACTGTAGTCCCAAGTCCGTCCTGGAGTGCGTGGAGTTATTCATCCGGAACGCAACGGCGCTTTCTCAAAAGGTGCGGTTAATAATTCCACAGCCAGGGAAGCAGTTTTATTAGGGACGCGAATTGCGCACGAGGGCAGCGGACTCCAAAAAAAAATTGGCCATTGTTTGTTTCACTCCCGACGCAACCCTGCGCGGCTAAGCCCCTCTCTCCTCCCGTTTTTCCATAGGTTTTTCCCCTAGATGGTGGCGGAAGGGATAGGGAACTCGACATAGGTTTGCCCCTAGTGGGCGAGGGAATAGGCTCTCTGGCCGAGGGGCGGCCGTCCCCCAAAAAAGCCAAGCTGGACCGCCGCGGCGAGGAACCGTCGCAAGGAGGCGCACCGCTACCAAATTAAAGCGGCGGGCGGATAAGGACGGACCGCTCGACAAGTTCTACGCCTGGACGCCGGGAAAACGAAAAGGGGAGGGACCGCCCGGCCGGTGGCGCCAAAAGCGGGGACGCCGCAAGAGAAAACGGTGGGGTTTTAGGGAGATAAAATGAAAGGAGGGGGCGGGGACAACAGCGACCAAGAACCGGTTGTCCGGGGTCGGAGGCCCCTGCCCACCCCCCAATTGCCCGCCAGGTCCGAAACGAGCGGCTACCCGCAGCCGGGGGGCCGAAACCGACAGAGGAAAAAGGCCAACCAGCGGGCGCCAGCCAACGCCAAACCACCTCCACGTTCCGCGAAAGGTGGAACCACACCCCACACAAAACCGCCGAAAAGAAAACCGCGTATCGGGGATCTCCTGTCGACCTCGGAGATACCGGCTAACGCGTTCGGGGGAAACAGCGAAACTGAAGGAACGGGAGCGCGCTCCCCGAAGCCAAACCCATCAAATTCCACCCGCGTAGCTTGGCACGAGCGGGGAACAGGGGAACCGGACGGCGCCAGGGGAGGTCCCACCCCCAAAACAGGTTAGGCCAACCCGGCCGCCGCCGGGCCAAACGGACCCAGCGCGGCCGCGCGCACGCCCCCGCCACCGCCCCGCGTCGAAAAGACACATTGTTTGGAGGGCAACCGGCCCCCAACGAGACACCCAAAACCCAGCGAGCTTACTAAAGCGAGGGACGGGTTCCGACCACCGAGCGCATGCCGAACAAGAAGCAGCGGGGCCGCAAGTTGGTTCCGCCGACGCCGGAGGACCCGCCCTGACTTCCCGGACCCCGCGTTGGCGGCGGTTTGCGGATTTTTCGGCGTGTTTCAAGGCCCCGGGCGCCGCCCACCCCCCTCCTTTCGCGCGTCAAAGGGGGCGTTTTGGCCGGTGACACCGCGGCGCCTTTTCGGGGACGGGGGGTCCCGCAGCCCACCGCGGCCCGTTTCGCCAGACGTCCCCGGGGTTGAAACTCCGTGGGGGGTTGGGCGGTTTCCCCCCCACCGCCCAAAGGGCTCTTAACGGGGCGGGCCGCTGGTGTCCGCTTGGCCCTTTGCGGGATGGGGTGCCCGCCCCCGGCCGGCCGGCCCCCCGTCGTGTCCCGGATGGAAGATTCCTCCCTTCGGGGGGAGAGCGGTCGCCCGCCGGTTGCCCACCGCCCGCCGCGGTGCCTTCTCGGCGGCCCGCTAAAGACTGAGGGGAAAAAGATGTTGGGTAGGCTTTGGGCGCGTTTTCCCCTGGCGTTGGCTGACGCTTCTCCCCTGGATCGTTTTGTGCTTTAAACAATGCTTTTGGGGCTGTATGCCCTCGGCGACGAACGGGCATGACGTGTGTCCCCCTCCCCCCCACCAGGGTGCCCTGATTTAGGTGGACATAAACCAACTTTTTTTTCATGGGTTTCTCGAGAAGAAGGGAAGGAGGAGTGTGTGGTGAACTTAAAGCTGTTTCCCAAAGAGCTGGGCTTTGTATTTTTTCTCTATTCCCCCGTTTTGTCATAAGGCGTTGGTTTTTGGTACCTCTATAACGTTTTTTGAAAACCGCCCCGCCCGCCCCCATCCCCGCCACAACAGGGGTCCACGGGATTCTTGTGAAATCCCATGGAATTGTAAAAATATGCGTACTTAGTTAAGGAAAGGATGTTGGGGTAAAAATGTGTAGTCAGGAGTTAAACAGAGTTTATTTTATCATTTGTTCGCGAGTTTTTGAGATGGGAAAAGTTAAAATTCATTCTTGCTCTCTCTCTCTCTTTCTTTTTGTAAGTATAGTTTTTTAATGTTGTTAGTAAAGTTTGTAAGTTTCTTTTGTTTTTCGGTAAAGCTACAAATCATTAATAATTTAATGTCAGCAACTGTAAAAACAAAAACCACCCCACCAAAACCTTTAACGCTACGCTTCCAGCGGGGAGGTTTCTTTGGAGGTCTTGGAAAGCGGGTCTGGCATATCGTTGGCGCCCCAATTCGAACTCTAGCAAGCGAATGATTGCCCCCCGGCGTCACCTCACTCACGCTTCCTCCTGGGACGTAAATTCGCCCCCCTCTACCATCTACGAAGCTAGGTGTAAAGGATAAAGCTTATTCAAGTTTTAAAACCGCCCCACCCGTATCCTTCCCTTTGGCCGCGGGGCCTTCGGGGCGGGGGGATGCCAAAACGGGTCGTCAGGAAACCCTTTCCCCTCAAGTAAACCGAAAGAAGAAGTTGGTAATTTTGGGAAGAACATTATTTTCCCCCCCGGGGATGTGAAACTGAACAGGGCGGACGAAATACCATCCGCTCTCCCCTCCGTTTCCTTCTTTCCGTTTCGTGAGAGTCCAATGTCCGCTTTCTTTTTGGTGCTGGCTTTGCTGTGGTCTGGGTGTTTTTCTCCGTGACCCCGTGGGTTGTTCTTTGTTCCCCATGCGGCGGAAAGGGGGCTCGTTGCTTTGCGCCCGCCCATCTTTTTCTCCCTAGGGGCGGGTTCGCCTTCGCGGGCGGCCTGTCCGGCTGTGTTGTTCCACTCCGCAGGTATTCTATGGGTTCGGTCGGCTGTTCCAGAAGGGGCACCCGGCCCGCGGCTTTTCGTCTTTCGCTCCCCTCCCCGGCCCGTGAGTGGCGGGAGGCTTTCCCCTTTCCGGCGTGGCGCCGTTTTGCGGCGGTCTTCGGGAAGAAGTGTTGTCCTTTCCTGCCTCCGCCGCCGAGGCCGTCCGATCGTGGCTTCGCTGCCCCTGTCAGGAAATTTTCTCCTTTTCCGCACGCTTGCGGATGAGGCCGCGAACGGGGCGGTTTGCTCATTGCGCGTTGTTTTCTGTTGTTTGTTGGGGCGCTCTTTTTCCTTTCGGCTTATGGGGGAGCTTGGATTTTTCTCAAGCGGGACGCAAGGCTTTGGCCCTGCCCCCTCTGGTTTTAAGGCCTTTTCCGTTTGGGGCCGCAGCAGTGGTCCCCGCCAGGTGGGTTGTCCGCTGGGTTAAGGTTGAGGACGAAACCCCTTCCCCCGCGGTCGGTGCGACCCATGCCGGCCGTCCCACCGCCCGCTTGGGTCTTTTTTTGTAAAGGCGTCCGCCCTTTGCCTCCGGCGTCCCCCCCGGCCCAAAGGCCCGGCGGGGGTGTTGCGGGGGCGCGTCTTTCTTCTTGCCCTTAAGCCGCCCGTCCTACCGGACGCCCGGCGTCAGGGTGCGGCTGGGCGCCGGCCGAGGGTTCTCGCGTCGGCGCGGGGGCGCGGGCTGCCGCGCTTATTTTTTCCCCCGGTTTTCGGGGCTGAGCTTGTATGCTACGGGAAAGTAAAATAGCCTCATTTATGGTGAGAAGTTTCAGCGTAAAATTGCTTTTTCCATCCGTGCTCTTTTATTTTATTTTTCCTTTTCCTTTTATTCTGACATAGTTAAACATCAGGAATGTCAAAGCTAGAACTTAAGGAATTGTTTGAGAGGAAGGGGAGGACCGATTATTATTGGTCGGACACGGAGTATACGCACAAAACCCGTCAGCGTGAAATTTTAAAGTCTCACGGCCCTGAAGTTAAAAAACTGTACGGACCTGATCCATGGCTTCGAAGGTTGCTGACTCCCTTTATCCTCCTTCAAATGTATTTTGGTTACCGTGCAAAGGACATGAGCTGGCCAACGATGCTTTTGATCGGATACTTTTTCGGCGGAACTGTGACGCACAGTTGCTTCCTTGCGATCCACGAAATTACGCACAATCTGTGCTTTGTCACCCCGATTTACAACGATTTGTACGCTTTGTTTGTAAACCTGGTCGTCCCGGTACCGTACTCGATGATGTTCAAAACTTATCACGCCGAGCACCACCGTTATCTTGGCTGGGACGGAGTCGATTCCGATTTACCCACGCGTCTTGAGGGCCGTTTGTTATCGAACTACGCCGGAAAATTCTTTTTCCTCACCGTTCAAGTTCTGTTTTATGCCCTTCGACCGACTGTCGTGCGCGTAATTAAATTTGAAAAGCTCCACGTCACCAATTATATTGTCCAACTTTCGTTTAATTTACTGGTGTATTTTGCGTTTGGCTGGTGGCCATTGTTGTACTTCATCATCTCCACGTTTTTGGGTACGAGCTGGCACCCGTTGGCAGGACACTTTGTTTCCGAGCATTTTGTGTTCAAGGGCGACGGCGGTCAGGAAACGTTTTCTTACTACGGCATCTTGAACACGGTCATGTGGAATGCGGGGTATCACGTTGAACACCACGATTTCCCCAACATTCCTTGGACTCGTATCGCAAAGCTGAATACAATTGCCCCCGAGTTTTACGTGGATTTAATAAGGACTGAATCGTGGGCGGGAACTCTTTTTGATTTCCTTTTGGACCCTACCGTCAACTTGTGTTCTCGTGTTGTCAGGGAGGAAGGTAGCGCGAAACGGGAAAAGAAGCTCCCAACATCAACCGGTGTTATGGAAGCTGCCAAGCCCCATAAAGGACCGTGCCAGTGGGAAATTGAGAGTTACATCCCATTTGTCCCCGCCGAAGGAAGAGGCTAACTTCCCCTCTCGCCTCTTTTCCGACATTTTCATTTCCCCCTTTTTTTCTGCAAGTTGCGCTTCAGAAAAAAAGAAAAACAAAAATGATGAAAAAAAAAAAAAAATAATTAATCGACAAAAAACAAAAAAACAACAAAAACAAATATAAAAACAAAATATGAGAGGAAAAAGCGAAACAAAGAAAAAAGAGTGTGTGCTTCTGGTGTTTTGTAAGACCATTCATTAATTTCTAAAAGGGAAAACAAAAAATAATTGATACCGGTAACATAAAAACAAAAGCCGTTAGAAACAGTGAAGTTTTATACTCCTATTTCGATCGGTCTGAAGAAGGGCAATAGTGCGCTTGTCAACTTCAAAGACTTCGCGTATATTTTATTTGGTCCCAAGATTTGCCGTTATTTTTATTTTTGTTTCTCTTGTACAAAAAAAAAAAAAAATTCGTGTTTGAAATCAGTATATATACAACGCCAAAGTAAAGCTAAAAAGGTAAATTAAAGTTCTTATATGTTTCCTCGTGGACAAAAATAAATCAACAAAATAACTTAGCTTATAGATCCCATCAAAAGTATCTTTTCCTTAAAGAAGATACCTTTCGCTTTCAATATACGGCTGAGACTAATTGGCTCCTTTTTATTTTTGACTATTCTGGCCCTCTTTCTTTGAAATGTTGTTTCTCTTTGCTCTCTCTTTGTGTTTTTCTAGAATTTATTTTCAGGCTATAGATAACCTATGAAGCGCTTTTGCTCGCCCATCTTCGCGACTGCCGTTGCTTCCCGCACTTTCTTCGGAAAGGGTTGGGATAACGCGTCGCTCGACACCATCTTCAGCGGCCTTCTCCGCAAGCCCGAGGTCAACGACCGCGTTCGCACCCAGTATGCGTCCACCATGGACCCCCGCGATGCTGACGTGCTTCGCCGCCTCGGTGAGGTGTCCAAGGAGAACAAGACCTTCATTCGCGTGTTTTTGCCTCCCCACCTCGGTGACCCCCACCGTCTGTTGAAGTGCTACAGTCTGATGGCTTACCCCATCATGGACGACAAAGGTGGCCAGCTCAAGGTTGAGATGGACGGTGAGAAGCTCGATGCTTTTGCGGATCCCGATGATGACTATGCGAAGGTTGTGATCCCCCACATCGAGTTAGTTGAGTATCTCGCCAAGTCCCTTCTGGAGACCATGAAGTGGGAGGCAACTCCCCGCGGTGCCGCTTCTCTCCTCGAGTCTCTTTACCGCGGTGCCGAGGTGCCCGACCACGTGTTCCAGACTCCCGCTGTCATCGAGCGTCCCGAGAACTACAAGGATGGCAACAAGATTATCAACTGAACCTTTTAGTAATTTCATTAGGAATTTTCATTTAATTTTTAAAAGTTGTTTTGTTTTATTTTCATTTTAAAGCAAGGAAAAAAAAAAAACATTCGGAAAATTTTTATCAAAAAATAAAGTAAAATTAGGAATAGGAAGTATTTTTCATTTCATCTTAGCAACTTATGATGTTGACACGCACCAGAGTAGAATATGTCGTTATTGCTTTCCACAGCGTTTGTTGTTGATATCACAATTATTCACCCCCCTCTTGTCTTCCTATTTTTGTTTTTAAAGTTGCTCGTATAAAAGACAGCCAAAATGAACGATGTCCTGCAAAAGTATAGAGAGATAGCGCTAAACAGTTTGGATGATTTACATACCAATGAAATAAATTATTTTGTTGAAAAATCCGAGTTTGCATTAGATACATTAAAAATGCAAGAGTACATGGAACGGAGCAATATTCTGCAGCAGAAACACCACGAGGAGTATATGCTTGCCATGATAGGCGACAACCGCAAAAGCAAAACATCCTCTTCGTCGAAGAATTCGGAGTCTTTGATGGCTGAAGAAATCGAATCTCTCTGGGAGGAGGAAAAAACAATCATGATGGCGCAAATTGAAAACATGCGAAATAAGGTAGCTAGGATAAAATTACAATCTATGTAATGCCTGTTTCATGGTTTTTGTTGTCTCCTCTTGTATATTTTAATTCCACGAATAGATTCACCGAAATTTTCCTTATTATCACTGCACACATCGGCTTCTTTTTGCCAAAATTATAGTTGCTATGGCTATTGCTGCCGGGTTGGCTTAATTATTTATTTAACATTCGCATACTTCTGTCGATCTCAAATTTTACACAGCCTCCGAGTCGTTCACCCTAGGAAAGTTTTTTTTTTTCGAAAATTCATGCTAGTGGGGAGGACGGTTGGCCCAAAATAACCAATCGGTGGAAGCGCCCCCGGGCGTGACTGATAGTAACCCTATTCTCTTTGAGGATCTCTTGAGACTTGTTCCGAAAGTTGTCCGAACGGGAAAGGGAAAGTACAATGTCGGGCGTTGTTTTACCGACAAGAGAGAGCAGAATCGCGGCACGGTTTCTTTCATGATTCAAGGAAACGACGCCGTGGAAGATGATTCAAAAGAAAATAGTGCTCATAACCTGTTTGAACGGGAAGTTTCGGGGTACAATGTAATCAGGGAACGTATCGGAAGCGAAGTGATTCCAGTTAAACCCCTCCCGCCTCCCGAGTTTTTAGTCAACGAGACAGATGAGGGAGGTCCTTCAACCCCCAAAGGGACAGCCGGTCGGAAAAGCACACGCCAGACTTCTCCCGTCCCTCTAGCTAACTTTTCAAGAGATTTCTCCGATGCAGCGGCTCACACGCGCTCTTCCTCGAGACGGAAAACAGACTTACGAAAATTATGATTCACTGCCTGCTTCAAAATTAAACACAAATGTACAATAAAGCTAAATAATCCCCCATCACTTTGCGTTTTATTTTGATCTTCATTTATTGTTAGTGTTGTCTTTCATATTTGTGTGGAAATAAATACCTCCTTTTTCTCTTTGACTGTCAACAAGCTTACTAGTATTCATTTTAGTTATGCTGACTCTTCCGCATCCAATTTTAGCATCTGAGGATGACGAAGAGTACGTCATACGAACTATATTAGGCCTTCCCGACATAATAGAAGACTTTTTCGAGACAATGGAAGCACATTTTATCGAAGGTCAGGATTGCAGGGGGAAAGCTAATCTTCTTTTTTTTAGAATTCAACGCGAACTGGAAATTCTCAATAACGTGAGAGACGGTTGCTTCTGGTCGTACAATACGGAGACAGGCGTCGCCAGTCGCAATGAAGAAATTCCTAAAATGATAGTTAGACTTAGTCGGTTGTTCCTAGAAGATGTTGTGACCGTTAACCCGGCGGCTTTATCTTGGAAAAAGCCCTGCGTGCAACTCGCTCACGAGTGCTCGGATCACCTTCAGGGAGGACGCATTCAGTTTCCGTGGTTCATAAAACTGAGACGTCGCTTAGTCACATTTAATTCCAACGCCTTCATTTTCACCGTTATTCTGTTCGCACTGATAGTACTGTTCAATGCCGTTCTGGTCGTAGTCCTTCCGGCCACACGGCCGAAAATCGGTGTCGGCGTTCCACTGGGAGCTGTCGCTGCTGCGTTACTTCTCGCTTCCTCGATAGTTGTTCTCCTGCATTTTGTGTTTGCGTCGCGAGCCTTGTACAATTTATACAATCGAATTTTACAAGAAAATGTCGCGCTATCTCTGAGCGCCAACAATGCCTACCCGGGGGACAACAAAATTAGTAGCAACCCAAACGGCGCTTTATTCGGCGGCGGCGGGCGGGCAAAGATTACCAAGGGGCGCAATACCAAGAAGGGATTTTATACCATTCCCTACTTGGGAGGTATCGGCTACATTGACGGTAGGCAACTTGACTCTCAGGTTGTGATGATTGCCTTTGACGAAAACTTTTCAATCGTACGGTGGAATAGCGCAGCGGAGGTTATGACCGGATTTCTGGAAGACGGCTGCGTTGGAAAGCCCATCAAAGAACTAGTGACGTCTCCCAGCGGTGGTGACATTTGCGAAGAACTGAAACAAGCCAGGAAAAGTGACCTTGTGAAGATTAAATTGAAAGCGCTGGCGATGGCACCCACGACGCTGTACACGGTTGTCGCCCCTATTGTGAATTCAGAGGGTACCAAGGTTGGGTCGATCCTTATTTGCGCAAACGCCAAGGATAATTTGCGGGATTATCGGACCTATATCCATAATTACCAGATATATGAGATCAAGGACTCCCTACGTGAAATATTAGAACGTGGGACACTTCCTCCAGAGGAAAGTTCCATCATTAGCAGCCTCGAAACGTTTTCGGCCAATTGTGTGGCACACCGAGTGGAGGAACTGGCGCATGAAATGGTGTCTGATTGGGAGTGGACCAACCGCGAACGTTTGCTGGGAAGGGCGCTGGGTGCGGGCGCCTCCGCCCACGAGGTGGTGGTGGACCCCATCTTCCCGCAAACACTTTGTCTGAATCCTTTGGTGCCCAACGCATTGGGTCTTGTCGTTTCCATCACGGGCATACACAGCTCCGTTCGGTTGACCATCAACGATTTTATCAACGGCTTTTTCTACCTTTCCATCACAGTGAAATTGGATGGGAGTGAGGAGAAGTGGGACAGGAAGAAACTAGAAGAGGCAATCAACCCTCTTTTACGTAGCACCGCTGGTAACATCCTCGTTCGCGATGATTCCATTGTCCTTCACTTCCCCTGTCAGGTCGCTCCGATCCTGGAGGACCTCTCGGAGGACGGCCCCAGTGGCTCTGAACAGGCGCAGCAGCTTACCCAGGCGAGGGCCATTATCAACTGCTCGGTCAACGTGGTAACCGCCATCACAAATATTGTGGATCAGCACAACATCTCACTCCTCCTTCTCAAAACACTCTTTGTATCTTTGGCTGGCATTCGCGATAAGTCGGACTTGGAGCAGCGACTGCAATCAAAGAGCGTGGATGTGGTGGTGTGCGATAGAGATTGGCTGAGAGATTGCAATGACCTCTTGATGTCAGACCATGGAGCGATAGTGATCCCGATCATTGGGGCTAAAGAAGTTCCCCCGCAAGGGTTTAACTACGTCTTTACACTTCCGCTGGTAGGCCGCGACGTGCAGGAAACAATGGTGGAAGTCGGGACGGTGGTGTCGAAAAAGAAGAATGCCCTCACAGCAAGAGAGGAACGCGAGCGCATTTTGACGCTCCGCCAAGACTCCCCGTGGACAAAAGGAAAATTACTCGGCCGCGGCAGCTACGGTGCGGTGTACGAGGCGACGAGCGACCTCACCGGAGGAAAGATGGCCGTGAAGATGTTCTACTTTGTTGGAGACAGCGAGGACTCAATCGACAAGTTGCTCAACGAAATTCAAATTATGTGTAGTCTGAACCATCCCAACATTGTGCACTATTTCCACTGTGAGAGAGTCGACCACAACTTGAATCTCTTTATGGAACTGTGCATGTGCTCCCTTACGGATCTCATCAACGACAGACGACTGAAGCCGCCCCAACTGACGGTTGTGAATATTATAAAACAAGTCCTCACGGCCATCGCCTATCTACACAGTCGCGGAACTGCCCATCGTGACGTGAAGCCACAGAACATTCTGCTGAAGAACAAGGAGGGTCTCATTAAACTGACAGACTTTGGTACGGCTCGACAAGGGGCGGCCACGAAGGAGGTCAAAGGCACGTTTCGTTACATGGCTCCGGAGGTGTACAAAGGACTGCCGCACGGTCTCCCCTGCGACATCTGGTCCATTGGCTGTCTCGTGTGTGAGCTGTTTAATTGCCCCCCGAAATTCATGGAGGTGTCCTCTATTCTAGGAGACATGACGACCATAACCCCGTATCTGGAGTCTCTCCCTAACAACCCCATCCTCTGCGATTTCGTGTACAAGTGCTTCAAGCTGGATCCCAACCTGAGACCGACCGCCAGTCATCTGCTGACACATCCGATGCTCACGAATACAATATCAACGGATATTGAGCTATTACCCACCATCTTTGACGAGGGTACCAGAAGTACGGATAAAAAAACAACATCGGTATTCTCCATAAACTCCAACTGATTTTTCTTTCTTTCTTTGCTTTGGCTTATCAGCGGGACAGTTTCTTCCTCCTTGCAACAACAGAGCATGCAAAACTTGAATAAATCAGAAAGAGTTTACATGTGTTACTATATATAAATATATGAGTAAACGTGATAAAAGCATTTCCCCCTTTTTCACAATTTCATTTCCTCGGATATCGCCAACCCCATTAGTGGGGGTTGTCTGATGCATCAAATACTGTCTCTTTTCAAGAAAACGTTTTTTTTTTTAATTTTTTTTTTTGCTTTTCAAGTTGCTAAATATGCCGTATTTAATGTTTTTTTTTTTTTTCTTTGCGCTTATTTCCTTTGCACAGCAACACTGTATCATTAGAACAAAACTGAAAAATCCACTGAAGGGATGGCGCATGAAGATATTTCACGGTGCGGCTGGATGTGTCTTCTACTATACAATCCCTTTTCTCTGTTCTCCATTTTGCATACACTAAGAAAAGACATACCAAATCGTTCTGCGCGCACATAGGTTCCGCGTTCAGCACCATGCGAAAGAGTTTTAAACGGCTGCAGAACAATTTGGAAGAAACGATGAATTCCCTTCTTGCCAGCCGTGGTATCATCTCGGATAGTCTGACCACCACAACTCCACCGGGAGCAGTTCAACTGGACGATGAAAGACGTTCGTTCTTTGTGCGGGGTGCCCACCAGAGGGCGGCTGAGACCGGTGGGATCCCCTTTTACAACATACTGGCACGCTGGATTACGGTGGCGGAGAACGAGGATGAGGAAAGTCATAGGGAGATTCTGTCGAAGGTCCCTCTATTAGAGCGACAATTGCTGAACTTGAAGGTGAACGATCCTTGTTTCATTCCCGGCTCCATCAAGCCGACTGTGTACAAGGAGGTCAAAGCGGGCCTCGAGGACGAGGAGGTCCCGAATACCGAGTCCGCGAGCCCAGACTGGGGAAACGAGTTTTTCTTGTCCTCGGCCCCCACCGCCGTGAATAGCCAAAATTGGCATACGTACGATCCCAAAATATCTCAACAGTTTCCCGGCCAGTTTTTCAATTGCTTCTCTATCGCCCACTTTGCCGCTGAGTTGGGGGATATTGATTGGATGAAGGAGATAGCGTCCACCTACTCTTACACCTCTACCGGCATTCCGTACTTTTCGGCGCATCACATCAAGTACAATTCTGTCCCCGAGAAATATCCCACGTTCAACTTGCTAGCGACCTCTGGGTTCGACTTCAACGGCTGTTTGCCGTGCCATTTGGCGGCAGGCTCAGGGAACGTCCCAATCTTATCGTTTCTGATGGAGCAGTTCACGGCGGAGACAGTCCTGAACGCGCAGAAAGGGCGGTCAGTGCGCTCTAGTCTGTGGGGATCTGAAGTGCACCGGCACGACCTTAACACCATTGGGTGTGCTATCTGCGAAAGTCAAATCAATGTGCTGGAGTTTTTATATAGCAATCATAGGAACTTTATCCGGTCTCTGAAAGGAGAGCAAATCGATTGCGCATTAACTAGCTGCACGTTGAACGATGACAACACGGACTGCTTTGACTTTTTGTTAAGGAAGAATATCATTACGCCTCCCTTGGACGACGAGAGCCCCGTCTCAGCGTTGCTACGCAATAACTGCGGCGGGTCATTTGGCGCTGCGTCGGAGGCGGGCCACATAAACATTCTGCTGTGGATGGCAGAGGTGTTCGGGGATGAGATTCTCATTTCTCCAGGGAAAGAAGGGGCGACAGCGTTGCATCATTGTGCCCGGGGGTGCAACGCGCCGGTACTGAGGAAGCTGCTAGAACGGGAGTCTGTGCGACAGTACGTGGATGCGCCGGACGACAGGGGAAGAACCCCGGCGTTGTGGTGTATTATGTCGAGACATCGGTCAGGGAAGGTGGTAGACACATTGAAGGTTTTACGGGAGGCGGGGTCGGAGTGGAGGTCAACCCAGGATAGAAACGGTAACTCTATTATAGAAGTTGCCAGCAGATATGTCTCCCCGTTTTCTAAGGTTATGCGCTACCTTAAAAAAAACATCTAAAGCTGCTTGTTTTTTGTTTTTGTTTTTACTACGTTTTTTGTTGTTGTGGACGATTGCTCTTGGATCAGAGAAGCTCGTCCAAACACTCTTTTTCTTTTTTACTTTAAACGTACAACGATTTAGTTATGTAAAAGTAAAATAATAATCTGGTTTCATTTGCGCCGTTCTCCAGTTCAACACGTTCCCTTTTTCTTTTTCTCATTTCAACATTTTTGTCAAAGTATTTGCCGTTCCCAATCCGACAAAATGTCACTCGACGGATCGTGGAGTCCGACAAAGACTCCCCAGGGATATACCACCTCCCGCAAGTCGATAGATTGTACTAGTGTTCCCCAAACCGACGACGGCTTGCGCACACTAGCGGCTAATGGAAACTGGAGTGGCGTGTTGGCATTAGCAGAGAAACTAGAACAGGAGAAGGCGCACCAGAACGGCCTAGAACACTTGCCCTATGTCTTGGTTCGCATTACGGTCTATTTTAAAACGCAGCAGATTCCGTTTGCGATCTCGCTGGTGGAGCTGCTGGGAGATGTAGAGAATAGCGCTCATTACCGTGATCCCACCACGGGAGAGAATTTAGTTCCCTTTTCACTTCGGTATATATGCGGTGCAATACCACACTATGCGGGTGAGACGAGAAAGGCAATCGCCAACCTGGAGCGACTGCTTAGCATTTGCAAGGAGGAAGGAAAAAAGATAAGGAGCAACTGTGGAGCGGCCGCGCCCTACGCGTGTCACGGACTCTCATTCCACTCTACTACAGCGTAGGCGACTACCGCGCTGCGGTATCGCTTTTTGAGGCGCTTCTAAATGATGAGGAGCAGCGGAGCAGACACGCAGAGTATGGGAAAATCGAGCTGAACCCGATGAAACAGATACTGTTGCTTCAACAGTTTGCCTGTCTGTGTTTACAGTTGGGGAAGATTGTCTCCGCGGAGGAGACCATCGTCAAAATACAAGACTGTGCCGCATGGTATTCCGATAGTGGTCCTTCGTTTCGTGATTATGCACTAAACGTTGAGCAAATGTGTGAGGGATTTAAATATGTTTTTAAAGGAATGTTTAAGGAGGCGAGTGAGGTATTTCGCGCGCTGGCTACTCAGACCAGTCGAACTGGGGATAAGGAGATTGTGCAGGCGTTTGACCACATGAGGACATGCAACCAGGTCTCGTACATTAGCTGTTTCACGTACTCGGAACGCGAAAGTGGAAAAGACCCTTTGACCATCATGCCCTCCATTCTGTCGACGATGGAAAACTTTCTTAAGGAGAACCCCAATAATTTACTTCGCTCCTCCGGCTTCCTGAATCAGGCGGCGCGTCTCTATGCGCTGAGTTCTGGCGTAAAGAAGGAGACTTTTGCCGGCTTGGCGGATCTCATGGAGAAGCACGTGCTGGAGAAGTCGTCGATTCCTGACTTGGCGTCTTTGATATAAAATGAAATTTTAACTATCAAAACGTAACCGATCTTTTTTTTTTTTACACACGTAAACATGTACATTATGGGAGGGCAACTTTTTGCTTGTCGGTTCTTCCTCAAATTTGTTTTTCCCTTTCCTCTGTTTCCCCCTTACTTTGTGAAGTGGCACAGTTGTTATTTCCTGTTCTTAAATTAATTCTCTTCTTTTTCCATTTTTTGTTAAAACAAAAGCGATCTACCTTTTTTTTTTGTTGTTTCCCAACTAGTAGGTCGATGGTGGACATGGAGGAGCCACGCCGAGCGGGATCTCCTCCCCTTTTATTTGAGTCCCCACTCTTCAAGGAGTTTTACAATGATCATAGTACGCTGGTGCCGGACGAAATATCAATGCGGGTGCTGGATGGGCTGGAGGAGGTCTATCGACAGGACGATAGCGCTCAGATTAGAATTGGGAAAAGCAGGGACACGACGGCCAACAAGGTTCGATTCTGCATGTCTGGGGAAGTGATACAAACCAAACAGGCCGCACCGCTCCCTACGCAGTTTTCCCTGTTCGCGTGGCAGACACGAGAGAAGGAGGCGGAGGAGCAGCGGCGGGTTCTTCTCCAACGCATTGCCGACTTGGAAAGCGACGAGAGACTAGAGCGGGAGGATATTATTTCCTTTTCATTGGCCCAGCTGAACGGTGTGTATAGCTGGTTCATTAGTGCGTCAAGGAATCAGTTCAAACAAGAGGAGGCCAACCTGCTGCAGCTGAATATTCTAGAAGAACAAGTTAGTGCCAGGATAAAGCTGTACGAGGCGGAGCTGGAGGAGCGAGAGGAGCAGCTGAAGGAGGCCGCCCGTCGTGCCTGGAAGGAGGAGATGCTCCAGCGGAAGGAGCTAGAAGAGGAACTGGCTCGTAGGGCGGAGTGGAAGAAGGCGCAGGAGAAGCGCCTTTCTGCGGCGCTGACCTTTATTGTAGTGCAAGAAAAAGATGCACGACGGGAGTTGGAGGCGGAGGAGCCGGTCGATTTCGTGCGATTAGTGGAGAAGGAAAAAGAGGACCGGGTTGCCGCGGAGAAGGCGGCGTATGAGGCGTGGCTAGCGACACCAGAGGGCATTGCATTCGAGGAGGAAAACAAAAAGAAGGAAAAGAAGAGGGAGAAGCTGCGAAAGCAGAGGGAGGCGGAGCAGAAGCGTATTATCGCCGCGTGCCGCCATGGTCCCGGAGGTTCGTCTGTCTTCGCCGGTGATAATCCAGCTGATAAATGTTTCAGTTGCGGATTCATCTGGGATGAGGAATCCAGTTTGTATATTCCAGTCAACGTGGCGGGGAAGAGGAAGTCTAGCGCCCTTCTGCTGAGCATTGCCGAAAAAAAAGGGACGTAATTCTTTCTCGCTGGTTCCACGTCCGCCCGCCGCGGATGCGAATAAAAAGAAGCCAAAACGTGCCGCTACCGCCAGCAAGGCGAAACCTCCTGCTAGCAAGAAGCGCAACACGAATAGTGCGAACACGACAGTCTTACCCTCCATCAATATGTCATCCCCTATACCTGTATAATATATGTATTCTATCTTTTTTTTTGATTTTTGCCATAAAATAAAAATAAAAAAAAAGCAAAAAACACACGTCTCACGCGCCCTGTGATGCGTCTTTATACTGTTTTATAAGATCCCCTTTTCTCACCTTCTCTTCTTCAAAAAAGTACTTTTCAATTTTTCGCACTACAACTACCTGATGACTTGCTAACTGAGTGTACCTTTTTCGATTTGTGTGCTGTAATGGTGCACGTAGTGAAATGAAAATTTAGCGGTGGTTTCCTCCGGGAGGCCGACTGATTTGTAGGTGTATATCATATTGTAAAATATTCCAGCTGTAAGATTCGTAACTACCTGATGACTTGCTAACTGAGTGTACCTTTTTCGAGTTGTGTACTGTAATGGTGCACGTAGTGAAATGAAAATTTAGCGGTGGTTTCCTTCGGGAGGCCGACTGATTTACAGGTGCTTATTTCTTTTATTACGTGAAAACTCACGTACTTCATCAAATTACAAACCATATCTTTTTTAAAAAGCTGTGTACACACGGGACAATCCGAGGTGAGCCTGGTCTGACACTAATGGCATGCTGCACCTTCTGGTAGTGCCGGAGAATTCATATATTACCGTTTTTTTGAGATTTTTTTTTCTTTTAATATTTGTTTCTTGAACACATCCGAAGAAACCAGCAAGAACCAACCGGTATTTTGTTGGTGCCGACAGTGTGTAAGATTGATGTATACATTCTGCAGTGAATTCTCCCGTGCTTTTACGATGAACCAACCTCAAAAAAAAAACAACCAATTTACCGTCAATTCTTTCCTGGCCTTGCGTATTCCGTTCAAATGCTTTTGCGTTTTAAAATTTTTTTAACAAAAAAAAACCAAAAAAAAACGAAAGAACAACCGGTATTTTGTTGTGCCGCAGTGTGTAAGATTGATAAACGCCCATTCTACAAAACCAAGCAAGCGCTCAGCCAGCCGTTAGTAACGTTAATTACTGTTCTTGGCCTTTACGTGTTGCAAGAGTTGAAATACTTCTAAAAATAACAACCTCAATAAACGAGCAAAGCGAAACACAGCCAATAAACCGACTTTAGTTTGTTTTTATAGTGAGTCCGGCGCCGAAACTGTGTCAGATTTAAAATGTGTGATGAGTATTGCTGAAATCTCCAGGGTAACTGTTTTCCGTTTGCAGAACACATCCGAAGAAACCAGCAAAAACCAACCAGTATTTTGTTGGTGCCGACAGTGTGTAAGATCGGCGTACATTCTTTTCCTGTTAACACCGACGCTAACTGATGACTAAACGATACTGCGTTCTTACTGAATTTTTTTTCTAAAAAAAATTGATTGACTTGTTATCAAAACTTCAACGAAATCTGTCTGAGACTCTTTTCTCAAGGTGTTTGCTTTTTTTTGTTACTATCACATATTTGAACACATCCGAAGAAACCAACAAAAACAAACACTAGTATTTTGCTGGTGCCGACAGTGTGTAAGACTGTCGCATTACACTACTCGCATACGTATATTATTTAGAAAAAAAAAAAAAAGCATATATCTGCAGCCACTTGCAAACGATCAATTGCGCGCATTATTTTGGCTTTGAAATAGCTGCAAGATTTCCTTTTCCGTTTTTTTAAAAATGACACACAGTAAATATTCAGCAAACGCACCAGCCATTAGTACTGTCAATTACTTTCCATGGCCTTGACGTATTGCCAGAATCTTTCATTGTTTCTTTGGGAATACTTTCCATTTTTGTTTTCAATAGTCGAAAACCTTCTATTGCTCTTTTCATCCTTTGAATAAGTGGATGGAAAGATCCTGAGGAATGTGAGATTTCTGTTTTCACCATTAGTAACCACCACGTCAAAAAAAAGTGAGTTTTACTTTCTCTATAATTATGGGTGAACACATCCGAAGAAACCAGCAAGAGCCCACCAGTATTTTGTTGGTGCCGACAGTGTGTAAGATCAGCATACGCATTCCCTCATCATAATAACAAAAAGAAAACCCAGCAAGCGCTCAGCCAGCCGTTAGTAACGTTAATTACTGTTCTTGGCCTTTACGTGTTGCAAGAGTTCAAGTGTTTCATTTTTTTTGTTTTTTACTTTGTGTTTCATCTTTTCTTTTGACCAGTATTTGAAAGCGTTCCATAGCTCTTTTATTCCTTTGAATAAGTGGATGGAAAGATCCTGAGGAACGGGAGATTTCTTTTAATCGCATTTATTATTACCCCCATCGACGAACACATCCGAAGAAACCAGCAAGAACCAACCAGTATTTTGTTGGTGCCGACAGTGTGTAAGATTGCTGTATACATTCTGCAGTGAATTCTCCCGTGCTTTTACGATGAACCAACCTCAGCAAACGCACCAGCCATTAGTACCGTCAATTACTTTCCTGGTTGTATTGCAGATTAAATTTTTTTTAAAATTTTTTAAAAAAAAAAAAAAAAAAAAAAAAAAAAAAAAATTTTTTGTTAAAAATATATATAAAAAAATAAAATTAAAAAAAAAAAAAAAAAAAAAAAAAAGTCAATTACTTTCCATGGCCTTGACGTATTGCCAGAGTTCAAATGCTTTTGCGTTCTAAAACTGTGTTAGCCAGAACACATCCGAAGAAACCAGCAAGAACCAACCGGTATTTTGTTGGTGCCGACAGTGTGTAAGATTGATAAACGCTTATTCTACAAAACCAAGCAAGCGCTCAGCCAGCCGTTAGTAACGTTAATTACTGTTCTTGGCCTTTACGTGTTGCAAGAGTTGAAATACTTCGAATCTTTTCTATTTCTGCTTAAACCTTTCTTTGTGACAGCAAATAAAAAAACCTTCCATTGCTCTTTTCATCCTTTGAATAAGTGGGTGGAAAGTTCCTGAGGAATGTGAGATTTCCGTTTTAACAGCCTTTTTTTTTATTCCTTTCGGAAAAAAAAAAGTACAAAAACAATAAAAAAGAACATTTTCTATAATTGGAGGACTATTTTTGTAAGTGCATAACTACTTCATACAATTTTCTTTCCCGTTTTCTCCTTTTTTTATTTTTTTATATTCTTTACGAAAGGGAAAAACAAAAACTAAAACCAAAAACAATTCATTCAAAAATCATGAACAAGGAGGCCATTCTTGACCGTGCCGTGGGGGCTATTGTCGGTGCCTTTATCGGTGACGCGCTAGGGATGGGCGTGCACTGGTACTATGACCTGGAGGAGATGCGGAAGGACCACGGGGAGTGGGTGAGCGACTACCGTGACCCCAAGCCAGGCCGCTACCACGACCAGCTGAAGGCAGGGGAACTCACCCAGTCCGGGTATATCCTCAAGCTGATGCTGGAGTCGCTGCACGCCAAGGGCGGCTACAGCGCGGAGCACTTTGCTAGCGTACTGGACGAAAAGTTATTTACAAAGATGGACGGTACACCCGCTGCCGGTCCTGGTGGGTACACCAGCCAGTCGATCCGCAACGCCTATCGCATGCGTCAAAAAGGGGTCGGCTGGGAGGGCGGCCACTGCGCGAGTACGGCGGATACCACCGAGGCCATCGAACGTAATCTGGCGCTGGGGGTGCGCTACGCCAATAATCCCACCAAGCTAGCGGAGGCCGTCTCAGCGGACACCTTGCTCACACAAAACGATGAGATGCTGATCTCCATGACAGTCGCCTTCAGTGCTACGCTCTCCCAGTTGATACGCGGGGCACCGATGGACGACAAGATTTCGTACCTGATGATGGACGAGGTGAAGTCGGGCGTACTCCCGTTTCACTGTGTCACCGGCGATGACCTCGCTCCTCCCAAGCCAGGGGACCCGGACCCACCGCGCGCCGGCCGCTTTGCCTCCCCGGATGCGCTGCTGACGCAGTCCACGTGTGCTGCCGCGGCCAAGGACCCAAACATCTCTATCGAACCGGCGTGGAGGGTCTCCCTCGTGTACGGTATGCCCTGCGCCGCGTATCACATCTTACCGGCCGCCTACTACCTCGCCGCGCGCTTCTCCGACGACTTTGAAGGAGCGGTGCTGCACGCCGTCAACGGCGGAGGACAGAACTGTGCCCGTACCATGCTGACTGGTGCGCTGGTGGGCGCGCAGGTGGGTCTCCAGAAGATACCCCAGCGGTTCATTGACGGGCTGAAGGATAAGGATGAGATTCTCAAGTTGGCCAACTCTGTCGCAGGTCAGCTTATTGCGGATATGTAGTGAAATACAACTTTCATTTCCCAACAACAAAAAACGACCATTCTTATTATTGAGGTATCGGAACATGCTTTGCTTCTTTTCTGATATCGACACAAAAGAGCGGTTTCATTTGATTATCGAGAAGTGGCAGGAAACCGTTTTTTATTATTATTAATTATTTTATAACCCATATTTTTTTTAATCATGTTCCTTCTCTATCCCTAAAACAAACAAACAAAAAAAAGCAATAGCAACAGAAGATCAGACTTTGCGCATGTCTGGAAGGGTGACGGAAAATTATAGTACTGCTAGTTCGGGTCTAGTCCCCAACACAAAAACCCGACGAACCAACGTTGGCGGCAATCATGTGGAAGAGGTGGAGGTGCCCCTGTCGGACTCGACGCGCGATACCCTAGAGGCACTGTCGAGGGAGCGAGCCGCCATGGAGTCATCCCTCACTCGCCTGGACGTCCGCATTTATGACTTAGAAACGGAGTTCCTGAAGCAGTCCGTGGAGCTGGGCGGTAGTTTGTTTGATGGGTTTGGGATGGAGCGTCAGGCGCGACACCAAACAGGGATGGGGATAGTGTTGAAGAAGGGCGCCAGTGACACGACGGCGTCCAATGACGTGGGAGGCGTCTCCACCAGCGTCGCGGGGGCCCTGTCCTACCACTCCCGCCTCCACTCCTGGAGCCCTAGCGAGCGGGTCTTCACCGCCTCCTCACGGGGGGCACTTAGTCGCGTGGAGATGTATCGGATACA
The DNA here is from genome assembly GCA_903995115.1 of Angomonas deanei. Classification (NCBI taxonomy): domain Eukaryota; phylum Euglenozoa; class Kinetoplastea; order Trypanosomatida; family Trypanosomatidae; genus Angomonas; species Angomonas deanei. The sequence goes on from LR877164.1 coordinate 223,550, forward strand.
GGAGGCGGAGCGCGGTGGACTGCCCATGAAGAAGGAAAAGAAAGACAAGGAATTGAGAGGCGGCATACGAACTAGGAAGGGCGGAAGTCACGCGTCCATGGAAGAGCCTATGGAGAGAGGGAAGCGACAGAGAGGGGAGTAAGAGGCTCCCTCGCGCGTTGTTAGATAACTAATGTCATCCTAATGCTAATATAGAACACAGAAAAAAAAATAGAATAACAATACGGCCACCTTTTTGTCACGTGTGTCTGTTATATTTTCTACCCAACGACTGTCCTTTTTCACCTTTTCTTTCTCTCTCTCTATTTATACAGATAGAACCGATTAATTTCGTACCCTTTTAACCGTTTAATTTTTTTTTTTCATTAATTGTAAGTAACTAAGTAACTCTTTTTTCTTTTAAATAAACAGAAAAATGTCTTCGTTGGCAACGCAGCTTAAAAAGTTGCAGCAGCGATCGACAGACTCTAAGCATCTATCCGATTCTTTTCTTTTCAATAAGTCCGATGCGAAGAGTTTCTCTCGTGAGCAGATATGGCAGCTCGCCTCTGCTGGTCTTTCGACCTTGGTGACTCTGGACGGCGCATTTCAGCCCTTTTTAGACGATCTCTTCGACGTCAAGAAAGCACGTCAGGAGCGGAAACTCATGACGACGGATGAGACGAACAAGTTGAATCTTCGTTTAGATCACTTTTTGACGTTGTTGAGCCCTCATTTGTTTCTGACGGCCGCCCAACAAGTGTTTGAGTATCTAGTTCGGGTGTACGAGGTGCACGTGTACAATGTGACTGCCGTGCTGCGAGCTTTTCTGCCCTACCACGATCACAACATATTCTCCCGTGCCATGCTCTTGTTGGACCTCCGTGACACCGGTCTCGATTTTCTCTCCAAAAATCAGGAGCGTGGTGCTCCGCTGCTCCGCGACCACCTCATCATTGCCGCTGGCGACAGCAGAGAAGTTTTGCGACTGGTGTGTGACACCGCCCTCCTTCCGCACCGTCTGAATATCTCTAACAATGCCGCCAACGCCCTTTTGGCCAGCGTGGCGTCCCGTCTCGCCACCCATGTGGAGGCCGATTCCCTCTGGCGCACCCTTCTTCCCTATCTCATGGAGCTGATGAACGGTGCGGACACCTCCATGATCAGCGCCACCAGTCTACGGGACGACACCGTCCGTTTTAACGGTATTTCCCCCACCAAGAAGGAGGGCGCCTGCACGGCTCTGGTGGTGCTCGCCGCGTGGTCGACCGAGGTGCAGTTCTCCCTGAAGACGGTGCTGGCAGTGGTGAAGCCGCTGATGGTCTTTCTGCAGCAGACGCAAGACCCTTCGATGGCGGTGGCCCCTCTGACGGACCTGCTCGGTATGCTCGACCTGCTCTTCCGCACCCAGCGGGAGGTGGTGTCCCACGTCTCCTTCACCCAACAGCTCAACGTGCTCTGTACGCTGCCGTGGTCCAGCTGGGCTCCCCTGCTGGAGGCACAGTTTTCCTCGATTAACCCCACTTCCTCCTCCGCGATCGTCCCCTACAATGCGCTTTTTTCGACATTGGTGTTGTTCTGCTTGGAGCGGTTGAAGGTGGCGGGCAGTTTTGCCTCCATTTCGGGAGATATCACCCAACTGCTCCAAGTGGCTGCCACGGCGTTGCCACTTTCCCAAACGGTCGTACAGGAGTTTCTGAAGGTGTTGATGACGGCCGAAGACAAGTTCCAGGAAGGGAAGGATGCGTCCGGCAGGTTCTTCGAGACCGTCGTCTCCGCCCTCGAGCGCCGCTACCAGTCCGTGTTCGACACCACTCTCTCCACCCTCCTCCGTGAGGATGGTGCCCACACGTCTTCCTTCCTCTCCCGCCACCTCAGCGGCACGCGGTACCAGATGGTGAGTGTTCCCGGGGCGAGGGGAGCGAAGGAGCAGCTGCCACTGTTTGCCTGTCTGATACACACCAACGTGGAAATTCGTCGAGTGGCGGCACTGTCCATGCGAGAAATGACGTTGGAGCAGTTTGTGTCCTCTGGCCGAAAAGGCGGCGCCGCCATTACGGTGGATGGTGGTTCGCTGTTGGAGCTTTTGGCCAACGTGCTTTCCTACGAGTCGAGCTCTAAGGTGGCGAAGGAGCTTGCCCTCACCGCCCTACACGCGCTGGAGCTGCTAACGAAGGCAGTCAAGGAGCTGAAGGATAGTCAGGCCGCTACCCTCACCCGCTACCAACACTATTTCCGTCTCTTACTCGATGCGCTACTACGTGTTTCCTTTCTTCAGACCGAGACGGACTTCCTGAGCTTCTTCTACACGGAAGTGCTCACCCCACTACTGTCTACTGTGGAGTCGAAGCCCTCTTCCCAAAAGTCAAAGAAGGGAGCCGCTGCTGCTGTTGCGTCGGCGAGTGACCTCACACCCACTCTATTTTTCCACATTGTGGTAGTGTACGTTGCCCTGGCCACCTCTTCCAAGACGGAGAAAAACACGAGCAAGGTGGTTTCCGACATCACAGCCCTCCTGCAGCAGAATTTCAGCAACGCACCACTCATTGACCGGTTAGTGCAAGACCGTAAACCCGAGCCACAATCCTCCACCATCGAAGATGACGACGACGACGACCGTTACCCTAGTACAAAGACGAAACTCCAAGAACGTACCGTACCACTCCGTACCTTCGACGACGAACGCAAGACGCGACGGACGACGACCGGTACGTCGGGTAGGTAGTTACCCCTAGTCAAAAGAGAAAATCCCAGAAGCGTCCATCGCCTTCACGCGAAAGCAAGAAGCAGGACGGCACGCTGGTGGATGTGTTTGTCTGTCAAGAATTACTAAATAAGATACTCCCGGAGGTGGAGCGGAGGGCGGATGAGACGTTCACCTCCGTCAAGTCCGTGCTGATGGACCCCTCATGCCTCGCAAGAACAGTACGATTGCGCCCTGGCAGAGACCCTCACGTGTGCGGCGTGCTTGCTGGCAGAGAAACCAGTGGAATCCTCCGGACGACTGGAGCGGTTCCTGTTAGGATCCGGTGTAACCACAGGGGATGCTACCACAGACGGTTATCTTTCTCTCCTTTCGCACAAGCGCCACTCCGAAACGCAGAAGCAAAGTGCCACCGCCAAAACGGAGGTAGGCAGGAACGCCAAAGGAGATCACTCTCAGCAGAGTCCACCCAGCGATGCGCTGACCACTGCCCTCGGGTGTGTGGTCTCCCGTGTGGTGGCGCATCTCTTGTCGAACGAGTCCCTGCCGCCCTCTCCCGCATGGCTGACTGTCTCCTTGAAGCTGCACGGCTACCTACAGGTGCCACTTCCTCCGCTGACGACCAACCTCACCGCACTCCCCTCCGCGCTCATGGAGCTGTTGACGTGGACAGGGAGTGCAGCCCCAGTGGATTGGTATCGTCTGGTGTGCGAGTGTGTGATGAGTGAGGCGGAGACCGCGGAGGGAAGTACCACTGGTGCGCTAGGACTGGTGCTACTGCTGCCGCTGTACGCTGGTGACAGCAGACGACAGAAGGTACTCGAAGGATTGCAGTCTGCCGTGTTGGGTGCTGCTCAAGGAGGCCGCAAGGGGGCGTCGAGCACACCTTGTGAGGTGGTCGTGCGATGCGCGATGAAACAGGATGGCATCTCCCTCACGACCCTCAACACCATTGTGGAGTCGATGGCACGGGAGGAGTCGCGGTTTACCATTTCCTCTTCCGCCAGTGAGTTGATTTGTAAAGTGCTGAGCGAAAAGAACCCGGCGGGCGGCCACACAGTGCCAGCGGAGGTGGCGGTGACCGCTATACAGCACTTCTTCCCCCTCCCTTCGGAGGGCTGGGTGATCAAGAAGGACCAGGCGACGATCCACACGGGTGCCTTGCTCCCTCGCGTGCAGGATATACTGTCCAGCAAGACTCCAGTCCCTGCCTCATCGATAGAGTTCGTGCGGGCCGTGGCGAGCAGGAGTGTCATTCAGCCTGCCGGTAAGCCGGAGCAGGACCCCACGGTACAGCTGTGCGTCGCCCTGCTGCTGCACTCGCACCTCACCACCGCCGCCTCCTCCGTGACGGTCCCCGTGTTTCACCACGCGCTCACGATTCTCTCCCACACCTTGCAGGAGGGGGACTTGATGAGTGAGATTCAGAACAGCGGCACATCGCTGGTGTACTCCTCCAAGAAGCGGGGCAGCACCACCAAGAAGGCCGGCGGTTTGTCCGAGGAATACGTTGCTGGCATCGCCCAGTTCATTGCCCCGACGGTGATCCGCGCAGTGCAAAAGATTGGCGCTGAGGTGTGCACCTTCTGCGTGGGGACAAACGGCGGCTATTACCGCATCACTCTGCCATTCATCTTCACCGCTGACACACTCTCCTCCCAGGCAGATGTTGTGATTGACGTGCTGCAAGAGCTGGCCCCCAGCAGCGGCACCGCCCTCTGGCAGCCACCCACCTCCTGTGTGGTGTCCAGCCCTCTTCGCTACGAGGATGCGATACGCCTACTGCAGTGCAGCAGCGGCGGGGCGCGGGTATGGTCCCCATCGGTACAAAGTGTTAACCGACTCCGATTGCTCTCCGCTGTGCTGTCTGCCTCCCCGGCGATCCGCTACGACGACGACGAGGACGAACAATCCCTCTACCACCTTGTCATGACGGTCCTCACCGATTACCCGCTAGACAAGATGGCCACGCTCTTTACGCTTGACGGGCACACGGAGCAACTGGAAAAAGAGATTGAGGCGGCGGAGATGCTGCGAGGGAGCTCCCAGTTGTCTGTTCTTCAGGGAGGACACCGCGTGCTGTCTGCCTTGGCCAGACATGTTCTGACGTTGGTTCAAAATATAGTCGGTCTCTACTGTGAGTCTGGCCCCGTGCTGAACGAGAAGACCCCCGACGGCGCAGCCAACCTCCGCGCCACGCTCCTCAAACAGAGTTTGGTGTTGATGGCAACCCTCCTTCTGCAGGACGAAGAGGAGAGGAAGCTAGTCAACGAGGAGGAGGAAGGCGCAGTACACGCCGAGAATGTCGGTATGCGAGAGAAGATTGACGCCATTTCAGAAATGCTGCGTGTGCTGGCGCCTCTCTTGTCCAGTGCGAGGGAGATGAAGCACGCGAGGTCGGCCAAGAAGGGAGAGGACGGCGAGCTGGAGGAGGATGTGCTGCGTCAGACAGACTTTTACCTACACATCCCCATCGTGGCACTTCTCGTCCGCCTGGAACCGCTAGAGCTGACGGACGCGCTGCACTTCAAGACCGCCGCGGAGGTTTGCCGAGACATCCTCAATAGCTTTGACATCCGCACGCAGATTCAATGCATCTCACAGCTCATGCGGTTGGTCTGTGACCCCGCCACTCAACTCTCCAGCGAGGAGAGCGGCGACGAGGAGCTGGTGAAGCTGTTCCGCCGGTTGGTGAAGCCGAATCAGATTATCAATCGACAGGAAAATGTGCTGAATTTAATTAACTCCACCGTGAAGTCGGACTCCTTTTTGGGGCCTTTCATTGAGCTGCAGCATCGCACCAGCCGGTCGGATCGTGCGAAGGGACAGAAAAAGAAGAAGTCGGAGGACAAGGAAGAGGAGGACGAGACGGAAGACGTGGTGGCAGACGGAAGCCGCACCGACAGTGTTTGCATGAGTTTGATTATCAACGCCCTCGAGTTCTTTTCTCATTACTGCGACTTGAATCAGAATACCCCGAATGACGCGGAAGTGGGAGATGTCGACGGTTTTGGCGAGAACAAGTCCTACACCATGCTCCTGGAGTTACTCTCTGGTAACGCGCTGGCGTGCGTGCTGGCCGGCATCAACGAACCCACCTTTGTCTTCTGTTTGGAGCGATTGCTCGCGGATAAGCGCGCTGGCGTGCAGCTGAAGGGTCTGGAAGTCCTGGTGGACCGTCTCCACCACTCCCTACCGACAGTGGAGAACACTATGACCGACGAGGAGCTGGAGCAACACCGCCGTGACCTGCGCGACCCCAAGAAGAAACTAACCCTCATGGATCTAGTCCGAGTGAAGGCGAGACCCCTCACCACCAAGCGTTCCTTTGCACTTTACGGTATTCTGGAGAAACTGCAGGAGATCTGTCTTTTGGGAGCGGTGCAGGACTGGTCTGCCTCGTCCCTCCCGCACAAGGCGCGGACCCAACTGCTCTTCATGTCGCAGCTGTGTGTCGCGGCCATGGAGGAGCTGGTCCGTATCGTCGGTAGTGGTGGCAGCACACAGGCGGAGAAGACGCTACTCAACGTCAACCGCAGCAGACGGGTGACGGAGGCGACATTGACAAAGTTGTTTGGTAATAAGGCCCGCGTACAAGAGGTGTACCAGAGCGCCCTGACTCTCTGCGAAAAGCGAATCCCCAAGATCACACAGTCCACCCACAAACTACTGCACGGGACGACAGAGGACATGGACAGTGAGGTCAGACGGGAGCTGGAGGACCACCTCCTCGCAGTGCTCGCCACCAGCTACACATTCCTCGGCACGGTGACGCAGGTGATGGGGTCCTCGTTTGTCCTGCAACACTGTACCGCTATACTGAACACGATTGTGTCCGGAGCGGTGTATGAGCTGACGGAGTTACCACCGCTTGTGGCGCAGGGAGAGGCGGGGTCGCTTGTCCGACACGCCACGCTGTCTTCCTTCATCCGTTGCTTCCCGTCGTGTTGGCACATGTCCCAGCCCTATTTACCTCAGATTCTGTTCAGCGCGACGCACCTCACCAACATCAACGACACCGAAACGTTCTACCTCTGCCAGGAGGTGCTCACGGTGCTGGAGGCGCTGCTCGAGCCACAGGTGTTCGTGGATGCCTGCACGGAGTGTTTCCGCGGGGTCACCTACGAAAGTTTCTCCAAGAGTCGCACCATCAAGATTAAGGCGGCCACCCACTCCTTTGACCACTTCTTTGCCTGCGTGGGCAGAAGACTGCAGAACCTCAAGAAGGAGGAGCTGCTGCACATGCCGGTCGTGACGGAGGGCACCACCCCTCAGGACAATTTTTGGCTGGCCGTGCTGCAGACGCTCGCCGCTTCTCCCACGGTGCCGCCGAGTGAGCTGGTCACGCCGGTGCTGCAGGCGTACCTGGTGTTCTTCCTCAAGTTCAAGCCGAAGCACTGTACGACGCTGTTGGGCCACATTGCCCAGTGGGCCTTTGGCGGCAACTCGGAGTCTTTCACCAAGAAGCTGGACGCGGAAGAAAAGGACGAGGAAGAGGACGAGGAGCATCAGACCGAGTCGACCCCGAAGGTGGTGTTGCACCGGTGGATTCTCTTCTTTTCCCTTTTCAACTTTCTCCTCGACAAGTTGGAAGTTATCTTGGAGTTTGCGTTTGCGGTGGCCACCGTCTACATTGTCCCTGTTCTCGCGAATCACTGCAGCTCCTCCAAGTCAACGAGCAAGGTGAACGCCTCTTTGATTGCCCTCGTCCTGGAGGGAGCGCTCGACAGTATACGACGCATGGCGCTGGCGCACACCCCCGGGCCGGACGCCGACCCTAGCATCCCCGTCAACGTTTACTTTGCCACGACGGAAGTGTTCAACAGCATTATGCCGCCGCTGGTTCGCCAGCTCACCAACACCACCTACCTCGCGGACGGCGGACAGGACTACCTGCACCGAGCGGCCGCCGCGGCGATACCAGCGGTGAAGGCGTTCTTTGCGTGCCTCAACTCCAATAAGCTGCAGAGCAAGACGCAGGCGGAGATTGGCCGTGGACTGCGACACCCCAGCCCGCAGGTACGTCAGATCACGATCCAGTGTCTGGATGCCATCTACGCCGAGGGCGGCGAGGAGCTAGCGGCCCGGCTGATGGCGGAAGTACTCCCTGCCGTGGTGGAGCTCACCGAGGATAGGGATGAGAACGTGGTGGAGGAGACCCGCAAGTTCTGCACGAATTTGTCGCACATGACCGGACAAGACGTACTCCACGCGATGAGTTAAAATGAATCAATAAAAGTATGAAAAAACTTACTATAACTATTAACTAATATTTAATACTCGAATAAGCGAAAAAAAAAAAGTAAAGACGAACACATTTTAAAAACGTAAGTTTTTTTTTTTTTTGCTTGTTTTTTAATGGTTCTCGGATGATTCCCAACGTCTATTCCACTTCCCTCCTCTCTTTTTTAATTGTAAGGCCGAGACCAAGCACAAAAACACCCTTTACACATACATCAAACACATTTGCTCAATCCATAAAACAGCAAAAAATGATTCAAAAAACGTTAAAAGCGGCGAAGAAGGCACCCGTTAGTGCCCCACAGAAAAGTACCAAAAAAACGACGACGACTGCCGTGCGCCGTTCCGCCACGCTACCGACGGGGTTGAAATTATTTCATTTACAGTGCCCCTCACCGATCGGCCAGTTCTCCGTGTTTTTTAATGCGGAAGGGAAAGTGTTCGCTTGCAACTGGACCGAGTACATTGAACGAATGAAGGAAAAGGTGACCAAGATGTGGAAGTTACCCCCCAATGGTTTGGCTTTATTATCGGAGAAGGAGTTGGACGCTTCTCAGGCCCAGGTGGCACAGAAACTGAGGAGAGACTTCATGACGCCTTTTGAGAAGTACTTTGAAGAAAATGACAACGTCTCCGCGAGAGAGCTGGAGTCGTTGCTATCGGAGGTGCAGTTGAGCTTCCCACCGTCGCTGCCACCGTTCACCAGGGCGGTCTGGGAGCAGTGCCGCGCTCACGTGCCGGCGGGCTCTGTCACCAGTTACGGCGCGCTGGCCAAACTAACCCAAAAATCCCTCTCGCAAGAGACGAAGAACAGCGGTCTCGCGGCGAGGGCGGTAGGGGCGGCGATGGGCAGCAATCCTTACGTGGTCGTGATGCCGTGTCATCGTGTGATTGGCTCTACCGGCGGACTGCATGGCTACGGCTGTGGTCTCTACCGTAAGGTGTGGCTGCTGCGGCGGGAGAAGGCGACCGGAGTGGCGGAGAGGGATCTGAAATCGATGGAAGCTGTAAAGGCGATTCATACCGCAGAGGCATGATGATTTTCTTCTTTTCTTTCTTGTTTTTTTTATTGCTTTCCCTTTTTTTTCGCTTTATACTTACGAAATCCCGTTTTTAAATGAGTAAATTGATTTTTCTTTCTCTTGATTCTCGTTTTCTGTTCCACACTTATCTGTGACAATTTTCTCTCCCTCACGCTAGTACACCAGTAAAGTTTATCTCACCATTCATAGAAAGACAACCCATACATCCGTAATATTAGCAAATGAGTAAAAAAGCTACCAAAAAGACGTCTTCCAAGCTACCCCCATTCCATGAGGTGTGCCCCTTCTGCCAGGCAGTGTTCTCTGGCGAGCGGTCGAACACTGGTATACAATCCGAGTATAAGAATCATGTTCGTAAACATATAAAGGCGGCAGGGATAGACGAATCGGTGCTGCGGGAGCGGTGCCGGTTCTGCGAGGAGACCTTCGCCAACCGCGCCGCAAGACAGGGACACGAGCGGCGAGCCCACCCTCACCTCATGACCCCAGTGCCAACCATCAATGTAGAGGATCACATCATCACCTCTAAAGCCTTGGAGGAACTGGAAAAGGAGGAAGAACAGTACACGGCGCTGATCGTGGGGGTAGGAATACGATACCGTTGTTTCTTTTGCAACTGCTCCTTTGAGAGCAAGAATTCTCGCACCGGTCATGCCAGGGTCTCTCACCCGGCGGAACTAGCCAATCGGCGGAAACGACTGGAGCGCATGAAGGAGGGCGTGCACTACACCTGCAAACTATGCGGTCGTGTGTACAAAACAAAAGGTGGCTGCGCTCGTCACATTCGAGAGGACCACCGTTTTGCTGCCGGTAGCAGTCCGCAGCAGGACGAGGCAGAGGAGGAGAGTGAGGAGCTATCCAGTGAGGAGGAGGATAACCTTCCGGTGCAGTATCCAACACCGATTACAGTCTACCTAGACCCTAGCACTCCATTCGGAAGAGCAAGGCAGATCATCCAGGCAGCGAAGCGGCGAAAGTTGGGTGTGTGAGGGCGCGCCGATTGTATATTCATCTAATTTATTATTATTATTATTTTGCTGAGTTTACGGTGACGGTCTTAGTATCATCAAGTATGGCAACTCTTCATACTACACCCTTTTTTTCTTTCTTTTCTGTCGGTGATAAAAAGGTACTAGAAAAAGTATTAAAAAAAAACAACAACAACAACATACATACCAAACCATAAAATAGCGTCATAGAGCACGTTTGAATGACCGATGCCAAAACGTCTTTCCTGTCACTTTTGCTGTTCTGATTTCCCCGACGCGAGAGCACGACGGGTACATGAGCGGCGACACCATACCGTCCGCCGGAAACAGTTCTGCCAACAGCGGAAAGAGCGGGTCCGCGCGGCACCAATCTTTTTCTATTATAACCGACGTGGCGCGTCTGGAAAAGAGTCCAAACGACTGACGATTCGCTGCCATATTTGCAGGAAAGACATCACGTCCTACCCACCCTATGCCATTAGTAATTTTGACCGGCACCTCACCACCCACCAGGAGAGGCGGACCTACTCCTGCCGCTACTGCGTGAAGGAGTTCAACACACGGCGGTGGCGGGAGGTGCACGTGGCGCACGACCACCCGGACCTGTGGGCCCCGGACAATCTGCTGCCGCTGGTCCTCACGACGGAGGAGCTAGCAGAGGAGCGTGTGACGCTGAACGTCATTCGTGAGCGTATTCACGCTTATCAAAAGGAGTTGGCGGCACGACAGTCCGCGGCACGGCGGGAGCGTAAAGAGTTGCTGCGTCGTTTGCTGGGGTTGACGGAGGACGGGCCGGTGACCACGTCGCGGTCGCGCTCGCTGACACCGCAGTGGGTGGACACCACCGGCAGGGATGGCACCGTGTACCGCAAGACGTGGTGCCACTACTGCCGCAAGGAGTTTTACGGAAAAGTAAACACCGTCATGTCAAACCTCCGCCGTCACGTCGCCGCGCATAGACGGAAGGTGGATGCTCGCTGCTGCGCTTATTGCGGCGAGGAGTTCGCCTCCAAGTGGGAGTGCACCATGCACGAGCGCGTCGAACACGACGAGGACGAGGAGGAGCCATCGAACCTACTCAAGGCGGCGTTTTGGGAGAAGTTTTTTATCAAGACTCCAATGAACTCGAAAATATCACCTTGGGGGAGATTAAACAAAAGATACAGCAGTGGGAGCAGCGGTGGAGCGAGCGCAGTTCAACCATGCCACGAGACAACAGTGCGTCCCAGCCGACCTCCCCGCACCCACAGGGTAGCACCGATAACGAGGGAGACAGGAGCGACAGCGAGGAGGAGAGTGAGTCTGGGAGTGACGACAGTTCCTACTCGAACGACTTTACTCACCGACACGGACGGTTCTACACCGATGATCCGAGGGAAGAGGTGTTTTCAAAGCTGGCAAAGCAAATTTCCACCCAGCCGGACATGAATGACACTGACGGAAGGTCGGATCAGGAAAAGAGTGACCACAAGGAGTACAGGCTGGAGGATATTCCGGTCCTACACTTACCGTGCACCACCGCGTATCAATGTCGCTTTTGCGGTCAGTACTTTTCCTTCAAGGGGACGAAGGCACTACACGAACAAAAGTGCGTACGGCGACAGTTGTCAAACGTCAAGCGACGGCGACGACGACTGGACAACGACTCTGCCACCGATGATAACGACAGTCCGGCACAGCTGAAGACCGTGTACACCTGTGAAGACTGCGGCATAGAGGTGAGCGCCCAAACAAAGTTAAATCGTCATAAAAAGTTTTACTGTCCTTTTAGAGAATCTGCCTTTTCCGATCCATTCCTCGACGCCGTCGGACAAACCAGCAAGCGGTCCCCCATTCCTGAAAACGAAATCGATTCGAATGCAAAGGTGAAAGATTTTGAGGTGCTGACGGGACTGAAACGACAACGCGAGGATAGCACCTCCGACAATGATGAGGAGTATGAGTATATTTATGTCCCCACCGACAGCGAGGACGACGGGGACGAGGATAGCAACGAAGAACATCACCGAGTGAAGGAAATCTATAACCACGACGAAGATGAATTGCTCACAAAACTACGATTAGACTTCAAACGTCGTCGGAGTAATAATAACAAACTCACCCGACGTTTGTTACGAAAGCGTCTTCAGGCCCACGAGGGACTGGAGGCTCCACCACCACCGGTGGCACTACCCCATAAAAAAGAGAAGAACGATCTTTTACGAATGGTAACCACCGGCGTGGAATCTTCCGTTCCTAAAAAAGGAGTGACCTGCCCTTACGATGGCTGCGGGAAAGTGTTTTCTAAACCTTCCCTGTATCATAGACACGTGAGACGTGTACATGAGAAATGACGCCCACAACAATCATAAAAATGAAAATTTACCTTTTTTATCAGCTTTTTAACTAATCCGTTTAAGTTACACTCAGCCCAAAATGAGTCTAATAATAATAATAATAATAGTAAATCAACACACACTTTCATTTTCACCTTTTTATTTCAACTTTCCTCTTTCCTCCTCATCATCTTCATTCAGCAAAGCGCAGTAATCACAACAATAAGAATCGATAGAACTATTACCTACCGCCAATGCTACAAGAATTAGAAGTCGTCCCCTCCGTCGCCCTCAGCCGGGCGGACCTCATCCAGTGGGTGAACACCAAAACCCCCCAAACCGCCCCCAACGGGAACAACGTGCCACCGATTCGCAAAGTGGAGCAGTTGTGTAGCGGCGTGAATTACGTGCTGATCCTGGCCACAGTACTGCCCGTCACGTACGCCCCGCTCAGCTCCTCCACACGGGTGAAGGTCCCAGCGAATCATGAGTTCGAGTCCGTGGCCAACTACAAGCTGGTCCAGGACGCCCTACACCGCAACGGCGTGCTCAAGCCAGACGTGCTGGTCAACGAGCAGGCCAAACTGCTAAAAGGCAACTTTCAGTCCAACCTCGCCCTGCTGCAGTGGTTCCATGGGTTCTGCGAGGCGCTGGAGGAGAGCGGGCTGGAGCCAGGGCAGGGGCGACGGCAGATGGAAGGGAGCGCCAGGGAGGACACCGACGAGCTCGCCGACAGTCGCTCCAAGAAGCGCCCGCCGACGCCGAAGCGGACCAGCACCGGTACCGCTAAGATGAGAAGCAGCTCGGCTGGGAGCGCCAGGGCCGGCACCACCCGCGGCCGGTCGGACGATCCCCCGGCGGCTAGACCCACGGTGAGAAGCAGGTCTGGCACCCTCAACAACACCACGACGACGACCACGACGACTAGTGCAGCCAAGGCACCGCGTAGTGCCACCCCCACCACCCGAACCAAGACCCTCACACGCGCACACAGTGCCACTGTGGGCGGCCGCGGCAGCTCCCCGGTGATGGCACCCTCCGCCAAAAAGGAAACTAGCGAGGACGTCAGCCGCTTGTTGCTGGAAAAACAATTTTACTACGATAAGTTGCGGATGATTGAAAACTTGGTATTGCCGGTGGCGACCAAGGAGACCGTCACCGCGGAGGAACAGGCGTTAGTGTCACTGGCCAGGTCGGTGAGGGATGTACTGTATGCGAATAACTAAAGCATATATAAAAATAAAAACGAGATAGAGAGCGCTAAATCGGTTTAGAGTATTATTTTAATTGTCGTTGTTTATACTCATTGTATTAGAAAAAAAAAAAAAATTAAATCTGTAAAAAAAAGTGGAAAAGAGTTTTGGAGCTTTTTTTTTTTTCCATCGTCTCAAATATCTCTTCTCTCTCTCTCTTTTTTTTGTGAAGTGTATCTTTTTGTTTTCGTAGTCATTTCGTGTGAATAGCAACGATAGTCAAAGAAATATTATTGTTATGAGAATCAGTGATCATACACACTAATAACACGAATACCAATCTTGATAACTTTTCATTTTTAAAACATATAAAAAACATAAAAAGTACATTTTTAGATATGTATCCGAAAAATAGCGCGAAACACAATAATAATAACAATAATAATAATAGTAATAACAATAACAATGTGAACCCCACTAATAACAATGCTGGTACGAATAATAATAATGCAAATATGATGAATAGTAATAACAATACTGCTTATCAACCCGACTATGGCTATCCAATGCACCCTAACAACATGAACAATAATAATAATAATAATTATGATGCGGCGATGCAGTATTACCAACAGTATTACTATTATCAACAATGCTGTCTGGCACAACAACACTATAATAATAATAATAATAACAATGGTATGGGTATGGATAGTATGAATAGTAGTGGAGGCATGCCACCTCCGTCTTTTCCGAACAATAATAACAACAATCAGAATCAGAATAATCGAAAACCAATGAATAATAATAATAATAATGTGAATAATTTTCATCAACATCATCATCACTATAATAATAATAATAACAATAATAACAATAAAAACAAAAATGCGAAAAATGTGTATCCCCCTACATCAGAAAGAGATGTTTCTGTGGGTAGTACGAAAACCGATGATCTCCATCACACACCGGTCAAAAATAAACTAACGAACACTCCTCCACGTAATAATAGTAATAATAATGATACTAGTGTAAAAGAAAGTGAAACAGCAGGAGAAGTCACTACCGATCATAATGAAATTATTAATAATAATAATGAGGTGGAAGTTCGTCTTAGTCATAGTCCTTCGCCCAGCAGTCTTCACACACCCATCTCAGACAGGCGAAGTGCCACCCCTAACCCTGAAAACGAAAACAGTAAGAGTCCCCATCATCCTAATAATAATGAAGCGGAAAATAATGATAATAACAATAACAATAATGAGGCAACACCCCCTGCGGCCGCCCCAGGCTCGCTCACGCCTTCCTCCTCCCTCGGCACCATCGGTACCAACAACAACAGTAGTAGCACCGGTAAAAACTTCTTGCGGACCTCCCCCCTCCTAGGCAGTCGGCCGTTCAACCCGGTACAGAACTTTGTGTACAATACGTTTCTGTCCAACAATACTATTCTTCAGCCGCACATCTCACCGGCCGCCACCGCCAAGTCGGAGGAGGGGGAGGAGCGGGAGACAGCGGCGGAGGAGGAGGAAGAAGGGAAAAAGAATGCAACACAGACTTCTGAAAATAATACTAATAACAATAATAGCAACAGTAGTCGTCCTCCTTTGCCGAAAGTGGAGAAGGCGCCACCAGTCGATAATAATAATAATAATAATTTTAGTAAACGCAGTGTGGCCCCTGGTGCCAAGAAGTCCGCCGCGCCCTCTCACCACCATCATCATATTCATATCCACAGCAATACGAGTAACGGTAATATTAATAGTACGACCAGTCGTATGAGCAGTGTGGGGTTCCCTTCTACCCCTGCCTCCCCTGTCGTCAACACCAATAATAATAATAATAGTAATAATAATAATAATAATAATACAAGTCCTAATTTTGCTAATATGCCGTCCATTACCATCGGTGCTAGTAGTCACACCACCCCGACGACTTCCCCATCCTCCGTCAACCGAAATAATAATAACAATAATAATAATAACAATAATAATAATAAGCGTTATGGCCCACCCATGCCACCTCAATCCTTCCCCATGATGGAATAATAATAATAATAATAATAATCGCTATTCGCCTACGTTTCCTCCAATGATGCCACCACCGCACTTTCCTATGGACGGCCCACCACACCACAATCACAGTCATCATCATAACATGAATCATATGAACCCACACCATAATCATCCTAACAATAACCACAATAATAATAATGCCTTCTGCCCTCCGCCACCACCACCCATGATGATCCACCGTCAGAACATTTTATATCAATTCTACAGCGGACAGGACTACGTCGTGGAGAATAGAGAGTGCGATGTGTGCTTCAATCACAGCACGTTTGGGAATTATGCCTCCTTGGTCGAGGCGTTCAGCCCGGAGGTACCGGTGGCAGAAGAATTAGAAATACCGACCAACGATGTGACGTTTGCGGACGTGAATCTTGCCGACTTGATGACGAAAGATGAGGCCGCCAAGTGCGCTGCTAGTGATAGACCGACAGAGGAAGCGGACCCGCCGTACCCGCATTATGAAAACTTCGAGGGCCCCTACTTCAGTGAGGCGGTCCTCTCTCTCACGAGTGTGTGGTCGAGCTTTGATTTCCCCTACGGCTGCTCGGTGCTGCTCTCCCCCCCAGCCTACCTCTCCCTCATGAAGAGCCCAGAGGAGCGGGTGGTGTACACCCCTGTACTGAGTGGCTTCCGCATTCGCTTCCTCCCCCACTCCGCTGCCTTTGACTACCTAACCAAAGAAAGACAGCGGCAAGAGGGGGAGGAGGGAGGAAGACTGCCACCGGGGTTGGTGTGCTGGTCCGCTAGCGAGCGCCCCGACAACCGCAACGGCGTCTCTGAGCAAATTGAGGAATTAGTGGAAAAGAATAATTTGTATAAAGTATTACAGACCGCCACGACGGCAGACGTGGACCATCAGTCGTGGATTGCCATTCTGTGGTGCCCTGATTTTGTCAATGGTCACACCGCCAAGCACTCCTGCGGGTCTTTTCTATCTTTTTATCTACTCCGACCACCACACCACTTATTTATTCCGTTTGCGAATAAGAGTAACGGGGCGGCGATGAATAGCAGTTGGCTATCGAGTGTGTTTCGTACCGATAAGGATGCCGTCGCCTTTGATATTTATTCGCTTCGTCGTAGTTATCATCTAGCACGAGTCATACCAAACAATAATACTAATACTAATAATAATAATGCTGCTGCCCTTCAGCGGTATGTACGACTGCCTGTGATTGGACTAATTCCTAACCGCTGCCGTAACGACGTGTGGATGCTACCCATCGGCATCGACCATCAGAATAGTAATAATCCTAACAACAATAATAATAGTAACGAGCCAGCGGTGCAGTGGGCCTATAAGGCGCCGTTATTTCTGATCGCGAGTGCCTTACAGCTAATGAGTTGGAATGCTTTTGAGTGTCATTTACAGATTGACTCGTTGCAGAATAAAACAATTGCAAATGAAAATAATGAGAATGATAAAAATGAGGAAGAAGAGGAAAAGAAGGAGGATGATACTACTACTACTACTACTAATAGCCCTAATCCTAATACTAATACTAATACTAATACTAGTTATTTTGAAAAAGGTGTCTCCTTACTGTGTGAGGGCGCTAAAAAGTATCGACAACTACGGGAACAGCTCAAAATTGAGGACGAAGGAAGTGTGAATAAAAAAGTAGTCGTGGGCGGTACGAGCCTCTGGCACGCCTGCCACCATAATAATAATAATAATAGTGAAACCACTCCTAATAATAATAATAATCATCTTTCTTGTATTGTTGGCTTGTTAGACTTTTATCAGTGGTCACAGTATGACACGGCGCTGCTGGACCTGGCGAAAGAGTGTTGTGTATAATAGTAAAACAATAATAGTTAAAATAAAAAATATCATATAAAACAAAGAGCGACATTAAAGAAAAACTATTTTTTTTTTTGTCAGGTTTGCTGCGAGATTCTTTTTTCTTTTCTATCATGATTAGTTTTGAGAAGCATTTTGTTTTCTTTTTCACCTCATATTGCACTTCTTAAGAACGAATAATATTTATAAAAAAAATAATATCAGAAAATCATATTTTACAGAGTTGTGTTTACATTTTTGTTGTATTTTTTTATTTTTAAATGCCGACATTTCTTATAAATTACAATTGCACTAAATATTTTTTATTATTATTCTGCAAAAAAAGGAAACTAAATTTGCTTTAAGATTATCTTTGTTTTTTTACTGTTTTTTATTATTCCTTTCTCTCTCTTTCTATTTATCGTTAAAATAGACAAAGTAAAAAAAATAAATAAAAGATTTTTATATATTTAGTGCCATGCTGCGCTGGACAGGCGGCACGAAGGCACGGAAGGACCGCGAAGGACGTCATCTATTCCCTTCTCTTTTTCACTCCAATCATACTATAAATAATAATAATAATAATAAAAATGAAAATGAAAACAAATCACCTAGTAGAGAAACCTTTGATGAAGGGAGTACCTCCGTTTTTTCAGAACAGAATAATAATAATAATCATAAAACTAATAACAAAAACAATTTTACAAGAAGAAAAAGTGCTCCTGGAAGCACTACAGAAAAGAAAAAACAATGAATATGAAAGTAAAGATGAAAATAGGGAAAATAATAATAATAATAATTCTATTCTCATTGAGACATTCGCCCAAAAACAAAAACGATTACGCGAGGAGGAAAAAAAATTTCACGTCAACGATAAAAGAATCCGAAGCGACACCACATCCGAACCAAACTTGGTCCAACACTCACTAGACAGTATGGCCCTACAATCCTTATTACAAAACAATCATCATCATCAGAATCAGAATCATAATAATCATCATAGTGACGTCATTGACTGTACCGATAGAGCGCTGTCCCCTCCTCTCTTAGCGAATCTCCCTATTGCTGATTTCGATAATAATAATAATTATAATATTGAAAATTATGAAAATTATGATAACGATATGGAAATACCGTTTCCCTCCCCAGAGGATCCCTTCCTAGACCACCCTCTGCTCCTCCCAGAAAACAACAATCATCATCATAATAATAATCATAATACTATAAATATTGAAAATAATATAAATAATGAAATATTGGTGCCCAGTGTCGTCTACGAGGCTGGGGATCCCTCCTGGAGTGTATTACCCTTCCAGGCCGAGGGACCCCCGCCAGAGGTAGACACCGTCTTAAGGGATTGCGTATTAGAGGAACAGCAGCGGTACGAGGAGGAGAGAGCTTTTGTGCAGCAAGTATTTCAACAAGAAGACAATGAGAATGAGAATTCTTTTTATCCTGCCGCTGGCTACCCAGCAGCACCTCCCAATAATAATAGGCATTATAGTTATTATAATGAGCCTTATTCTAATAATAATATTCATAATAATTATCATAATGATTATTGTCCAAATCCACAAGGAAATACAATGCAGCGTGGTATACCGTCTTTTCTATATAATATGAATAATAATAATAATGAAAATGGAAATCGCCGTCGTCGTCGGCCCAACAACAATAATAATAATAAAAAGTTTAAGGCGCTAAGTGCCGTGACAGAGCGGTGCCGCCTGTTCCGGGAGAGATGCAATGGAGGAAATATAATGCTGAAGAAATATTAAAATAAAAAAAAAAAAATGGACTTGCCACAAGATTTATACTTTTTTTTTTCCTGCTCTTATTTTTTTATTTGCTAATCACCTAAAAAAAGAAAAAAAAAATCAATTTGTATTCTTTTTTATGAAATACTGTTTTTTTTTTTTCCTTTCTGTTGACTTGATATACTTTTCCCTTTCTTTCTCTTTTCTATCAAAGGATATGCTTATTTATTTTACATAGCAACCATTAGTTTTAGGTAGAAAATAAGAATATTTATTGTAAGAAAAAAAAAAAAAAGAAAAGAAAAAAGAAAAGAAAATAACGATAGAATTTTCCGTCTTTTTTCGGTTTTGGATTTTTTATTTTTAAAAGAGCTGTTTCCCTTTTTTTTTTTTTTTTTCGTATTTCTATATAAGTGTTTATATTTATAATTTTTCGTTTTTAAATTTTGTTTTTGTGTATTGATTATTATTCCATTTTTGTTTTTTTTCCCCTTTCACGTTCATTTATCATCGTTGTCCGTGCATTGTGCTGTCCTCAAAAAACAAACAATTTTTTATTATTATTATTTAGACAATAACAGGATAAAAAAAAAATCTCGCTATTTACATTTTTAAAAAAAGTATATTATCTTCACGGAAAAACAATAATAATAAAACAAAAATTTATCCGCTCAGAATTCAGAAAAAAATAAAACGATACTTGAAAAAAATAAGAATTAATGATGGATCTGTGGTTCGAGAAAACCATCGCGACCAGCGAAATTTTCTACGATCAAAAATTAAGAGAGTACGAGGAGGTGTGCGCCGCCACCCTCTCCCGCGCTGTCGAGTGCTGCTACGACAGTGTACTACAGGAAGAACGAGAACGAAAACGGCAACAACGAAACAACAAAAATACAAAAAGTGGAACGCCCTCGGTGAAATCTACTTTGAAAAAGACGGGTGAGAATAGTACCGACTCCCCACCCCCGCCAGAGAACACAGCCCTCCCAGGGGACTATCATCATCATAATAATAATATAGACGACAATGTGGATACCGATGACACCCACTCCCCTAACTTCATGAACCCTTCCAGTGCGCAGCAGAACAGCGAGGCAGAGGGACATATTCTCTACTCGCCTCAGAATAATAATCACCCCTCCAGTGAGGAGGAGAACGGCGCGGCCATGACACAACCACCACCACCACAAGTAGAAGAAGAGGATGAGGATAACGATGAGCTGAGTGAGAGTGCCTACAGCCGACTACAACTGAGAGAAGCGGTAGTGGCGATTAATATTTTAGATAAAATGTGCTTTCGTCGTCCCATCAAGATGGTCAAGACGAGTGATTTTATTGACGCCATTGAGGAGGAGAAGGAACTGGCGTATAAAGGGCTGCGACTGGGCTACAATGTGGAGCCAGGGGATGCGGAGGTACTACTGAAAAATGCAGAAAAACACGGTTGGGCACACTATAACCACCCCAATAACAATAATAAGCGTCAGTCCCCCACCTTGGCGAGCGGTCACAACAGCGGTAGCAAGTGCTTCTCCCTCGCGAGCAGTATCTGCACCCGCGACGCCGAGGACGTGGCGCACGTACTGGAGGAGCTCCACCCCTGCGAGGAGGAACCCAACAGCGACCGTGAAACTCGCGAGACCCTCGAGCACGACTGCTTATTATACGGTGAGGTGACCTCCCGCGGCACCCGACAGCTCTATTCCCTGTTTAGTGAGGCCATCCAGCAATCGGTCGAGCTGCTCCAGGCGGACCCTACGGGCGCGAGCAAGTCCGACACCCTTCCCACCGACGCCGACCCCGTCGTCAGTAATGAAATCAAACTACGCCGTATTCACAAGGACGGCATTGTGCAAGTCTCTATGGACGTGGGCTGCGGCACGGGGAAGCTGCTGTACGAGTGGTCCCGCCTGGCGAGCGCCGACTCCACCTACTACTGCCCTTCCTCGGAGAACCCCGGCAGTGTCAACTCGTCCGTCAATTATCCTCGTCACACCGTCGGCATGAGCAATGCCTCTAGCGTCAGCGCCTACACCCCCCGCACCAACGGAGAGCGGTACAGCTACATGCCGTACCTGGCCATGACACGCTCGCCCTGCACCTCCCTGCCCAACAGCCTCGTGAGCTCTTACAATGGCAGTCGCGCCCCCTACTTCGGGCACCCCGCGCAGTCCGAGGACGGCCCTGCTTTTCCCACCGCCCCTGCCGCCGATAACGAGCTGCCCACCCTGCGGGGTTGGCTAGGGATCGGGGTGGAGGTGGTCCCCTCGCGTGTGTACGTCACCCGTCAGGCACTAGCGCCGTACTACCTCGATCTCGTCCCGAATGAGGTGCTGCTGGTGGCGGAGCGGCCGCGGCTGAAGGGGAAGAAGAGTAAGCGTCCGAGCCGGTCTCGTGGCGGTAATATACGATTTGATCCTGCGCCACCAAGGGCGGTGGCCTGCCCCCATCAAGATCCCTCTAAGCGACGACCCACCGCGTGTGTCCTGCTGTACGAGGGAGACGCGCTCACACCAGGGTTCCTCCACAACAACACCCTCCGCCGCTTCCCCAAGGTGGAGCGGACGGGTTACACTCCCAACACGCCCAGCGCCGCCAAAGATAATTACTTCCGCATCGCACGGACGGAGAATGGTGTCATGCTGTCGGGGCTGGAGCAGGTGCATCTTTCGGTGTTTTGCTCTGGCGTAGGGTTCAGCCCTTCCTTTATGGTGCCGCTGTGCCTCAAGCTAGAACACCTACTCCGGCGGGAGGAGGACGCCTGCTATGAGGAGGATACCTCCGAGGAAGAGGAGGATCCACCGACCCCAAACTTTTTTGAGGTAGAGAGCGAAGGCAGCAGTCCGGCGGAAAGCCCCCGCAGCCACTCCCCACCCCTCGTGAACAATACGTTTCACAATGCCAGTTTTAACAGTTATAAGCTCACGCAGCAGCTAGGAGGGAGTCACACCGGTAGTCTTCGCAAGCAACCGCACTACCACCAGCAGCCGCTCTCCGTCACCTACCACGACAGTCAACACTGGCGCTCCGTGACGTGCATCTTGTTGATGAATCCATCCTTCGAGGCGAGTGGACACTTATTTCAGTTACCCTTGTTCCGGTGTGTGCAGCGGAACTTGCTGGGGGACACGCCGGTCGTACGAGAGGCCCCGGCGTGGCTGCTTAGTGACGGACTCGCCGATAGCTATGTCAAGCGGGTGACGGTGGAAACCTCCTGGATGACCGAGACCCCCGCCTACCTCGTCCACTTCTCGTTTTATGAAAAGTCGCTGCAGAGGACTAATTCCACCTCGGCTGAGTTGAACCGCTCTAAAAATATTGAAATAGGAAAGAAAGGAAATGTGTTTACGACGGTTCGCACGAATGCGGCGCCGGCTGCCAACGACGAAGAGTATTAAAAATTTATTTAAAAAAAAAATATTCAAAAACATATTTTAAAAAAAGCTTTTTCGAAAGAAAAAGTGAACATGCTTTAAGAAAAAAAAAAAATATGCACGAGTACATCTTTTTTTTTTTTTTTTAAAGAGAGAACAGGCAAGATGATAATATTAATAAAAAAAGAATGAACGTTTTTGTTTTTATTTTTTTATTTTACTGCATGTATAAATGAAAAGAAAAGAGAAAAAGGAAACACGTGCGTGTGTGTGCTATTTTCATTGTCATTGTTGCTTCAAGTGTTTCGTTTATTGTTATTGTTATTATTATTCATGTATATATATAAAAACAAATATGAGTCGATTTCCATAAATATATATATATCTGTCTTTGTTTTTTTTTTATGTCATACCGCAACTGATATTCATACCAAACTTATCCTTAATCCTTTATTATTATTTATTGAAATGCTTATAACAGCTATCCATCACAACGATAACTACATGCCCCGGAACTATTCTATTTCTTTCGTTCTCCCTCTTTATTTTTCAAAAAAAAGGATACAAATTTTTCTGTATTTTTTTTTTTTTAATAATTATAGTAAAAAAAGAATGTCCGAAAAGAAAATCTCTAGTAACCATAACGTCAAAGTCATTGCCGCGGCGGTGGCCGGTGGGGCTGGCTTACTCTTATTGGTGAAGCTAGGATTATGTCTTCTCGGTAAGAATGACGCCGTGCTCCTACAGCAGGCCTATGAGAACCCCAAGGAGGCCCTCACCGTCTTACTGCAGCACATCCAGCAAAAAAACAAATCCGTTTTTAATAATAATCATCATAATATCAATGCGAATGATATTGTGTTATTGTCGGATCTGGTGTTTTTGTTGCGTGGCGGGGATAGCACCAAGCCTACCACTTTTCATATTAACAAGGAAAATGAAAATAATAAAAGTAAGCCCATCGTCCCTTGCGGTCAGTACCGTGTGCCACCCCGCTTCATTGGCTATCTACAAGACCGCTACCTCCCCGCCGTGCAACATCTCATTTCTGAAAAAAGTGAAACGCAAATGGAGCAAAAAGCGGTTTTGTTATTTCGAGAAATCTGTGTCGAGTGTGAGATGCTAGCGCAACTCGCCCGGTGTGACTTCACGCTACGGCGACTAGAGGTGGAGCGGGAGGCAGAGTTCATTGCGCTTATCCCGGACGGCCCCATCACCCTCAACAATGTTCAAAATCGCTACGATAATATTAATATTAAAACGGTGTTGACCGACTTGTGGAATCAATGCACGGCGGTGTGCAAGGCCAACAACGATACCACGATTTTGAAAAGTAATAATAACAATGAGCCCGATTGGAGCTTGCTGGGGTTTCAGAGTGAGAATCCACTCACGGACTTACGAGCGAGTGGTCTCGTCGGCATCAAACAACTTTTACACTTTGCTAAAATGTTCCCAAAAGAATTTTACGAAATGATTTCCTACAATAAAAATATTCAGCAGGAGGAAAAAGATTGTTGGTATTTGCTCGCCGTCGTCAGTTTTAAGTTTACCGCTCAAATATTATTATCGTTTGAGAACTTGGGCAGTGAAGGGGATGCGGCGCTGTTCCCTTTGTGCAAAAACCACTTGGAAGTAATTTACGATACGGTCGTACAAAATCAAAATTCAAAGAATAATAATAATAATAATACCGTTCCTAACTTATTTCCGGTCTGCCGCCGTCGTGCACTGCTGGCGAGTGCGTTTCAGAACATGAATCAAACGAACGACTACAATAGTATCAGCGAGGCCTGTGTCGGGGTCTGGAAGGCGACCAGCGACAGCCCCCAGCACGCCGAGGCTGGGCTCTACCTCCTTCACCATCTACTATTATTACACTTCAAGGCGTGTTGGGAGAAGGATCGGCCGCATGTGATGGAGTTTAATAGTTATGTCCCCAAGAGTGTGTTCAAGACGTTTTTTAATAAGGGTTGGACGGTGCCGGAGGGAATTTATAGTGCCCCGCAATAGAAGACCTATCGACAACAAAAAAAAAATATACTTGTGAAGTAAAAAAAAAAAAACAACAACAACGTGTTCGTTTTTTTTTTTTTTTGTACTCTATTTGATTTATTTTTCCAAGTTATATCCATTTCTTTCTTTTTATTTTTTTTTAAAAAATTTTTAGAACCAGTAGAGCATTATTATCATCATGTCACTCAATATTAACGCTGAAGAGTGGAAACCGACTGGAAACACTATTTTCTCAGACGGCTTTGCGCTACCACCCTCCACTGATACCGAAACTAATAATAATAAGGGCTCTTTGTTTAATGTCAACAGTCCTGCGTTCACCCCACAGACGTACAATAGTATTACGCATCATAATAGTGACAGCGAGGATGACCCTACACAGAGGGCGGTCGAAGAGTACGTACCTTCTTTTTTGTTGCATCATCAAACAAACGATAATAATAATAATCATAATAATATATCTTCGCCATTTAATTGGGAGGAAAAGTTTCAGGAAGTGATGGCACTCACCGAAAAGTTAATCAAAGAACAGATAGAAGGACCCACCGAGGAGGAACACAACAACAATACTAATACAAATAATAATAATAATCATAATCAGAAAACAGGAGAAACTTCACCGGCCACTAATGCTAAAAAAGCACCGTCCGTGGCGGTCACGCCTAAACCAAAATTAATGAATAATAATAATAATAACAATAATCAGCATACCTCGATTGACTTGGACGATGGTTTACCGCCTCTCACCGCGAACGGGAACCGCCGTTGGAAGCGCCCTACGAAATCTCAACAAAAACGAGAAGTCAGCCAGAAAAAAGCCTTTGAAGAGTTCGCCGCCGCCTTGCTGCACTCCGTCAGTCCTTTCATGAGCCCTCTACGTCAATACTGTCAATCCTCCCTTCCGCATTTGAAGGTAGACCAGCGGTTCGGGAAGGTGGGCCAGCCGCAGACGGCGATTGCGAATTTCATTGTCGCACCGATCATCACCACATACCGCCCTCGGCACTTTCATGACTTGAGTCCGGGGGATTTGCTAGAGTTTCACTACGAGCTGTCGCTGGTGCTGACGAAAGGCATTGAGGGGGTCGATAAGATTATGATCGGCTACGGTCCCATGTGGAAGCGATACGCGGTGCCGTACTTTTATTTACACTGCAAGGACTACGCCCAACAGGTGAAGCGACTGTGCCCCGAGGAGATCCCCAACTCTCGTGCGGAGGCCATCTACGAAAGTGATATTGTGAAAAATATTACCGATATTGTTCTGGTGGTGGAGCAGCTGGAGGTGTTAAATAACATTTCCTTCCTGGAAGCCCTCCGACGACGGGTGGATCTCTCCGCCCTGTACGACACGTTTCAATTATTTTTTGAGCCCATTGAAAATTATACGATTGAGATCACCAATCTGAATTCGGTGCCGTCACAGTTTTATATTAAGGCGAGCATGACGGAGTTGGCGCAGAAACCACAGCCTATCGTGCTGCATGGGGATCCCAATATCTGGGAAGAATTACCCACCGTCTCGCGTGTGGTCGTCGTCGACGAAGCGAATCATCATAACAATCATAATAGTCATAATGAAAAGGAAACACCGTATTATACAGAGAATCCTTCGACCGGCGGCAGACGGAAAGGAGGAAAGAAGAAACGAAATAATAATCATAATAATAATATGTTAATGGTAGTGGTGCCGGTGTTGCTGAGTGCTGTGTGTATTGCCACGACGGCAGCCATCGTGCTAGCGAAGGAAAAACGTAAATAATATACTTATTATTATACATATAAACTTAACGAAAAATCAACAATGATAATATTTATAAAACCCGTTTTTTTAATTTTTTTTTTTGAATGCAATATTTTCTGTTTCACCAACATGTTGTTTCAGGAGAAAACACAAGCAAAAACCCACATCACCATGATACATACAATTATTCTTTCCCTCTTTTTCTCTTTTTAAGCAACAATCAAAAAATAAAATCCCTCACTATGACTTCTCGTCTACTCTCCAACCCAGTCTTCACCAGCAGTGCCCTGGGACTGCGCCTCGCCCCTCCGGAGCGTGTCCGCCTACTGGCCAAGACCTTCGGCGTTCCTCCCTACCTCGAGGAAGAACAAAATAACAACAACAATAAGGATAATGTCGTCGAAACCGATATTGATGTCTTACAGGAAGGGGTGTTCTTCAATCCCACCACACAGGAGTATGAGTTCTACCTGCACTATCCGCACGCGAAGGAGGTTTCCATTTACATCGGGGGCGGCGTCGAGGACGACATTTTCCAGCAAAGTAAAAAAAAGTTTATCGACGAGCACCAAACCAACATTGTCACCAATATCCTACCCAGGGCATCCAACCCACTCACGCACACTACCTTTATTCATTACAACACGAATGAAAATCCTAAGGCCATCAAGTACTGGCACGGCAGCGTGTACTTCCCAGTGGGTCTCACCACGTACTGCATTTTGTTGGAGAAAAACGATGTATTGTCGCCGTTTTTACCGGTTTCGGTGAACCGCTGTCGTCCGTCCCACTTTGTGGATCGACCCCCGGCGGAGCTGGTCGCGGCGGCAAAGAAAGTTGACACGAATAACAAGAATGAGAAAGAGATCGAAGCAGTGTTGGAGAAGCATCCCTACATCATGAACACCGACAGAGATTTCCCCCGTGGTGGTCTCGTTGAAGAATATATTTATTGCGATCGCACCCAATCGCTGCAGCGTTTGTTGGTGTACGTGCCTGCCAGCTATTTTTCTAAAAATAATAATAACAAAAGTTATCCCGTTTTATATTTACAACACGGCGTCGGCGGGAATGAGAACCAGTGGACCCAGTTTGGTAAGTTACCGCACCTGATGGATAATTTAATGCACCGTGGTGGCTGCAAGGAAATGTTAGTCGTCATGGGCGACGGTATGCTGTCGAGGACGATTCCTAATATTAAAGATGAAACTGAAAATTGGAGTAATAAAAATAAACAAACCGCCGCGGTGGTCCCACAACACGATCAAATGGATTACATTGACTTTTTATTAAAAAATGTCATTCCCTTCATCGACGAAAAGTACAAAACCATTCCAGAAAAAGAGGGACGTGCGGTGGCGGGCTTCTCGATGGGCAGCGCGCAGGCCAGCGTGTGTGGCTTCCAACATTACGAATTGTTTTCGTATATTGGTTTACTTTCTGGCTTTATACAGTGTGAATACTTGGAGTCATTGCTGGGCGGTAATGACACGCATTTAAAAGTATTCAAAACATTTCAAAAAGAGGATTCCGAAAAAGTGCAATCCTTTTTCAAAGAAACATTAAAGAATAAAGTGTTTTTCCGCGCCATGGGAGAGGAAGATAACTTTTTCCCCTTTTTTTTGAAAGACGACCAATTTCTGGCCGAACACGGTATTGACAATAACAGTGATGACATTATTATTCGTCGCACCTACAAGGGGTCCACGCACTCTTGGGAAGCGATGCGCAAGATATTACCGGATTTCTTGAAGCTCATTTTTTGAAAATGAATAAATAATAATACGAAACATTCCTTTTTTTTTTTTATCGACATTTTTACACGTTTTTCTTTTTTTTTTTGGGTTTTATTATAATAAAGAAGAGAAGGTAACTTTTCGTTCTGTTTTTTTTTTTTCACAAGTATCGTTAAAGTTTTTTTTTTTTTTTTATCAATAACAACAACTCTCATGTTTTTGTTCGGCTAAAAAAAAAGATTCTGTTGATTTTTTTTTTTTTTACGATATTATCCTCTCTCTCTCCCGCTATCTAGAAAACCGAAAAATACAAAACAAAATATAGAATATTATAGTTTTTCAAAAAATAACAAAATATAAATAAAAAAAAGAATGGAAGAAGAGTCGGAGCCCCGTCACGGGAATCCTCAACCCACCCCTATTCATAGTACGAACCTACAAAAGAACTATTTATCAAATAATAATAATTATGATTGGCGAAGTTCTGCCCGACGAGAAAATAATAATAATTATAATAATACCATTATGAGTACACCACCTTCCACTTATCGTCATAATAATAATAATAATAGTCGTATTTCTTTTACCCCAAAAATAAAATATAATAATAATAATAATAATAATAAAAATAATGTTCCAGTTTCGGATGATCTTTCACGAAAAAAATTAGAACTAACCCCAAAAACAATTAATTCACCATTATCGCTGTTTTCGTCTAGAACGAATACCAATAGTCATAATTTTATTACGAATAGTAATCATAATCATAATAATAATCATAATAAATATTTTTCATCATCGACGCCTCTTCGCTACCGATATAATAATAATAATAATGAAAGGCATTGGACGGAATGGAGGAGTCAACCACAAAACGATAATAATAATAATAATCATAATTTAGAATTTTTACCCACTAAAACACAATTCCAGGAAGAATTATTATCATTAAATCAAAATATTCATAATATTCATAATAGACATATCAGCCCGGACCCGAATGAGAGTAGAGAAGAAGAAAAGGAAACGATATTTTCAAATAATAATCATAATCTTGTTGTAGAAAATAATGATAATAATAATCATAATCATGATAATAATATTTTTGTCAGCCCGCCACGAAAATTTTTCGCACGGTTAGGACCAGACAGCGTCGACGGTAAAAATAATAAAAATCAAAATGATATTAATAATAAAGAAGAAACTGATTTTAACCGACTTCAATTACATTTACGAAAAAGAACGCACTGTACACATATTACGATCCTCAATTTGAGTTTTTTCAATTTTTTTTCCAATACTAATACGAATAACAATACTCATCATACTAGTGAGCTGTGGTCGTGGCTCTGCAGTGATGTGTTACCGTTATTGGTCAGCATAAAAGAATTAAATCTTTCCAGTATTCAGTTAAATGACGCCATGATGGGAGAACTGCAGCGAGGGTTGTGTCAGCCGAATAAAAATAACGGGTTGGCGTTGGAAGAGCTAAAAGAATATAATAATAATAATAATTTTAATAATACCCTGACCATTCCGGCCACCTCTACGTGGTGTCAGGGACGATTACTGCTGGCAACAGCAGGAAACCAAGAGCCCGAGCCGCGTGTCAAACTGCGGGGAGGGCTCTGCGTATCGGATTATCGTGCGGGACGGCACTGTAGAGTTGCACGGCTTTTCAGACCACTATCCTTGGAACAGCCGTCCATGTGGTACACGCCGGTGTACCAGTCCCCGCCCTTTTCTGGCTGCGATCTTGCTGCGGAGCGGAGATGTTGAGACTAACCCTGGGCCTACTTTGCGAGTAGCTCAATGGAATGCCGGAGGCTTAACCGCTGAAAAGCGGGACCTCCTGACGCATATGTTACAAGACCTCGACATTGATGTGTGTCTCCTGCAGGAAACGTGGAACCAACAGGGGAAGTGGGTGCCTTAGTGTTAGCTCGGCATATCAACACCTAGGTGTGACTAGACCTGAAGGCGGCCGCGGGGAGGGTAAGCATCCTTGCTAAAGCCATATCCTATGCGTGAAGTCTCTCGTTGCAGTGGAAACACCCTGGAGAGTATTGCAGTTGAATTGCAGATAGCCGACAAAACTTTGGTGACTTTTGTCTCCGCTTATAATCCTCACGAGAGAATGTTGAGCACAGAGGTCTTAGAGGCCACGCTTGTGGAAAATATTGGGGAATCTTGTGTCCTTGGTATTGATGCCAACGTGCACCACGAAGTGTGGGAAGCCTCCCGGAGTAGCACTAGAAAGAGGGGACGCGAAGGGGACATACTTTTGGAGTGGAGCCAAAAGCATGGATACAATATAGCGAACAATCCCAATCGCTATACCCGTCCGCCTCAGGGCAACAGAAAGACGAAGACTTCGCCAGACATTACGCTCTGGAAGGGATGCGAAGTCGCGAAGTGGTACACGCTAGCGCCATGCCTGGGGGATCATTGCGTTATCGTGTATGAGACCCAGATTGGAGATCACACACCCCTACCTGCGAACAAGGCCCCCGACGCTTATATCTGTGGAGTAAGATGGATGCAGGTAGGTTTGCTACAATCATCACAGACGGGGTACACAGATTGGAAAAAACCCGAAGTGATGAAAGGCGGAGGATAGATTGTCTCCGCAGCATAACTTGGAAGATGAGAGAGGCTCGACCTAGAAATAGTCGCCTCCCCATCAATAAGTCCAAGGTGTGCTATCTATCCTCGAATGGACAGGCCCTCACAAAGCAGAAACTCCTTCAAATGCAAACCGAGCAACGTCAGGACGGCGAGAGCGGTCGACAAGCATCGGATATGGCACAGGGAGGAGTGGAGCAAACACGCACTAAAGACCCGGGACTCAAAGAAGCGGGTAAAGAGCAAAACGGACGCACTAAAGACCCACACCGACTTGAAGCGGGTAAAGAGTTAACTAAGAAAAGCACTAAAGACCCACAACGACCAGAAGCGGGTAAAGAGTTAACTAAGACAAGCACTAAAGACCCACAACGACCAGAAGCGGGTAAAGAGTTAACTAAGACAAGCACTAAAGACCCACAACGACCAGAAGCGGGTAAAGAGTTAACTAAGACAAGCACTAAAGACCCACAACGACCAGAAGCGGGTAAAGAGTTAACTAAGACAAGCACTAAAGACCCACAACGACCAGAAGCGGGTAAAGAGTTAACTAAGACAAGCACTAAAGACCCACAACGACCAGAAGCGGGTAAAGAGTTAACTAAGACAAGCACTAAAGACCCACAACGACCAGAAGCGGGTAAAGAGTTAACTAAGACAAGCACTAAAGACCCACAACGACAAGAAGCGGGTAAAGAGTTAACTAAGACAAGCACTAAAGACCCACAACGACCAGAAGCGGGTAAAGAGTTAACGAACGCAAGCACTAAAGACCCACAACGACCAGAAGCGGGTAAAGAGTTAACGAACGCAAGCACTAAAGACCCACAACGACCAGAAGCGGGTAAAGAGTTAACTAAGACAAGCACTAAAGACCCACAAAGACCAGAAGCGGGTAAAGAGTTAACGAACGCAAACACTAAAGACCCACGAAGACGTAAAGCGGGTAAAGAGAAAACATGTATAAATGACCCCTCAAGAAGACAAGGCCGCAAGAGAGATAGAGAACCACAAGACGCACCGTATATTCCGTATATTCCTATGAATGACAAGGACCCTGCCGCCGCCTACTGGAGGGAAGTCCTGGCAGCCAATGCGCAAGATTCCCCTAAGAAAGCAAGGAAAAAACCAGAGAAATCGGGGACCCAGATCGACCTGACAGCACCCGGAGAGCTTATTCAAGAAGAGGTGCCGGTCGAGAATGAAGAGGATGAAGCCCGGGAAGAGGTAAGCGAGGCAGGAAACGATGACACGGAACGGAAACCACCGAACTATGCGCAATTGTGTTTCAGCTATCCGATACATAGAGCAGATGCACCAAAGTCAAATATACATAAAGAAGTAGGAAATTTTGCGTCACTCATACGAATTGCACAAAAGCGAACTACACCATATAAGCACCCCAATCTCAGAGCACCATGGCAAGAAGAGTGGAATGATACACTCAAGGAACTCACGAACATGGAGTATGGACCGGTAAAAGATGCCCTCCTGCAGTCCCTGGTAAAGAAGATTGAACTGCACAATCAGTGTCGTTGGGAGAAACGCTGTACGCAGCTCAACACTACAGACCCGGGGAGTTGGAAGATGGTACAGGCGATTAATGTTCGAAAGCCCCTGAGAACCCCATTATTAGTTGAACATGAGCACCCACTCACCCAAAGAGCCCAAGCCAATCGTCTCATAGACATATACTGCAGGAAATCAACCAAGAATAGGGAGGCCCCGGAAATGAAACTACCCAAGAAACCTAAGCGCCCTTTCTTGGCGTTTCACCCTAACGAGTTTGAAGTAGCCTTAAGCCAGATGAAGCTCAATAAAGCAGCAGGACCGGATAATATCTACACAGAGGCTTTGCGAGCACTACCGGCAGAAGGCAAAAGTGAACTACTGTATCTTTTTAATCTAAGCATCACGGACGGAATTTGTCCAAAGCAATGGAAGATAGGTGAGATTGTCCCTTTATTAAAGCCCAATAAACCATCAGATGATCTCACATCTTTTCGACCGGTAACACTAACGTCGGTGTTATGCAAGCTAATGGAGAGGATGATTGGAAACAGATTAAGAGAGACAGTAGAGCCGCAATTAGAAGAAAATCAATTCGGGTTTCGCCCTAGCAGATCCACGCTAGACCCGTTACTCAGACTCGTATTGGAACAGAAGGAAGCGAGCTGCTCTGACTATACCGCGGCGGTACTAGTTGATTACGCCAGAGCCTTTGATTCGATTGATCATGGATGTACCATAAAAGCACTCGAGACAATGGGTGTAGACCCCTTTTTAACCCGATGGATTGGTTCATTTCTACATAGACGACGAGCGTATGTAAAAGTCAACGCCACACGATCACGAAAGATGACCTTCCCTGTGGTGTGCCCCGGGGCTCAGTATTGGGTCCTCTTCTCTTTATTATTACAGTGATTCTCTCAGTCAGCGCTTAATACGATCCCAGAGATGAAACATGTATTCTTCGCAGATGACCTGACGATTATCACGAGGGGGTCCAAGGAAGAAATCAAGGGTCGTCTACAAGAGCCCTCGATATAATAGGAGAATGGTCAACGGCACACTACATGGAGGTGAGCGCCCCTAAAACGAAGTACACAGTTTTTAAAACGAAAAAGCCATCTCTTGAGTTGAAGCTCAATGGAAAGACTTTGAAAATGGACAACTGCCCGAAACTGCTGGGGATCTCCTTTCAAATGATGCAAGGAGTCCGTCAACACGTGGAAAGCCTCCATTCCAATGCCACGCAACGACTCCGAAAATTAAACCGGGTAGCCACCAGAATGTGGGGACCGTCGAAAGACGTTATGAGATCATTCTTTATGGCCTTGGTTCAAAGCAAAGTACTATACGGAGCAGAAGCATGGTGGGATATCACTTGTGACTCACTCAAAAAGAGATTGGAAGGACTACAGTATCAAGGAGCAAAGATTATCACTGGAGTACCACAGGGAGCAAATCGACAAGATCTCCTATATGAGGCTCGACTGCAGGACTTAGATGAAATAGTTGTCTACCGCCAATTTAAGCAACTATATAAAGAACTGTCGAAGCCCAAAGGTGACCCAACGTTTGACCATCAGCTCGTAGAACATTTGAAATCTAAACCCGAAATTAAAACAGTATATAGACAACTAACCAAACAATCTACCAACATAGAATACGACGGTACCCCACTGACCACGAAATATCTGAGATACAAACCCTCTCAGCTCAAATTCAACGTGACACCTCCGAACAACCTGCGAGCCGATGACCCGCAGGAAAAGAAGCAGGAAGCATGTGAACAACGAGTAGCCCAATACGACAAGTGTGAACATCACATGTACACGGACGGTTCAGTCTCCTTAATGAAATATTCTGCTGGAGCAGCCATCCTCTATCAGAAGGACACGTTGAAACAGGTAGCTACAGCCTATGCAGCGGGAGGCATACTGGCATGCAGCTATAGAGCGGAATGTATCGCCATGAATGCAGGACTGGCCCTACTACTGAGAACCTTGCGCCCATGCCGGAAACAGATCGTTCCTATATTCACGGACTCGTTATCTCTTATTCAAGCCCTCAATACGGGTCCACTGAGAGTTCGAGATGGCATCCTCCGAGCAATATGGCGAAAGATCGGAAACTGTTGAGCATGGGTATAAGTCTGAGATTTGAATTTGTGTTCGGCCACTGTAAGCTAGATGGGAATGAAGAGGTAGATAGATTAGCTAAAGCCAAAGCAAAGGTACTGTCACAATGGGTACCGGTTTGGAAAACAGATGTACTCACGCACACTAGAAGGTTAATGAGAGCAGCGAAAGAAGCTAAGGAGCGAAATACATTTAGAAGTGAAATACGTGCAAAGGATGCACCCGCGGAGAAAGACAATGGCAAACTGAACAGAATTGGACAATGTCTCGTGTCACAATTCCTATGTGACACTTGCCCGGAAAATGGTTGGGTATTACACCTCATTAAAGCGTGGCTGGGCAAGACCTGCAGATTTTGTAACCCTGCACCAGCCGCAAAGGGGTTTCTGCAAGATGGTAGAGGTTACACCAAACCAACCAAACGATATTCCTGGAAGGGAAGCGTGTACTGTCCCATATGTATGAAGATCCTAGCGACGAAACAGGCACTCCAACTGCATATGAAGAAAAAACACTCGGAACTTTCGGCGGCTAAAATCAAACAGCTAACGAGATGCCCGTATGCAGCCCCCCCGATGGGAAGTTTGGATATGGCCCCTTGTCCATACTGCCCGGTTGTCAAAGAAACCCCGAACCAAATCGCGGTTCATGCACTCCTCAGTCACAAGGATATCCTGGAAGCACCCCTGAAACGCACCAAGAACACTAGGCCAGCACGCACGCGTCACCATATTGTGGAAGAGGACGACACTCTAGTGCCGGTCTGTACAGATGTCCAGAAAACTCCGATGTTCCAGTTGAAGTATAAACCACCTCAAGTAGGCAGGAAGGTAGGATGGAGAGTACCGAGAGCACCAATCGTTAGACCTTGGCACAAGAGACCACCGGTTACACCGACAGTTCTACCACAAGACACCAGTGGAACGAATGCAGAAGTAAGGGCAGTGATGCTCCTCGATGACGATAGGACGCTACCCAGTCGAACAGAATTTACGAAGCTGGTTCAGATGGTAAGCACAGAAAAGAAGAGACGAGGTCGGCCATGCAAGAAAGCCACAAAGACTACCGTACCACCTACAAGAAAACTTCCTCTGAGAGTGCAACGCATAATGGATATGGACGAGGACGTCCCGCTGTTCCTGTACAAGGTCGGGAGGAACAGAGTAGGGAGACCACGGAAGACACTCAATACACTTCGAAATGTACCAATACAAAAATACATGCATAATGCGATTCAAAAAAGACCCCAGAATATAGTACAAGAAAACCCAACGAGCCTGATATCTCGGCAAGAAGCACCAGCAAAGGAGGAGGCACTCTCAGAAGACGCAGAAAGACAAAATGCGACCAGCATAGACTCGATCGCAGAAGCAGGAAAGTGCCCAGCCGAGGAAACCCAATATGAGATACGGGCAACCAAGAAGTATACACCCTATAGATGTAATCTATTCTCAGACGACGGCAGAACACTGTTGGATGGAGAAGCCCTATTAGAGCAGCTGAAGCCCACCCGGGAATCTTCTCTAGACTCTTCCGCCACAGAGGAGTGGGAAGTGACGGTGAGCGCGATTGAACCACGATCGACACCCAGCAGTGGTGGGGAAGCGCGTCCTCACTACACACCATACGACCCAGACCGAAACGTCACACAAGATGGACCAAAGCAGAGAAGGGAGCCGGATCCAGGAGGTTTCAGTAGCCGCATAGTACCTTCACAGCATGAATTCGTACCGGAGCCCCAACAAACGATCCACCCACGGCCCGGAGTGTCTCCCCATCGTCCCAAGAAACGTTCCCAACGAATGCAGGCCATTATCGATATGGATGAGGATATGGTCCTTCCAGAGGGGAGAAGGCAGTTCGAGAACTTTCTTCAGAAGATGGTGAAACGCAAGCAGAATGCTGAGAAGAAACGCACGCCAAAACCCAGGACACCTCCAGGTTCATCTCCCCTTCGTCCAAAGAAACGATCCCAACGAATGCAGGCCATTATGGACATGGATGAGGATATGGTCCTTCCAGAGGGGAGAAGGCAGTTCGAGAACTTTCTTCAGATGATGGTGAAACGCAAGCAGAATGCTGAGAAGAAACGCACGCCAAAACCCCGGACACCTCCAGGTTCATCTCCCCTTCGTCCCAAGAAACGTTCACAACGAATGCAGGCCATTATGGACATGGATGAGGATATGGTCCTTCCAGAGGGGAGAAGGCAGTTCGAGAACTTTCTTCAGAAGATGGTGAAACGCAAGCAGAATGCTGAGAAGAAACGCACGCCAAAACCCCGGACACCTCCAGGTTCATCTCCCCTTCGTCCCAAGAAACGTTCACAACGTCTGCAGGCCATCATGGACATGAGTGAAGATGAGATTATACCAAAAGGGAAAAGACAACTCGACAATCTTATTCAGAGGTTAATACAGAAGAAGAAAACGGAGATTATGCGAATACGGAAACAGAGTACACCAAAAAATATCATAGATAATAGTAATAGTAGCATAAACAAACAGAATTCTAAAGGACCAGAGGACAGGCCCGACGCTGAGGCACCAACCGTACGCACGGCTCGCGGTCCCCGCGGCCGCGCCCCCCCAGAAGACACCGGGGAGGACAACGTTCAGTCGCCGGGAGAGAGGTTACCGAAAGAGAACCACGGGAAGGAAGAAGATCAGGCCCCAACTGTACGCACGGCTCGCGGTCCCCGCGGCCGCGCCCCCCCAGAAGACACCGGGGAGGTCAACGTTCAGTCGCCGGGAGAGAGGTTACCGAAAGAGAACCACGGGAAGGAAGAAGATCAGGCCCCAACTGTACGCACGGCTCGCGGTCCCCGCGGCCGCGCCCCCCCAGAAGACACCGGGGAGGTCAACGTTCAGTCGCCGGGAGAGAGGGTACCGAAAGAACAACACCGGAAGGAAGCCGATCAGGCCCCAACTGTACGCACGGCCCGCGGTCCCCGCGGCCGCGCCCCCCCAGAAGACACCGGGGAGGTCAACGTTCAGTCGCCGGGAGAGAGGTTACCGAAAGAGAACCACGGGAAGGAAGAAGATCAGGCCCCAACTGTCGCACGGCTCGCGGTCCCCGCGGCCGCGCCCCCAGAAGACACCGGGGAGGTAAACGTTCAGTCGCCGGGAGAGAGGTTACCGAAAGAAAACCACCGGAAGGAAGCAGATCAGGACCCAACTGTACGCACGGCCCGCGGTCCCCGCGGCCGCCCCCCAGAAGACACCGGGGGGTCAACGTTCAGTCGCCGGGAGAGAGGTTACCGAAAGAAAACCACCGGAAGGAAGCAGATCAGGACCCAACTGTACGCACGGCCCGCGGTCCCCGCGGCCGCTCGCCCACCCCCAACCCGTCCCAACTAGCGCCGAGGAAGACCGCCAAAAGTAAATAGAAACGTGAAACGAAAATGTCCATTACAACAAGCCAAGAAGCCACATCTCCAATCAAATAGTGTTGCCCCTAGAAACCCGGTACATGCCCGACATGTGGTAAGGAATATAAGCGAATAGGATGCCTTCCAGCTCCATACAAACGAAGCATCCCAACCAGTATAAAGAAAAGAGGTGACTGCTCTGCACTATCTTGCTAGGCAAAGTAGTGGGAGTCGTCTAGTCTCTCTTAACATGCGATGCATTACTGGAAGTGAGACAAAAGTACGGGTGAGTAAGGAATCGGTACGAACAGCCGCCAATGATGTGGCACTGGCAAGTTTCTTGTGAAATATTCAATCTGCCGATCCACGTATTAACCCGGAAGAAGAAGAAACCGATACCGTTGGTAGTCGCAAGCGACCGCGAGAGGATCCAGACGGTGTGCCCCTGCAACAAGGACAAGCAACCGTCTAATTCCGAGAGAAACGGCACAAGCGCCTCACCGCCACTAACCGCCCCTAGCCTCCCAATCCCTGCCTCCATTGTGGACTGTGGGCGCCCTCGATTGCCAGAACTTAGGCTTGACTCTGTATTCGCGCGGGTACGGGGTAGCCAGGGATCAACATTGACAAACCCTTCAAAGGAACAAAGGGGGATGGTGGTCTGTCTTCCCTCTTTGCGAGACTTAGGCTTACCCTAAAAAAAAAAA
Organism: Angomonas deanei; assembly: GCA_903995115.1. Taxonomy (NCBI): domain Eukaryota; phylum Euglenozoa; class Kinetoplastea; order Trypanosomatida; family Trypanosomatidae; genus Angomonas; species Angomonas deanei. Next base: position 261,845 of record LR877164.1, read on the forward strand.
AAAAAAAAAAAAATTTTAATAATAATAATAGAAGAATGAGTGTGCTGCCTCCGTCTCTCGACACGCTACACAATAATAATAATAATAACACCATCAATAATAATAATAACGAAGTCAACAATCAAAATAATAAAACTTACTTTTGTTTGCCATCGCTTTCCATCCTGAATTTAAGTAATAATGAAATCAGCTTCAAGTCCGCTGCCCACTTGGGTAAAGTGATTCTCAGCAGTGCGGCCACCCTCACCACGCTGCACCTCGCCCACAACCCGCACCTACGAGAGTACGGCTTCCAATCGCTAGGGGTATACCTATCAAAACTAAATAAAGAAACTATCATGAAAGAACCGCATTTGTTTTCGCTGGAAATGTTAAATCGATATAAAAAATGTATGGCGTTACAGAAAACACAAAATAGTAACAATAATAATAATAATGAGGAGGAAGAAGATAATATTTTAGAAAATAATAATCATAATGCTAATCATTCAATTCATATCGGCCCTGACGCTATCTTTCTCTCCCACTGTCAGTCTACCGTGCGAGGTGTCAGTTATGTTTTGAGCGGCGCTGCCCAGGCCAACAACCTGACGATACTAGACCTTTCGCATAATAGTTATAATCACATCGATACTAATAATAATAAGGAAGAAGAGGCGAAGTCCTTGGAATCGAAATTGTTTTTATTGCATCAGCCGTCTTTTTCTTCGTTTGATAGTTGGCAAAATAATAATAAAAATAATAAAAGTCCGTTTCAGTTTTTATATTTGAAAAAATGTGCGTTGGGGCTGCAATGCTCTCCGGACGGTATTCGCGAATTATTATTAAATTTATTTTATCACTGCCCCTCTCTCACCGAGCTGGATCTTTCCTGGAGCATTGACGTCCCTTTATTGTGTTATTATCGAAATAAATACGAATTAAAAAATAATCAAAATCAAAATAATTATTCTATTTTGAAAAATACGTTGGGAAAGGAGGAAGAACAGATAATACAGTGCGGTCTCACCGAAAAACAATTATTATTAAAACTCATCGATGCACCCCACCAAAACAACAATCAAAATAATAATAATAATGAAATTTTTGACACGTGGCGGTTATTTCTGGAAGAAGAAGGCGAGGTAGAGTTCACCTTAAATAATAATGATACAATATATCAGCAGACTCGTGTCGGAGACTGTTTTTGTGTTTTTGTCGCACACGCCGTGTATCATCAAAAAGTAAAAAATATAAATAATAATAATAATAAAATACCGACTTATTTTCCACTTTTACATTCTTTTCAAAATATTCAGTCGTTATTGTTGAACCGCTCTGGTCTGACAGACTGCGGCGTGCGAGGTCTGTGTCTCGCTGTCAAGGTCAACCACAATAATAACAATAATGAAAATAATAATAATAATAATAATATATTATTTCATAATTTACAAGTGTTGGATGTTTCCGATAATTATTTAACCGACGTGGGTTGTGTTTCTATTTTGAATACGTTTATTATTAGCTGGGACCAGTCTCCGTTACAGTATGTCGGGCTGCAGGGGAACCGTGGAAACTTCATTTATCAAAATAATAATAATAATAATAATATTGTATTAGAAGCGGTAGAATTGGCATTACAGAAAAGACGAAATGAATCGAATCCAAAATCGTTGAAAATATTTTTCGGTGATTATAATAATAATAATAATAATAATCAGAATAAGGAAGCGACGGTGCTCTGTGGCAGCTATGAAAGCCCGTTTGATAATAAAAATAAAAATAATAATAACGGTTTCGTTCCCCCGGAAGTCAGTTCCATTTATGCCGCTACGACACTGAATAACACGCCACAAAACAACAACAATAATAATAATAATATTCAAATTCATATCGCCAATAATATTAATAATAATGAAAATGATTATATGAGTCGACGAAGTTTGTTACGGGATTTACAGGAAGAAGTACAAAACAATAATAATAATAATAATAATAATGATGTAAAGTCAGTGACAAAAGAACCCGAGGAAGAAGAGAATGTGACCCCCATTGCGGAAATGAAAAATAATAATCCTAACGAAATACATCATAATAATAATGAAAGTTATTTATTATCTCAAACCGATAATAAATACAATCCCAACCATGAAAGTGAGTTTTACTCGCCGAATCCGTTTGAAAATCCATTCAGCAATCATCATAATAATAATGAAAATAATAATAATAATAATAGGAAAGGTCCACTCACCTCTCCAAACTTTAATACCACAATTCTAAGCGAAACCAATCCGCATAATAATGAAAATGAACATAAAGAAGAAATTAATAATAAGAACGATAATAACATTGATGTTGTTCCACCTCCTGTGGATGAAGTAGTCGTCACAGATAATAATAATAATAATAATAATATCAATATGCCAAAAAAACGAGTGATCAAAAAAAGAAAAGTCAAACCCTTTTCCATGACGTTAATTCACCCAGAGGCACACTTCCTCTGTCGTATGTTTCATTTATTAATCAAACCGGAATATGCGGAAATGTTAACGAGCGCGATGGAAAAGGATTTCTTGTTGATATTACAGGCGGAAGTAGAAAAACAAAATGGTAATAATAATAATAATAATTCGGAAGAAGAAACCGACGAGGCGTCTCAAAGCAACAACATTAATAATAACGTAGTGGAATCGGTGAAGGTGACTTCCGTCGGGGAAAATAATAATAATATGATAAAAATTGAAATCCAAACCAACTGTCGTCGTGCCATGATCGCCGATAGTATCTCCACACACTTCCTGCAAGCGCCCTTCGAGGCGCAACTGCGTGTCTTTTCCAGTGTATTAAAATGCCTAAAACATAATTTTAATAATAAAAATGAAAAGTGGGATGCGGTGGAGGTGCTAACCGAATTGGTAGAACAACAGCCAAAAATAGAAGCGATGATTTCAGCGGAGTATGGCGGTAACATTGAAGCGGCGGTGCACGACCACCACGGCGATTGGGATAGTTTTATCGAAACACTAAAAAAAGAAATCATACAAAATAATAATAATAATAATAATGAAATAGAGGTGTCCCCGCCGTCTAGCATTATGAACAGTGCGTTACAAAATAGAAATCCAATAAATAATAATGAAAATTCGGATGAGGAAGAAATAAAATTAAACGCCCCTCAAATGGACTTTAGCGATGACGACAATAATAATAATAATGAAAATGAAAATAACAATACTAACAATAAACGAAGAACTGCACCACGCGAGAATATTAATAATAATAATAAGCGATTCGACGATGTCCTCACCGATGACTTTTCCCTTAGTTTCAGCGATGAGCCGATACAGCCACCGGAAGAAAAAAAAGTAGACAATGAAAAATCAAAAAATCAAAAGGAAGATGTCAAAACCGTTCCAGATATTTTAGCACGGTATCCTCTTCCCGCCGAAGTTCCCAATGAAGAGGATGACAAGATGAAAACTTTCTTATTATCCATGTCTCATGAAGAAGGCGCCGTGCTGTGCCGAGGGTGGACCGCGCTGCAGCTACCTCCCGCCTACCAAAACAACAATAACAATATTAATGGAAAGACACGACCGTTCGTCAATGCTACCTTATCCAATCCGAATAATAATAATGAAGAGGAGTCCGTGGCGCTCATCCAAGCGGCTCGACAGATGCTAGAGGCGGATGTATTAGAATACTTGAATAATAATAATAATAATAATAATAATAACAATAATAATAATACTAAATATGTTAAAAAGGTGACATTGCCAGAAGAAATTGGCGTTTCCAACTTATTGCAATTGTCGGTGGAAACGAATGAACGACGAACGGCGATTTCTTCCAAACTACAAAGAATAGGCGACGCAGAAAATGAAAAAAACGTGTTCAAACGGTTTTCGTTGTTTCTACAGTGTTATCCACAGTACGACTTGCAGTGTGTGCTCACGCAGTACTTTGACAATCACAAAAACAGCAACCGAGAAAAGATATTATCGCATTACGAAAACTCCATTGATAATTTTATTCACTTTTATCACGGGACAATGTCGGCGATGCTCAAAGAGTTATCCATTCCCACCCGCCTTCAACTACTACGATTGGCTAATCTGAATAATGAAAATAATAATGAAAATGAAAATAATAACGTGCCCGAAAAAAAGGAAAACAAAAAAGTGGCCACCCTACCAGACAGCAACGAAACCTCCAATTCAGAGTTATTAGAGCAAAGTAAAGAAATCGTCCACGCCATCCTGGATCACGGCCCACCGGAGGAAAACGGCAATCGATCCCTCCTCACCACCGAATTAGAAAACTCCCCCGACAATCAAAATAATAATCATAATAAAATACCCTTGGCCACCTTCCCCGTCACCCCGGATGAGGACGACTTGGGAGGCCCGCCAGCGGTGACGCACACCGTCAAAACAAAAGATCTTCAGAAAAAAGAGGAAGATGTGATTCACGTCCCTACGTTGGGTGCCGTCGCACCCGCTGGTAAACCACCCGCGATCCCACCAAGCAATAATAATAATAATAATGAATGGGAAGAACTGTTAGCACGCAAGTATAAGGGTTTGTTACGCATTGCCTATGATGGCATTACACGAGGAGAGTTGGCGTTAGACCCACAGCGACGGTCGACGGTGGTGCTCGGCTGCGGTAAGCTGGGGGACCAGCGCGTGTACCTCACCCTGGAGTGGGAGGTGATGCTGGTCTTGTACTTTGAAAAGAAAAAGAAGCAGGAGAAGACACGACGACAGATGCTGGTGCACCCCGTGGCGGTGGGGTTCCGCTGCGCCCCTGGGGATGAAGATGTAGACTTGGATGGCAGTGGCGAGGACACGGAGGTGCCCCCGGCCCGCCGGACCACACCGCTGCAGTGCAGTCACCCACCCGTGAAGCGCAGCCCCAAGGAGCTAGTCCTACACCTACACCGTCTCTTCTCGCCTGATGACTTGAACATGAATACGCTAGACATGGAGGAGCGTCTCGTACAAAATGTGATGTGCTCTGCGAGTGGGAAGAAACAGAAAAAGGAGGTGAAGGACATCACCCGTAGTACCAACCGCTCGACCAACTCCAGTATGCTGGTCAGCTCCGATGCCTCGGGCATTAGCCGCGTGAGCTCCCAGAATGCCGTCCACCTGCAACAGGCGCTGGCACCACTGCTCAAGAATAAAATCGATTTGATTATCAAGATGGAGAGTAGGAAGGAGGTGCGACGGGCGGTGAGTATCTTGCGAGAGGGGGCGGAACAGGCGCAGCAGGCCATCGAGCGAGCGATGCGCAGTGCCGGGGTGACCCCACCGAATGAGAAAAAGAAAAAAGTAGGAAAATAAAAAAAAAGTGTGCTATCGTTTTTTCTACTTGCGAGTGTGTGAATGAATGTGTAACATGTACCTGTATTGTTATCATAAAAAAATAAACAACAAATAACAATTTTATTTTACTGGATTTTTATTTTTGTTCACTCCATTTTTTTTTTTTGTTTTCGTTTGTTAACTTCTTTCTCTCTCCCAACAGTTATTAGTAATCCCATTCAATGTATAAGAAGGCGCTCAACTCCTTCTTCCTCAAGGTGCACCCCGACTTCTTCCAGCACAGCGCCGAACAGCAACAGGTGAACGAAGGGGCCGTCGCACAGCTGAATGAAATACTGAGTTGGGCAAAAGAATTCAAAACGGGTGTCCGCCGACCACCCCCCGCTAACCGCATTGATTTCACGTTTTACAAACGAGGTAACGACGACAGCAATGACAACTTCCGTAGCGCCGATAAGATTACGTCGACCTTTGAGTTACCAGCGGGTTTTAGTGCTAGTGAGGCCAATCAAGGAATGGCAGAGCGATCAGTCAATAAATTCTTACGAGACTTGTTACGTCGCGCGGATTGCCTCGACTCCGTGGCGGAGAGTATGTCAGCCGCCGAGGATGCCACCGCCGCGAGACTAGAGGCGAAACCACTTCGCAAACGACCCCAGCGTGGTAGTGACAAGACCAAACAAAAAAAGAAGGAGGAGGAAAGTGCGGCCTCTTCCTTGCTAGACGACGCGGTGGAGGCCATTCACACCCGCTGGACACTGACCCCCGCCCCTACCGTCGAGGAACTCATCGAGAGTGATCTCATTCTATTTGACAAGGATGTGCTGAGCCCGCTGCAGAGTTCCGCCGCCCTGTATACACTGAAATCATCGCTAGGAGAGATGCAGTACGACCGGTGGGAGTCCATGCCGCTCGTCATCTCGGACCACTTCGCGATTGGAGAAACATTAACCGGTAGTTTAACGATTCCGTATGATTTTACACCTATTCAGTTTATTCAATTTTTACAGTTTAACGCGGAAAAGGTGGATGCCTGTCGTCAGGAGGCCACGCAGTTCGCGAATAAATTAGAAGTGCTAATTGCCGAGTTGTGCAATCATTTAAAGTTGGATGATATTCTCATTTCCTGTTCTCACCGAGAGGCACTGACGTGTCTGACTTTATTACACCGGTATAAGGAAATATTGTTTGGCTACGGGGTGACGGAGTTAACGTTAGAAATAGGGACCCGTCATGCCACCCGTGCCAATGGTGTCTTGATTATAGATTATCGCACGCACACGTACGAGGCGCTGGAACAGTGGCTGCGAGCGGTCCAACCGAAATTAGAGGTACAGAAAAAGTTGTACGACTTGTCGAAAAAAATGTTGGAGGCGACGACGTGGCACCTCAAGGAGTTCCGTGCGGTGGTGCAGCCCGCCGGCATTGAGTGTTTTCACAATAACGACTACACCTATGCACAGCGGTTGGCGTGGGCGAAGGAGTTATTTCGTATTTCACCTTCTCTCGCCCAGTGGGACTGGTCGGAGTTTCAGTTTGAGTTATCCCCATTGCTGGAAATCAACTGGGAGGGACGACAAATGTGCCTACCGTATAACTTTGACGGCGATGCCCTCATTCATTATATCACCGATATCCAAAAGAACGCCAAGACGACGGCGAGGGAGGCCTTGCTGGCGGAGAGCGCCATGAAAGATTTAGCACTGGAGCAGGACAAGGCACGGGAACACGCACGGCAGCTACAGCTAGAGGAAGACGGCTTCACCGAGGACCCCCCTGTCCTCTCTCCAGAGGGCACCGCCGAACGGGAGGACCGCCTCCGACAGCTCTACCGCAAGACCAACCCCAACCTCGAGGAGTACCTCTCCTCTGCCAATCAACCCGACCGCACCACGTATCACAACGAACCACTCAAGATGGAGCGACCCCTATCCCATGCCGTCACCTTCAACAGCGATGAGGAGGCCGATGAGCAGCTGCGGTGGGAAGGATTCTATCAATCGCCTTTTGTGGATCAAGTCCCCACCGGTGACCTCGACGACATGGACCACACCTTTCAACTCAGCAATCGCTGGCACCGAGAGGCGGCGGCCAAGAAATTATTGGAAGAATTACAATCCACCTACGGCAAGAAGAGCCGTAAGTTTGATTACAAGAAGATGGGCGATGTGCTAGAGATCAATAATGTGAATGTGCAGCCGAAAGGGTTTCCGGTACTCAATCGGGGATTGAGGTCTGGACGGGATAATTAAAACTACGAAACACGTTGGTATGCTTTGTTTTTACAGATTTAAGATTTTTTTTTTTTTTTTTAACTAATTACAATCACACATTTTTTTTTTTTTTTTTTTTTTTGCAAAGTGAAATCGAACGGTAGATTGTTTGATGACTTTAACACATTCATTTCTCTCTCTTTTCTATTTTTTTAAGTCTCGTTATTATCACGTATCCCATGTCCTAAAAAAGAAGCTTGTGTTATGCTCTGTGCTATCCCAATGCTGCAGGAGCGTGTCAAAGGGCTTCGAGAATTATCATGATCGATGCAATCGTCTTTTTTCTGCTTATTATAAATAACTGTTTCACCTATGTGGATTCTTCCGCGTAATTCTACTTTTGTGTTTTTGTTTAACCAACACAAAACACATATAAGTGAACTCACACTCTATATTTTTCTTTCTTTCATTTTCTCAACCAAAGAAAAAAAAAACAAAAAAACAATAATATAATAAATAGAATAATGTCGAACCCGACCTCCCAAGGGGTCCCCCTACGACCGGAGGCAGAACCCGTCAAACCCGTCTTCAAGGTGACAGAGAGTGGTACCGCCAGACCGAACACCAACACCACCAATACCACGACCGTTTCCTCTACCAGCTCGAAGCCAACTATCACAAATAATAATAATAATAATAATAATAGCCCAACGAACCGTGTCGAGGCGTGGGCGGTCGCGGCGGTGGCGGTGACCTCCTCCAATAATACACTTTTACTGCAAAATGTGTTTTTAACGAAACCAGAAGTGATTGAAAAAGCACGAGGAAACAATAATAATAATAGTGAAAACGAAGTAGATACCGCCTCAACCGAGAGTATTCACCTCTACGTGGGCGAGGAAGACATCATTAAGATTCATTTATTATTGTTTAGTTCGATTGATCGGTGTAATGAGATTTACGCCGAGAACGGTCGACGATTGCGGGCGGCCAAAGAGGAGCAAGAGGCCGCCTCTGGTAACAAGAAGAATAGTAAACTAGCAGAGGTCAAAAATTCCAATCCATACGATAATACTAATAATAACAATGACAATCGGTTTTTAGGTAAGTTAATTGAAGGATCGCGGTTTAGCTCGTTTGGGTTTGTCAGTGCCTCTCGCACCCGTGTGGTGTTGTTAGTGGTAGGGAATGACCTCAATGCCACCGACGCCGTAGGACCATTGTGCCGTCTGATTTACGAGGCGACGAGCACCGTTGTCAGCAATCCGTTTTTCTCCTACAATGCGCAGGTGCACCCTAGCTCGACGAAAGAGGAAAATGAAAATGAGAATAGTAATAATGCGGCGACGCCACCGTGGCCAAGGCCGGCGCTCACGGTGAATCATGGACTACAGACGCATTTGTCGTTGGAGAGTAGCAATGCACTGCAAGTACAGTTGAAGGCATTGTTGGAGGGATTTACGGTGACATCCAGAAGTTGCGTATTCTAAAAACAAAAAAAAAATTGAAAAAAAAAAAAAAATGAAGATATTGTGAAGGAATGAATAACAATATCTCGTTGTGTTGTATCTGAACAATTTTCTTTCTCTACTTTTCTCTTTTTAGAATACAACCACACTACCCCTCATGTCCCTGGAAGAGACGTATGCGGTGCTGCTAGACCCCGCCGCCCCCCTCGACGCTCGTCTCCGTGACTTATACAAACTAAAAGAGTCTGCGCTCAAGACGGAAGAGGGCGTTTCTATTTTAATCAAATGTATTGACCGGACGGACTCGGTGCTGCTACAGCATGAGGTGGTCTACAACATTGGCCAGAGCGGTCAGCTGTGTGCCATACCGGCCTTGGAAAAAGTGTTAAAAAATGAAAAAGTGAACGACGACGGGAAGCCCGTGCAGTACGACACGGTGACCCGACACGAGGCGGCCGAGGCACTCGGGGCAATCGGCGGCGCTAATGCCAGGACCACATTAGAGTATTACTACAAGGAAGAAAACGAGAGTGAGGCGGCCATTCGAGAAAGTTGCGCCCTGGCCCTCGCCCGTATCTATATGGAAGTCGAAAAAGGAAAAGAGGCACTGCAGATCCCGAACAACTGTCCTTACGTCTCGGTGGACCCTACGCCCGCTTTTAACGAGAAAACGGTGAAGGTGGCAGACTTGTCGGACTTACAAACGGCGCATCATTTATCTTCCACCAACAGTACCCACGCCATCCCCGCCGTGCCCACCACGGTATCCGAACTGGAAACGATTCTTCTCGACACGGAGAATCAATACTCTATTATTCAACGCTATATGGCCATGTTCACGTTACGCAATATTGCGACCAAGGAGGCCGTGGCGGTGTTGTGCCGTGCGCTACGACAGGACACCCGTTCTGCTCTCTTTCGTCACGAGGTGGCCTTCGTGCTAGGGCAGCTGGAGCATAAGAGCAGCGAGGCAGCCTTAGTGGAGTGTCTACGAGATGAGAAGGAGCACGCGATGGTGCGACACGAGGCGGCGGAGGCACTGGGGGCGATCGCCGAGGACAGCTCCCTCGCCGTCCTGCAGGAGTACGCCGCTCACCCGGAGCCTATTGTACGGGATAGCTGTATCGTGGCCCTGGAGATGCACAAGTATTGGTCCAACTTTAATCAAACCGCGATTGCCTCAAAAGAGTAAATTATATTCTGTTTTTTTTTTTTTAATTTAATACGAGTAATAGCATCAAAAGTAATATTAATAACTCGTTTTTTTTTTTTAATTCTTTATTTCCTGTTTATTGTATTGTACATAGACTCCTATTACATCCCTTTTCTTCTTTTCAGGATAACAATAATAATAAGTTCAAATAAAAACAAAAACCAAAAATGGGTTTCGCCTCTCTTTTGAGGTGTGGGTGCAGCCGATACTGCGGGACTGGAAGATCTTCGTCCCCGCCGTCGGGTTCTACCTCGGCTGCCAATACGCCTGCACCAAACTACTTCCAAAATTTATCGGTAACAAGAAAATATACGACAAGATCCCCCAAAAAGACAAGGAAGATATGATTATTCGTGGTTGTAGTATTGTCAATGGCATCATCATGACCGGCAGCGCCGCCGTCTTCCTTGCGAACTTATCGAAACACCGTTTTGTATTTCCAGAAGGGTTTTACGACCCCATCCCGTATTACAGTTTCTTCCGCACGACGATTGTCGCCTACTTTGCGTGGGACATTTTCACCTGTTTTTACTACAACTGGTCGACCGCGTTTAAAATTCATGGCGTGTTTTCCTTTTTAGGGACGTATGTGTTAATGTTCCCTTACAGTGAGCAGTTTTCTGGCTATTACAGTGGCTGCTTCGAACTGAGTAACGCCCCTCTGCATGTGTCGATCATTCTTCGCATGCTGGAGTCGCAGGTCGGCGACGCCGTGGAGGAACTGGAGAAAGAAAACAGCAAGGACACCGTCGCGCTGCAAAAATTACAGGACCGCAAAGCAAAGCTGGGGGGTTATGCTGCCGTCAGCGAATATGTTTTTGCTGGTATGTATTTCCTGGTGCGTGTGGTCGGTGGCACTTACGTCACGGGCACGTGGCTGTCTCGTACGATTCCTTTATTCCTCCATGACGTCCAACTTCGTTTCGCTAACCCCAATCAAGAATCTTTTGCCTTGCATGATGAAGGTGCAGCTGGGATTGCCATCTTGGCGATTACCGTGATTCAGTTACTGCAGTATGTATGGTTTAGTGAGATTGTGAAGCGTGGGCTGGGTCTGACTGGGGGAGAGGAGGAAAAGAAGGAGAAGACGGCAATAAAAAAAAAAAACGAAAAACATTACACACACACAAAAAGAAATATATAGTATATGCGTATATGTATCAAAGAATATATATCAATATAATATAGGATGCTTTTTTTTTTTTTTTTTTTGAATTATCTTTTTTTTTTTCATTTTGAACTATATTCAAACAAAAAATAAAATGCACCTTTTTATGTAGAATGGGCCACATATGTAAAAAAAAAAAAAAAAATTAACAACAATACAAAGTAAAAAAGAATATTGGTTTTCTGTTTTTTTTTTCTATTTTCGTGTTCATTTCTCTTTTCTCTCTTTCTATCAGAAACAAACAAAACTATAATAGATTAGACTCACATCATGAAAAAAAGAGCAGCCTCCGCCAACGCAGCGAGGAGCGATAATCCCATCGATGACGATTTGTTATTTTTTTCCGATAAAATTCAGGAAAAGATAAATCAGGAAAAGAAATCGACTCGCTACGACGGAAACGAAACAAATAATAATAATAATAGCGACGATTATTACTGTGAAGAAAGCGAAAACGTCAATCGTCTTATTTTTAGTAATTTACCACCGTTACCGCCACCACCCAGCAATAATAATGAAAATGAAAATAATAATAATAGTAATAATGAAAATGAAAATGAAAATAATAAAAGTACGACGAGCGAAAATAGTAAAAAAGTAGCTTCGCTCTCACCGGAACAGCTTTTTCCTAATCATAATCATAGTGCCATTCCCTTCTCAGTGGAGTCTCCCTGTCGACTGAATAATTATAATAATAACAGTACCAGTGGTAATTATTGCTTCGAGTACGACACCACTGAACATCATCCTAATCATGAAAATAATAACAATAATGAAAATGAAAATCATAATAATAGCGATAGCACTTTTTTGGAAACATACTTGTACCCTGAAATGCCTTTTGTTGCGTTTCATAATCATAAAAATGAGGGAAATGTATTATTATTTAATTTATTATCCTCCTGGGGGGACGACTACGAGGTCGGTATCCATAAAATAGAACTATACGACGAAAACGGAGAAATGATCTTTTCTAATTTTATAAATGAAAATGAAAATAATAATAATAATGCACTTTTGCAACGTCGAAACTTATTGGCCAAAAATAATAATTGGTTCTCCAAAGAAAAAAAAGAAGAAAATAGTATTCAACAAGAGATCCATATGGACTTGAAAAGTTGTGTCGTAACGCTTCAAACCAAAATAGAAAATCATAATCCTAAAATAAAGTTATTTAGTCAGTATAAGGCCACCGCTGTAGAAATGGAAGCCTATTACAATCAAAATAATAACGAAACCGAAAAATTAACGATGGAAAAAATAAAAATAGATCCCCGAAAACAAATTAAAAATATTATTCCGTTCGATGGAAATAGAAATTATACGATTAGCACCGATGAGAAGGATATGTACTGTATGCCTTATACCGCGGGTAAACATCATTTAATAGGCATTGTGTTTGAAAATAATAATAATAATGAAAATAGTCAAAATGGATTTTATATTTCCATGATTAAAATTTATAACTACAGCGGATCTTGTCGGGAGCATGCCGGTAAGGGCGTCCGGTGGCTGGAAATCACCACTAATAATAATAATAATAATAATAATAATAATAATAATAATAATAATAATGAAAATGAGGATGTATTGTTATTTCGAGGGGAGGTCAAGTGTTTTGATTCCACATTTCAAAATGATAATAATAATAATAATAATGAAAGTGATCACTGTGAATATATTTTATTTACGGAAGAGGCATCTCTTTTGGAAAAAATAGTGCAACCAACAGAAACTATTAATAATAATAATAATCATAACAATCCTATTGTAGAGCCGTCGGTGGCCGCTAGCCGCGTTCTGCATATCCAAGAAACAAATAAAGATAACAACAATAACAATCAGAATAATAATAATAATAATAATAGTAATAATCATAATAATATTGCGTATCACAGCAGTCACTGTCCCGCCAAGGTGACCTCGCTGTGTTTATTATTATTAAAGAACTGGGGCGATGATAGTTCCATTGGCATTGGTCGAATACGACTTCGAGATGGAAAAGGAAATTTATATCATTTTAATGCTAAAAATTCTGATAATAATCACAAAAAAGGAGTTGTACGCTCCTTTATATAAGAATTGTGCCGGTGAAGTACTTTATCCCAATCCTCATTTATTATTAAAGGATAATAATTATAATAATAATTAATGAAAATTATCATCATAGCGTACAATCGTTATTATTACCAGAGGAATGCGAGGAGGACTGTGTCTTACCGTTTCAGCCCGGTATGATGCTTCTTTTTCATTTTTATGAAAATAACGAAAATAAGAATGCTGATTTTTTGGATTCGATTGGATTTTTAGAATTTGCAAATTATTCCGTCAATGAAAAAACGTTTTGTGGGTTAAAAGAGGTTCGCGTTTTTCTAACCTGCCAAAACAACAATAATAATAATAATAATAATTATAACTATGCGGCCTTGTATACCTCCTTATGGACTCTTTTCGACCCACAGAACGTTAAAAATGAAAATAGTAATCATAATTCTGATTTTATGGATTCTATCATTCAGCATCATTTACAACTCGTAGAGGTCACACCGAGTGAAGGAACCGTCGTCCGCAAGTCCCCTGCCTACAATAATAATAATAATCATAAAAAATTAAGATTTCAACTGTTTGATTTATCCCAGTCCGATCCCTTTTCTTTGTTGGCCAAACACGAAAAAACAAATTCTATTCAGGAAAATAATAATAATGATAATTTTCAGTATTATAAGAAAATGATCACACAGTCCGTTGGGCTAGGTCCTGGCACCAACGGGGTCCGTTATTACTTCAACAACAAACAAAATAACAATAATAATAAAGAAAAGGATAGTTGCATTATTTTCAACAATGAAACCATCCAAGATAAAAATAAAAATAACAATAATAATAATAATAATAGACGTTATCTATCTTCTAGTCTGAACACCAGTACGACGGTGAAAAACAGAGTAGCCCTCTCCAGGGCGTGTCAATTACTATTTTATGAAAACGCAGAACATAACTTTTCCGATCACTTATTACGCTATCAGAGTTATGTGACACCGCTGCTGCCGGTGGGGTATGTACTCAAAATAAAACTATTATTAGGGGCAAAACAGGTCGAATACAATAATAGTGAAAGTGAAAATAATAAAATAATATTACCCGTTCGAGAAAATATGAAACAATCGATGAAAGATTGGATTACGAATTCTTTTTTAAATATTTTATTATTTAACGAAAATGGACATTTATATCATTTGAGAAAGCCGAATGAAATTCAAAATAATAATGATAATAATGAAAATAATAATAACGATGACGATGAGGATTTGGATTTACCGATTGTGGTGGAAAGTGTCATTTCTGATTTATCCGTCGTTCCCAATAATAATAATAATCAAAATAATCAAAATAATAATTCATTACAAGTACGGGTGGAACTTATTTTTGTGGCCGATAAACCATTTTGCTTGGGCGCCCTTAAATTTCAAAATCATCGACTATATGAAAATCATCCTCATCATGAAAATGTGTTAGTCCGTGACGGCCCCGTCAGTTGGGTCAAACAGTATAAATTATTATTAGACGATCATTTACTATTTGAAAGTAATATTGCCACTCTTCGTCCATTCCCCAATAATGAAAATAATCATAATCATGAAAATAATGAAAACAATGGATTACAGCGGTTTAGAAGTTCACTGAAGAATTATGTGTTATTCATGTATCAGGAAGATATACTGAAGAGGGCCTTGTCGGAGGAGGAATAAAATAAAAAAAAAAAGGGACGACCAGGAGGAAAAAAGAAATGAATTTTTTTTTTCTAATTTCGAACGTCTCACTTTTTGCTTTATTTTTATTCTTATTTCAGGACAGCCATCGTTTTTATGTTTATTATTGTTCTTGCCGTGTATTCCTCTTTAAAAATTTTTCTTCTCTCTTTTTTTTAGGACATACAAAACAAAGGGACCTTTATTTACCCTGAATTTTGCTTGTGAGAGTTTTTTTTTTTTTTTATTTACGAAACATTTTTTATTTTAAACACACTATCTTTTTTATTAATTTTGCGCTTTTTTTTTTTCCACGAGTCCTATTAATACAGTTATATTAAAAAAAAACAAAAACGATTAAAAATTAAGTTAGCCAAAAAAGCAAGCACGTTTTGTTCTTTTTGCGCTACACTTAAACAAACAAACAAAATAATTATTAAATAAAATCGAGGAAAAGAAAAAACCTAATTAGACAAATAAAACAAACAACAACAACATTATTATTATTATACCAATGGATCTCGATGAAGTCATCCGTGAGGACCCCACCCCCACCCCTCGTCCCACTGTCAAACCCATTCGTGAAGAACACCGTTTCTTTTTATTGTGCATTGGCTGCATTTCCCTCCTGGTGACGAGTTTTGCCTACGCCTACAATCTCTTTTCGGATTTTCTCATGAACATGCTACACACCGATCAGAGTGGGTTAGCGGCGATTAGCACGACCGGGACGGTCTTGGCGTATGTGACGCTGCCGTATGCGTTTCTGTATGATTATCTTGGCCCTATTCCGGTAGCATGTTGCGGTACTTTTTTCGTCTCTCTCGGCGCGTTGTTATATGCACTGAGTTTTCAAGGTTATATCCACGGTACCGTCGTCCGCATGGCCGTCATTAACGCCATCATGTGCCATGGCACGATGCTGTACGACCTCGCCTGCTGCGTGACGGTGCTGAGTCACTTCCCCACCCTGCGAGGTGTGACGGTGGCGCTGCTCAAGTGCTACGTGGGCCTGGGCTCGTCGATCATCGGCTGCATCCGTCTGGGACTGTTCCCCGTGCCGCAGAACTTCTTCTACTTTCTGTTTGCCTACGCCCTCTTCGCTGGTGGTCTGATCATCGCCTTCATCCGTCTCCCTCGCTACCACATGACGGGGTACCAGCTGCGACACAGCACGGTGGAGGAGCAGGAGGAGCGCGCGGCGGCCAAGGCACCCTACCTCCACCAGAAACCGGAGCGGTGGCGCATCATCGTGGGCTATGTCATCATTGTCCTCTTCATCATCTTCCTCCCCACGCAGAGTGCCGTCATTAACTATCTGTCGCTGGGGAAAAAGTATAAGCGTGGGTTCGCCATTGCGACGGTGTCGCTGCTGGCCTCGAATGTGGTCCTGTTCCTGCCTACCCCACCCTGCTGGCGCAACAAAAAGAAGAATAATGAAAAGAAGGAAGAAATCACGGAGGAGTTGGGGTGGACCGGTGAGGCCGCTGTCACCGAGATCCCTGCAGGAGAGGTCGTGGTGAAGGAGATCGAGGCACCGGAAGGGGAACTACTCTCCGACCGAAACAAAGAAGAAGAAGGGAGTGACAGCAATAAGGAGAGTGACGTCGACTTCATGGCCCCTCAGTATCAAACCTCCTTTCGTCAGAACTTGCTAACCCTGCGCCTCTGGTGCATCGCTTGGACCCTCTTCTGCCTCGGGGGAACGGAATTTGTCATTATCAACAACCCTAGTTACATCTACAGCGCGATGGCGAGGGTAGAGACCGACACCAACATGCGTACCTTGCTGTCTGTGGTGAGTGGGGTCGGCAGCGCGGTGGGACGACTGTTCATGGCGGCCTTTGAGCACGTCTCGCAGCATCGTCCACCAGAGAAGCGTATCCCTATCACCTGGGCCCCATTTATTCCCATGACCCTCATGACGATTACACTTATTCTATTTCTGACCTGCCCTGCCCGCCTCACACCCCCTCCCCATCGTGCTGACTTCCTTTGCCAATGGCGCCCAGTCGGTGCATACCATCTTGCTACCACGTGTCATCTTCGCCAAGGACCCCGCCCGTCATTACAATTTTTGTTTCGTGCCAGTGGTGTTTTCTACTATTCTCTTTGTGCCCTTTTTGTGGGGCATGTGGTATAACAAGAGGGCGGCAGAGACCGGCGGGGTGAGGGGCTACTGCTTCGATCGTTCCTGCATTATGATGCCCATGGGCGTCCTGCTGGGACTGGTCGTGTCCACTGCCTTGTCGAGCACGTACTTACATCTACATTACACACGTTATTGCAGGAAGGTGCTGGCGGAGCGACGACGGTCACGGGGGGAGATGACCAGTGAGACGAGCAACACGGATGGGTAACGCTTTTTTTTTTTCCCAGTTTTTTTTTTTTTTGTTGTTGTCGTCTGCTCTTTTTTTTTTTTAGTGTTATTATTATGCCTGCACGCGTTCTGTTGTATTCACTTTATTATCTTATAAAGGCGACGCCGACGTTGCTTTTGTTTTCATTCTTCTAGTCGTTCGTTTTTCTTCACTTATCCTTCTCTCTTCAGCAATTCTTTTTCTTTTCTTTTCCAAAGCTCTCTCTCTTTTTTTCATTTGTACATATATATATATATTCGCCCACTTTTTCATTTTTCATTTTTTTTTTTTTGAATAATTAAAAAAAAAAAGGAAAATGGACTCTGACGAGGATCGTAAACACGTACTCGAGGAGGTGGACTCCAAAGACTACAAGCGCATCAACGAGGTACACCGTTACTTCTTGCTCTGCATTGGCTGTATCGCCCTCGTGGTGTCCAGTTTTTCCTACGCCTTCAATCTCTTCTCCGATTTGATTATGGCGCAGCTGAAGACGGATCAGATGGGTCTGACGATCATCAGTGCGGCGGGTACCGTCCTCGCCTACACCTGCCTGCCCTACGCCTTCTTGTTCGACTACTTCGGCCCCATCCCGGTGGGCTGCTGCGGTACCTTCTTCGTCTCCCTCGGCGCGTTGCTGTATGCGCTCACCTTCCAGAAGTATATCCACGGTACCGTCGTCCGCATGGCCGTCATTAACGCCATCATGTGCCATGGCACGATGCTGTACGACCTCGCCTGCTGCGTGACGGTGCTGAGTCACTTCCCCACCCTGCGAGGTGTGACGGTGGCGCTGCTCAAGTGCTACGTGGGCCTGGGCTCGTCGATCATCGGCTGCATCCGTCTGGGACTGTTCCCCGTGCCGCAGAACTTCTTCTACTTTCTGTTTGCCTACGCCCTCTTCGCTGGTGGTCTGATCATCGCCTTCATCCGTCTCCCTCGCTACCACATGACGGGGTACCAGCTGCGACACAGCACGGTGGAGGAGCAGGAGGAGCGCGCGGCGGCCAAGGCACCCTACCTCCACCAGAAACCGGAGCGGTGGCGCATCATCGTGGGCTATGTCATCATTGTCCTCTTCATCATCTTCCTCCCCACGCAGAGTGCCGTCATTAACTATCTGTCGCTGGGGAAAAAGTATAAGCGTGGGTTCGCCATTGCGACGGTGTCGCTGCTGGCCTCGAATGTGGTCCTGTTCCTGCCTACCCCACCCTGCTGGCGCAACAAAAAGAAGAATAATGAAAAGAAGGAAGAAATCACGGAGGAGTTGGGGTGGACCGGTGAGGCCGCTGTCACCGAGATCCCTGCAGGAGAGGTCGTGGTGAAGGAGATCGAGGCACCGGAAGGGGAACTACTCTCCGACCGAAACAAAGAAGAAGAAGGGAGTGACAGCAATAAGGAGAGTGACGTCGACTTCATGGCCCCTCAGTATCAAACCTCCTTTCGTCAGAACTTGCTAACCCTGCGCCTCTGGTGCATCGCTTGGACCCTCTTCTGCCTCGGGGGAACGGAATTTGTCATTATCAACAACCCTAGTTACATCTACAGCGCGATGGCGAGGGTAGAGACCGACACCAACATGCGTACCTTGCTGTCTGTGGTGAGTGGGGTCGGCAGCGCGGTGGGACGACTGTTCATGGCGGCCTTTGAGCACGTCTCGCAGCATCGTCCACCAGAGAAGCGTATCCCTATCACCTGGGCCCCATTTATTCCCATGACCCTCATGACGATTACACTTATTCTATTTCTGACCTGCCCTGCCCGCCTCACACCCCTCCCCATCGTGCTGACTTCCTTTGCCAATGGCGCCCAGTCGGTGCATACCATCTTGCTACCACGTGTCATCTTCGCCAAGGACCCCGCCCGTCATTACAATTTTTGTTTCGTGCCAGTGGTGTTTTCTACTATTCTCTTTGTGCCCTTTTTGTGGGGCATGTGGTATAACAAGAGGGCGGCAGAGACCGGCGGGGTGAGGGGCTACTGCTTCGATCGTTCCTGCATTATGATGCCCATGGGCGTCCTGCTGGGACTGGTCGTGTCCACTGCCTTGTCGAGCACGTACTTACATCTACATTACACACGTTATTGCAGGAAGGTGCTGGCGGAGCGACGACGGTCACGGGGGGAGATGACCAGTGAGACGAGCAACACGGATGGGTAACGCTTTTTTTTTTTCCAAGTTTTTTTTTTTTTTTGTTGTTGTCGTCTGCTCTTTTTTTTTTTTTTAGTGTTATTATTATGCCTGCACGCGTTCTGTTGTATTCACTTTATTATCTTATAAAGGCGACGCCGACGTTGCTTTTGTTTTCATTCTTCTAGTCGTTCGTTTTTCTTCACTTATCCTTCTCTCTTCAGCAATTCTTTTTCTTTTCTTTTCCAAAGCTCTCTCTCTTTTTTTCATTTGTACATATATATATATATATATATATATATATATATATTTGCCCACGTTTTCATTTTTCATTTTTTTGAATAATTAAAAAAAAAAAGGAAAATGGACTCTGACGAGGATCGTAAACACGTACTCGAGGAGGTGGACTCCAAAGACTACAAGCGCATCAACGAGGTACACCGTTACTTCTTGCTCTGCATTGGCTGTATCGCCCTCGTGGTGTCCAGTTTTTCCTACGCCTTCAATCTCTTCTCCGATTTGATTATGGCGCAGCTGAAGACGGATCAGATGGGTCTGACGATCATCAGTGCGGCGGGTACCGTCCTCGCCTACACCTGCCTGCCCTACGCCTTCTTGTTCGACTACTTCGGCCCCATCCCGGTGGGCTGCTGCGGTACCTTCTTCGTCTCCCTCGGCGCGTTGCTGTATGCGCTCACCTTCCAGAAGTATATCCACGGTACCGTCGTCCGCATGGCCGTCATTAACGCCATCATGTGCCATGGCACGATGCTGTACGACCTCGCCTGCTGCGTGACGGTGCTGAGTCACTTCCCCACCCTGCGAGGTGTGACGGTGGCGCTGCTCAAGTGCTACGTGGGCCTGGGCTCGTCGATCATCGGCTGCATCCGTCTGGGACTGTTCCCCGTGCCGCAGAACTTCTTCTACTTTCTGTTTGCCTACGCCCTCTTCGCTGGTGGTCTGATCATCGCCTTCATCCGTCTCCCTCGCTACCACATGACGGGG
Source organism: Angomonas deanei (assembly GCA_903995115.1). Taxonomy (NCBI): domain Eukaryota; phylum Euglenozoa; class Kinetoplastea; order Trypanosomatida; family Trypanosomatidae; genus Angomonas; species Angomonas deanei. The sequence continues at coordinate 282,462 of LR877164.1, forward strand.
TACCAGCTGCGACACAGCACGGTGGAGGAGCAGGAGGAGCGCGCGGCGGCCAAGGCACCCTACCTCCACCAGAAACCGGAGCGGTGGCGCATCATCGTGGGCTATGTCATCATTGTCCTCTTCATCATCTTCCTCCCCACGCAGAGTGCCGTCATTAACTACAAGGGTCTGAGCAAGCAGGTAAAGTACACCCGCTCTTTTGCCATTGTGACGATCGTGCTGCTGGCCTGCAACGTGCTCATGTTCGTCCCTATTCCCTGCCTGAAGAAGCCCGTGCAAGACGAGAACGAGCCCACCACTCGCCCCGAGGAGGAAGAGATGCCAGCGGTGGCTGATACGGAGCCCGTGCAGTACGATGAGTCTGGCGGTATCATGAAGGGTCTCCCCGTGCCGTATAAGGAAGATAACGCCGACGTGATCCCAGAGGACGTGCCGGCCGCCAAGGAAACTGTCGTAGACTTCATGGCCCCACAGTACCAAACCTCTTTCCGCCAAAACTTGCTGACCCTCCGCCTGTGGTGTATGTTCTGGACCCTCTTCTGCCTCGGCGGGGCGGAGTTCACCGTCATCTCCAATCCCAGTTATATTTACAGCGCGATGGCGAAACACCCCACTGAACTGAGTATGCGTACGTTACTCTCCGTGCTGAACGGTGTAGGGAGCGCCGTGGGCCGACTGCTCATGGCTGCCTTTGAGCACTTGTCGCAGCATCGTCCCCCGGAAAAGCGTATCCCCATCACCTGGGCGCCTTTCCTGCCCATCTCGCTCATGACGATTTCGCTTATTCTATTTTTGACCTGCCCTGCCGCCGTGACGCCCCTGCCGATTGTCTTTACCGCCCTTGCGAACGGTGCCCAAGCCTCCCACACCGTCCTCGTCCCACGTGTCATCTTCGCCAAGGACCCCGCCCGTCATTACAACTTCTGTTTCGTCGCCTCCGCCCTCACCGCCTTCGTCTGCCTTCCCTTTTTGTGGGGCATGTGGTATAACAAGAGGGCGGCAGAGACCGGCGGCTCCAACGGCTACTGCTTCGATCGTTCCTGCATTATGATGCCGATGGGCGTCCTGCTGGGACTGGTCGTGTCGGCGTGCTTCTCCAGTATCTACTTGCATATTCATTACATACGTTATTGCAAGAAGGTGCTAAAGGAGCGACGCGAGCTTAACGGACAGGGGTCGGAGAGTAATGAGGAGATTGTCGTGCCAGAGGATTTGAGAAGTATTGGTTAAAAAAAAAATATAAGATACAAAAAAAATATGAAACAGATAGTTTTTTTGATATATATAGGTATGATTTACTTTATGAGATTCTTTTGAAAAGAAAAAAAAAAAAAAAAAAGAATAATACACATATCGAATGTATTCCCTTTCTAATGTCTTTCGTGTATGTGTTTTTTTTGGAGTTAGATGATGTTCACATTTTTTTTTTTTTTTTCGCTTTTTAAAAAATTTCCATTGATATCTGACTCCATTTTTTGATTGTCGCAAAAAAAAAAAAAAAAGCGAAACAAGAATAAAAACAAAACAAAAAAAAAGGAAGATTGGGTCTCGACCCTTTTCGCTTTTTTTTTTTTTTGTTTTGATGGTTGTTTCCCTTACCCCCCTCCCCTTTTTTTTTAGAATAATAATAATACTAAAAATAAAACTTTTTTCGTTATTATTATTATTATCATATGTATAGGAGGTCTATCGTTGTCTCCCGTTTTCGGTAACGTTAACGTTCGCTTTTTTTTTTTTTCACGTAATTAAAAAAAAAAAAATTAAATTATCTTTTTTTTTGGCAGTAATGCAATTATTGTTTTTTTTATTTTTTTTTCGTTTTGGAGGTGTCAAAAGAAAAAAAAAAAAACTCAATACATATTTTAACTAATAATAAAAAAAAAGTACTTTACGAAATCTTTTTTTTTTCTTTGTGGTTGAACGATGTTACCGGGTATGAAAAACATTTAAAAAAAAAACCACAACTAAAACACAACATAAAACCATCCTTTCCCTTTTTTTTTTAATTTTAGACGACCAAAAACTCAAATAATAATAATAGGAATGGTATCCATCTACCTTCTGTTTCACCGCTGTGTGCAGTACTGCATGCGTGGCTGCCAGGAGCGACAGACCTTACTCCAACAGGTCCTACACAATGATATTGCCAAGCTACCTCCAGCCCTGAGGTCCACGGCAGCGGCGCTACAGAACAACAACGACGGTATCTCATCACAGAAAAAAAGTGAAAAAGCGGAACAAATTATTTCCCAATACTATTTACAAAACGCCTCCAGTACCACCATTAAGGCCGACGTGCTGCTCGCCTTGCCGGGGGATCACGTCAACAACAGTCGTTATACCGAAATATTCGAATACGTTCGATTTTATAGTTTTGCCCACTGCAATTTGTATAATGAACGGATGAAAAAACGAATTTTTCAAATGGCGTTTAACGCCCCAAAATTAGCGAATTTCTTATTTCCAGAACGTACAGTTAACAAGGAAAACAACGTTCACTCGGAGACGATAAAAAAAGAGGGCGAAGTGCTTTCGCCGATGGAACTGAAAAAAAGTATTTACTACGTCGTTTCCGATACATCGATGCAATTCGTCAAAGAAATTCGCTACGGCCAGACGGTGCACTGTTCGTATTCTTTTTTACCGGCAAAAGATCCCCTGAAACTATCCATGTTGTTTTGTATCTATTCCATCAAGGAAGATAAAAAGAATGCCACGGGAAATAAGAAAAAATATGAATTACACACGACGGCCTTTATTAACGGCTGTTTTCTCTCGAATGAACAAACCTTAGCGGTCCTCACCAATCGATATGAGAAAAATAATAGTAATAATAAAAATAATATGGGCCCAAAGACGGCAAATCCTAAAAAAATGGTGAAGCTGCCCGTGAACCTTGTACTCGCGAACGCCACCGGCACGGAGACCGTCGAGGAGGTTCAGGCCATTCTCAATGAAAACAGAAAAAAGTGGATTCATGATTGCACCAATAATGAAAATAATACTAATGAGACAACAATCACGAATCCGCTGGAATCGGCCTTTCAAGAAAATATTGGCCAAATAACGAATACAGAATTGAAAAAAGATAAAGAGGCGAGGGATTGGCTCTTTCTGTTAGAGCAGGCAAAGACGACTGGACGGAAAGAACTGAGATCCTTGTTTTCTAGATTTTAACGCAACAATAACCATAATAATAATAAAAAAAAAATAACGATCCACTTTTTTTTTTTTTTGTCTTTACATTTTTATCCTTTGAACTTGTCCCATCGACTTTTTTTTTTGTTTTCTCTAAAATAGTAATAGATGCTTCATCTACATGCATGTAACTATAATTTTCTCTTTGCGTTTATTTGCTTTTTTAAACATGTTTTTTTTACATTTGGGCGTTTTCGAATTTACGCATTTCTCTCTCTCTTATCCTCATTTCATCGAAAAAGAGTTTACATAAGTAAAAAAAGCTTCTCAAAAAAGCAAACAAAGCAATTTAGAATAATTTTTTTTTTTGTTTTAAAACCTATCAAAGTCTATTTTTCATTTTTTTTTCTGTGTATCCCGTATAGTTCTTTTTTTTTTTTTAATTTTATTTAATTTACTGTTTATTTTATTTATATTAGTCGCAACACTCTCTCTCTTTTAAGGTTGCACTTTTTATAAATATCATACAACATAAACTAAAATAAATTTAAAAAATTCAATATAAAAAAAAAATATAAGTATATTATTTATATTTCTTTTTTGTTGATCTTTCGCTATACACCACTCTATCAAATCAATATAAAAATACCAATCACTCATGACGACTTACGCCGTGGATGAGGAGGAGCTCCTTCAGCTCAACATTGGTGACCTCGTGGGCGTCATGACCCACCACATGGGGGATGACAAGATCCACTGGACCCTCGGTCAGGTGGAGAGCGACCCCTACCTCCGCGACGTGGAGGTGCGCCTGTGGGAGCGACAGAAGGGCGAGTACTACAATGAGGATATGCCCGTCACCGAGGAGACCGAGGACCTCATGAACCGCATCGCGGCGGTCAAGCGGGACTTGCAGAACTCTATTGAGGAGGCGGACTCGCTTACCCAGCAGCTCCGTGCCCGCCGTCAGTCCATCATGCAGCAGATGGGCGAGGCCGATGAGTACGTGGCGGAGTCCAAGGCCGTGATGAACGCCGCCAGAGAGGATGTGGAGGCCATCCCGGATAAGCACTGGCAGGAGCTCAAGTCCTACCGTGTGCCGCCCAAGATGGTGTCCGTCGTCATTCGTGCCGTCATGCTGTTGCTCTCTGAGGATGAGGCCCGCACCTGGCCTCAGATGCAGCGCATCCTACGTGACTTCAACTTTAAGTTACGCATTACCGGGTACGACCCCGACCAGCAACTCTCCCCGGAGCGTCGGGAGTACATTCTGCAGGAGTGTGTGAGCAAGAAGAGTTTCCGCTACGACCGTGCCATGCAGGGTAGTGTGGCGGTGGGCCCCATCTACTACTGGGTGCTCGCCCAGCTCGACGTCGGTGAGGCGCAGTCCCAGAAGACCAAGGTGGACCAGGAGGCCGTGCAGCGCCAGAAGGAGCTGCGCGATGTGCTGAAGCAGATCAACGAGCAGCAGCAGCGTATTGCGGAGTACCAGGAGCTCATGGATGACCTCGATGACCAGCTCCGCATGTGCCACAAGCACCGCAACAGCGTCTCTGGCAACTCCCCCTCTCGCAGCCGCCTCAGCGTGTCGCGCTCGATTGCCCGTGGTCAGGCCACCAGCCGCTACAACAGCAGCTTCGCCTATGCGCAGGGTAAGGAGTACCTCCGCCCCGCCTTCTACCCGTGGGTCCCGACGGAACGCGTCATTATTGTGCTCCGTAAGAATGTCGTCTGCAACCTCGGCGCTGTCACGAGCGAGGAGGCACAGGAGGGCTACAACATGAGCGACCCCCAGATCCGCGAACTCGACGAGGGTCTCCTCCGCCGTCAGCGCGAGCTGGAGGAGTTCGGCGCCGACGACCGTGACGCCCAGGAGCAGGAGCGCGACATGTTCCGCCAGAACCGCCGCGGCGACCAGCAGCGCACCGACGAGGAGATCCTCGCCGAGCGTGACCGCCTCGCCAAGGAGGGCAAGCCCACCCCCCTCAACAAGGACAGCGCCCGCAGCTTTGGCGGCAATGAGGCCACCGACCAGCTCCAGCGCACCTTCGAGGGCAAGAGCTGGCAGAAGGTGCTCGACCGCAAGCGTATGCAGATTGTGAACACCTTCACCGAGGAGTCCGCCGAGGTGCTGGAGGTCCCCGAGTACTACGTCAGCGTGAAGGATCTCACGATTGGCAGCTTGGTGGTCGACTTTGACGTCAACCACGACGGCACCCGCACCAAGGAGGAGCTCCAGGGCCGCGTCAACCAGTGCCAGTACCCCAAGCTGATGAAGCTGTACGAGGAGGAGGAGGATGCGATCGCGGCCGAGGAGGCCCCGGAACACCAGATGAAGTTCGGCGGCGACCGCTGGGCTCAGATTGCCCCCAAGTACAAGGACGACATCCGCGACGCCTTCCTCATCGACACCAGCAACGCCACCAACATCCCTCGTGAGGATATCGAGATCATCGACGTCCGTGTCGAGGAGGATGGCCTGACGGTGGACTACTCCATTAAGAACAGCAATCTCACCGCGGAGCAGGTGCAGACCATGGTGGACGAGTACGACTACCCCGAAGTCTGGGGACTCTACCAGAAGCACAGCGGCCTCGTCGACGGCGCTGGCCCCCTGCACCAGGTGCGCTTCCGTGGCGAGCGTTGGAAGAGCCTCACCGCTGGCAACGAAGAGCTCATCAAGGAGGCCTTCATCAAGGATACCTCCGTCGCCCTCGAGGTGGACCAGGAGAACATTCTCACCGAGGACATGAAGTACGACCGCGGTCTTGTCGTCCCCTACGTCATTGTGGGCGGCTGCAAGTACAACGACGACGACATGGACCAGCGTGTGGAGGACTACAAGTACCCCGAGGTGTGGGCCCTCTACGACCGCCTCCTCGCCGAGGCCGCCGGTGCCAAGTACCAGAAGGCCTTCGAGGGCCAGCACTGGGAGGCTGTCATCCACGAGGAGCAGCAGGGCGTGTCTGACGCATTCGTCGAGGACAGCGCGGAGGTGCTCAAGGTGACCCCCCAGGAGGTCGAACCCTGCTCCCTCGATACCGACAACAACCGTCTCGTCGTCAGCTACAATGTCGCCTCCGACACCGTCACTGACGAGACCGTGCAGGCCGCCACCCGCGACTATGCCTACCCAAAGGTCTGGGAGGTCTACCAGAACACCGTCGAGAGCATGCAAGAGGAGGCTGGACGCATGGAGAAGGTATTCGAGGGTGAGCTGTGGCCCCGTCTCTGCGTGGCCGCCGAGGACAAGGTGCTCGCCGCTTTCCGCGACGACGTGATCGAGGCCCTTCAGCTGCCCCCTGGCGCCGTCGAGGCGCGGCAGGCCACCGGTGGCGATGCCAACATGACCGTGCACTACGGTGTCAACTCCGAGGGTCTCCTTTCCTACGACATCAAGCAGTCCCTCGACGAGTACAACTTCCCCGAGCTGTGGAAGCTCTACAAGGAAGCCGAGGAGAACCCCGGTGCCTTCGGACTCAGCAGCGGTTCTGGCGAGTCTGGCATCATCGAGCGCACGTTCGAGGGTGATGACTGGGATATCCTCCTGGATGAGTGCCCCGAGGACGTCAACGGCGCCTTCTCCCGCGATGCCGCCAAGTGCCTTGGCGTTAAACCCAACCGCATCCGCGTCGTCAGCGCTGAGGTTGGTAGTCTTGTCGTCAAGTATCAGGTGCTCGAGCCCGAATCCGACGATGAGGACATTGAGCGCCGCATCAACGACCACGACTTCGAGGAGCTCAACGGCATGTACCGTGCCCGCATTCGCGGCGGTGCCGGTGTTGGCGCTGAGAACGATGGTACCGGAGCCGAGAACGACGGCACTGGTGATGAGAACGCCGACCGTGCCCTCGCTGGCGCCGACGGCGACGACGAAGACAACAGCCGCTTCAAGAAGGCCTTCCCCGGCCAAGGCTGGGAGGGTGTCGTCGCGGATGACCGCGCCGCCGTGGAGGAGGCCTTCAAGAAGGATCAGGCCGCCTGCCTGGGCGTGAGCGAGGAGGACATCACCGTGAAGGCGGTCCGCACCAACGACGACGGTATGACCATCCACTACGACGTCAAGAACGACGAGGGTCTTGTCGATGAAGAAGTCGCCGAGAAGTCTGAGAACTTTGACTACCCCTCTCTGTGGGCCCTCTACGCCGAGAAGGCAGAGGCGGACTGGGTCACCACCTCTCACCAGGTTGGCTTCGACGGCGAGGACTGGAAGTTTGTGCTGGAGAACAAGCGCGAGCCCCTCGAGAAGGCGTTTGTCAGCTGCACCGCGGAGCTGCTCAACCTCCTCCCCCGCAACGTCCTCAACGCGCAGTACAGCATTGGTAGTCTGATCGTGGACTTTGACCTCAAGCACCCTCAGGAGCTCTCCGAGGAGGAGATCAACAAGAAGCTGGATGAGTGCCCCTACGAGCCGGTCTGGGACCTCTACGGCGAGCACCCGTACGACCCCAGCGAAGTCACCCGCACCGTGCACGAAGTCGGATTCGAGGGGGTTGGCTGGAAGGACCTCCTCGAGGAGGACTCCGAGAAGATCCACGAGGCCTTCAAGCAGGACACCGCGGAGGCACTCGACATCGAGCCCGAGCATGTCATCATTGAAGAAGCTGTGTACGAGGAGGGTGGTCTTATTGTCCGCACGCAGGTGCAGCACTCCGTCCTGCAGGACCAGGAGCTCATCCAGGAGCAGCTGCAGCGCCACCCCTACGAGCGCATCTGGGTCCTCTACGAGGAGGGACCGGAGAGCGCCTTCGTGCGTACTTCCCACCAGGTCGGGTTCGACGGTAGCGACTGGAAGTATGTGGTGGACAACCGCAACGAGGACCTCGAGCAGGCCTTCGTCCTCTCCACCGTCCAGCTGTTTGACCTCCGCTCTCGTCACATGAGCAACGTGCAGTACACCATCGAGGATAACTCCCTCCTCGCCGACTTTGAGCTGCGCCATCAGCCGGAGCTCACCGAGGAGGAGATCAACGACAAGCTCGGCTCCTGCCCGTATGAGCCCGTCTGGGACCTCTACGGCGACCACCCGTATGACCCTGAGGAAATCACCACCACTGCCCACGAGGTTGGCTTTGAGGGCGAGGAGTGGGGTCCTCTGCTGGAGAACCAGAAGGACGAGCTCACCCAGGCCGTCAAGGAGGATACCGCCGAGGCCCTCAACATCACCGTCGAGGACGTCCGCGCCGTCGACATGACCTTTGCCGATGGCTCTCTCGTGGCTCGCCTCACGGTGTCCCACTCCGTTCTGCAGGATGAGGAGCTCATCCAGGAGCAGCTCACCTCGTGCCCCTACACTCGTGTCTGGGCCATCTACGAGGAGGCCCCTGCCACCGCCGATGAGGACCGCGAGGCCGCCGCTCCTTTGGGCTTCGGTGCTGGCTCTGGCGAGTCTGGCATCATTGAACGCCGCTTCGAGGGCGATGACTGGGATATTCTCCTGGATGAGTGCCCCGAGGACGTCAACGGCGCTTTTGCCCGCGATGCCGCCAAGTGCCTCGGCGTTGACCCCAAGCGTATCCGCGTTGTCAGCGCCGAGATTGGCAGTCTTATTGTGAAGTACCAGGTGCTCGAGCCCGAGTCCGATGATGAGGACATTGAGCGCCGCATCAACGACCACGACTTCGAGGAGCTCAACGGCATGTACCGTGCCCGCATTCGCGGCGGTGCCGGTGTTGGCGCTGAGAACGATGGTACCGGTGATGAGAACGCCGACCGCGCCCTCGCTGGCGCCGATGGCGACGACGAAGAGAACAGCCGCTTCAACAAGACCTTCGAGGGCGACAACTGGCAGTCCAGCCTGGATGAGAACCGCGATGCCCTCGAGGAGGCCTTCAAGAAGGATACCGCCGCCGCCCTTGGCGTGGAGCCCGAGCAGGTGAAGGTCAAGAAGATGCGCGCCGACGAGGACGGCCTCAAGGTCTTCTTCGACGTCGAGGACCTCCCGGAGGATATGACCGATGAGGAGGCCAAGCAGAAGATGGAGGAGTCTGGTTACCCCTCCGTCTGGGAGCTGTACGACGATTCTGGCCTCGTCACCACCGAGCACAGCATCACCTTCGAGGCGAACCAGTGGGACTTCATTGTCCGCCGCCGCCGTTGGGAGCTTGGTCGCGCCGTCGCCGACGACACCGCCGAGACGCTCGCCATCTCCCCTGATGCCGTGGTCGACGCCAAGATGGATGTGTCCCCTGAGCGTCTCATCGTGACGGAGAGCATCACCCACGAGCGCTCCCTCACCGTGGAGGAGATTGACGCCAAGCTGAAGGACGCCTCCTTCGAGCGCGTCTGGGAGCTGTACGAGAGCCTCGCGGCCTCGGAGGAGATCCACAAGACCTTCCAGGGCGAGGGCTGGAGCAAGCTGCTGGAGGAGAACCACGACGCCGTCGAGCGCAGCGTCGCCACGGACAGTGGCAAGGCCGTGAACCTCTCCCGCCTTGAGGTCGAGGTCACCAAGCTGGAGGCCGACGATCAGTCCATGACCGCCTCTTTTGTCGTCCGTGGATCCAAGCTGAAGCAGGACGAGCTCCAGAACGCCATCGACAACTACCCCTACCCCGACACCTGGGCCCTCTACGGCGAGCCCGGCAACGTCACCGAGTTCGAGGGGGCCCACTCTCAGCGCCAGTTTGAGGGCGAGTACTGGGGACCTGTCCTGTCCGAGAAGAAGCCCGAGGTCGAGGAGGCATTCCAGGATGACGCCGCCGCCGCGCTTGGCGTGGAGAAGGACCAGGTGAAGGTCACCTCCGCTTTCACGAGCGAGAAGGGTCTCACCGTCAACTACGCTGCCACCGTCCCCCCGCAGGAGGACGGCACCGAGGTCACCAAGGAGGAGATTGAGCAGAAGGTCAACGACTACGACTTCCCCCGCACTTGGAACCTCTACGAAGAGACCAGCAAGGGCTTCGCTGCCGCTGGCGACCGCGAGTCCGGTGAGCTCCAGCGCACCTTCGAGGGTGACGACTGGGACCTCGTGCTCGAGGGTGGTCGAGAGGATGTGGACGATGCCTTCAAGAAGGGCGTGTCTGATGCCCTCGGCGTGAGCAAGAGCAACGTTACGGTGCTTGATGCTCAGCTTGGCAGTCTGATTGTGGACTACAAGGTGCGCGGTTACGACGGTGAGGACGACGAGATCAACCAGAAGGTTGGTGACCACGACTTCCCTGAGCTGATGGAGATGTACAAGGCCCGCATGCGCGGTGGTGCCGGTGTCGATGCTGAGCGCGACGCTGGAGAGGATGAGGTCGGTGACGGTTCTCGTCCTCCTCTCCCTGAAGGTTGGACCGAAACCTCTCACCAGGCCGGTTTCGACGGCGAGGACTGGGCTTACGTGGCCAAGACGAACGAAGATGAGATGAAGAAGGCCTTCGCTCACGACACTGGCGCTCACCTCGGTATTCCCGCCAAGCACGTCTACGATATTAACATGGATATTGACAAGCAGCTGCTCGTGAACTTTATGATCCAGCACCCTGAGGAGCTTTCCGAGAAGGACGTCGATGACAAGCTCCGCGACTGCGGTTACAGCACGCTCTGGTCCCTGTATGGAACTCACCCCTATGACCCTAACGAACGTGTCACCACCGAGCACAGCGTCGGTTTCGAAGGCGAGGACTGGTCCTACGTGGTGGAGAAGGACCGCGAGGAAGTCATCCGTGCCTTCCGCGTTGGTACGAGTAACGCGCTCACGATCCCCCAGTCCGATGTGGCCGATGTCGTCATTGACTCTTCCGATGCCCAGGGTGTGATGCTGACCTGCAAGATCCACCACAACCCTCTCCAGGACGAGGAGCTCATTCAGGAGGAGCTCACCCACTACCCTTACGATGAGATGTGGGCCCTCTACGAGGCTCGCCCCTACGACGAAAACGAGAAGGTGCCCACGGTCCACCAGGTGGACTTCGAGGGCGATGCTTGGGGTGTGGTCGTGGAGCTCCAGGGCCAGGAACTGCGCCGCGCGGTCGTGCTCGACACGTCTGCTGCCATGGGCATTGAGGAGTCCGACGTGCTTGCCGTGGAGCAGGACATCACCCCCACGGCGATGGTGCTCAAGGTGAAGGTGCAGCACAGCCCGCTGATGGATAAGGATATGATTGAGGAGATGCTCATCAAGTGTGAGTATGAGAACGTCTGGGCGCTGTACGATATCTCCATCGAGAGTGAGCCTCTTGAGAAGAAGTTCAGCGGTAACGGCTGGGCGGCGATCGAGGAGGGCTATGAGCCCGCCGTGAAGAACGCCTTCCAGAAGGATGTGTCCACGATGCTGAACATTCCTCCCCGCTTCGTCAAGGTTGGCGAGGTGGAGGCGACGCCGGAGGACCTGACGGTGCACTACACGGTGTACGGCAACTGGTCTACCGAGGAGGAGATCAACAACCGTGCCGACAGCTACCCCTTCCCTGAGATGTGGGCGCTGTACAAGCCCGGTGAGGAGGAGGCCTCCCGCGACGTGGACCTCGGTTCCGCGGAGCCGGTGCAGATGGTGTTTGCTGGCGAGCTCTGGGCCGACATCGCCGACGAGAAGAAGACTGCCGTGTCGGAGGCCTTCAAGAAGGACACTGCCGATGCCATCGGCGAGAGCGACCCCAACTCCATCGAGCTGGTCTCCGTGTTCGCGAACAAGGAGAGCGGTCTTGTGGCCAACTTCCGTGCCCCCAACTCCGAGCTGCCCCGCGAGGAGGTGGAACAGAAGGTGAACGAGTACGACTACCCGTCCCTGTGGAACCTGTACGAGGAGGAGGAGAAGCTGAAGGGCCTCGGCGCCGCTGGCGACCGCGAGTCCGGTGAGCTCCAGCGTGTCTTTGAAGGTGATGACTGGGATCTCGTGCTCGAGGGCGGCCGTGGTGAAGTCGATGATGCCTTCCAGAAGGGTGTCTCCGACGCGCTCGGTGTCAGCAAGAGCAACGTTACGGTGCTTGATGCTCAGCTTGGCAGTCTGATTGTGGACTACAAGGTGCGCGGTTATGACGGCGAGGACGACGAGATCAACCAGAAGGTTGGTGACCACGACTTCCCCGAGCTGATGGAGATGTATAAGGCCCGCATGCGCGGTGGTGCCGGTGTCGATGCTGAGCGCGACGCTGGAGAGGATGAGGTCGGTGACGGTTCTCGTCCTCCTCTCGCCGAGGGTTGGGAAGAGGAAGCCCACCAGGCCGGTTTCGACGGCGAGGACTGGGCTTATGTGGCCAAGACGAACGAGGATGAGATGAAGAAGGCCTTCGCCCACGACACTGGCTCTCACCTCGGTATTCCTGCGAAGCACGTCTACGATGTCCAGATCAACGTGGCGGACCAACTTCTCATTGACTACATGATCCAGCACCCCGAGGAGCTTTCCGAGAAGGAGGTGGATGACAAGCTCCGCGACTGCGGTTACAGCACGCTCTGGTCCCTCTATGGAACTCACCCGTATGACCCCAGTGAACGCGTCACCACGGAGCACACCGTTGGTTTCGAAGGCGAGGACTGGCCCTACGTCGTGGGCAAGGATAAGGAGAAGGTGATCCGCGCCTTCAAGGTCGGCACCGGCAGTGCCCTCACGATCCCCCAGTCCGACGTGGCCGATGTCGTCGTTGAGAACGTCGACGATGGTATTCAGCTCGTCTGCAAGATCCACCACAACCCTCTCCAGGACGAGGAGCTGATCCAGGAAGAGCTGGCGCACTACCCCTATGACGAGGTCTGGGCCCTCTACGAGGCTCGCCCCTACGACGAGAAGGAGAAGATCTCTTCCATCCACCAGGTGGACTTCGAGGGAGAGGCGTGGAACACTGTCGTGGAGCTCCAGAGACAGGAACTGCTCGCCGCCGTCGTGAACGAGACCGCCGCCGCCCTCGATATTGAGGAGGCCGACGTGGAGGAGACGGAGTTTGTGGTTAACCCCACCGCCCTTGTGGTTAAGGTGAAGGTGCAGCACAGTCCGCTGATGGATAAGGATATGATCGAGGAGATGCTGAACAAGTACGAGTTCCCCAAGGTGTGGGAGCTGTATGACATGTCGATTGAGAGTGAGCCTCTTGAGAAGAAGTTCAGCGGTAACGGCTGGGCGGCGATCGAGGAGGGCTATGAGCCCGCCGTGAAGAACGCCTTCCAGAAGGATGTGTCCACGATGCTGAACATTCCTCCCCGCTTCGTCAAGGTTGGCGAGGTGGAGGCGACGCCGGAGGACCTGACGGTGCACTACACGGTGTACGGCAACTGGTCTACCGAGGAGGAGATCAACAACCGTGCCGACAGCTACCCCTTCCCTGAGATGTGGGCGCTGTACAAGCCCGGTGAGGAGGAGGCCTCCCGCGACGTGGACCTCGGTTCCGCGGAGCCGGTGCAGATGGTGTTTGCTGGCGAGCTCTGGGCCGACATCGCCGACGAGAAGAAGACTGCCGTGTCGGAGGCCTTCAAGAAGGACACTGCCGATGCCATCGGCGAGAGCGACCCCAACTCCATCGAGCTGGTCTCCGTGTTCGCGAACAAGGAGAGCGGTCTTGTGGCCAACTTCCGTGCCCCCAACTCCGAGCTGCCCCGCGAGGAGGTGGAACAGAAGGTGAACGAGTACGACTACCCGTCCCTGTGGAACCTGTACGAGGAGGAGGAGAAGCTGAAGGGCCTCGGCGCCGCTGGCGACCGCGAGTCCGGTGAGCTCGAGCGCAAGTTCGAGGGTGATGACTGGGATATCCTCCTGGACGGAAGCCGTGGTGAGGTCGATGATGCCTTCAAGAAGGGTGTCGCGGATGCCCTCGGCGTGAGCAAGTCGGATGTGACCGTGCTGGATGCCCGCATTGGTAGTTTGATCATGAACTACAAGGTGCGCGGTTATGACGGCGAGGACGACGAGATCAACCAGAAGGTTGGTGACCACGACTTCCCTGAGCTGATGGAGATGTACAAGGCCCGCATGCGCGGTGGTGCCGGCGTGGAGGCGGAGCCTGAGGCTGCCGCTGCCGCTGTCGCTCCTCTCGCTGCTGAGCGCGACTACACGCTGCACGACATCAACCTCGAAGGCGATGCGTGGGAGTTTGTGATGAGCCGCAGGGCGAAGGAGGTCCACCAGGCGCTGGAGGCCGACACCCGCGAGGCCCTCCAGGTCGAGCAGGAGGACGTCCTCGATGTGATCACGAAGGTGTCCGACAGTGCCCTCAAGGCCGTCGTGAAGGTGAAGAGAAGAGACGTGAGCGTGGATGAGATCCAGGCCGCTCTCGAGGCGTACGAGTTCCCCGCGACGTGGGCGCTCTACTGCCCTCCTGAGGAGGCCCCGAAGGCCGTGAAGACCTTCGACGGCGAGCACTGGGACGACGTCACCGAGGAGAAGGAGTCTGCGCTGCGCAAGGCCTTCCAGAAGGACACCGGCGCCGCCCTGAACGTCCCTGCCGAGGACATTGATGTCACCTCCATTGGCGCCAAGGATGACAAGCTCGAGGTGCAGTACGCGGTGCAGTTCTCCGACCTCACCAACGAGGAGATTGAGAACCAGACCGACAGCTACCCCTACCCCAGCGTCTGGGCCCTCTACGAGACCCCGGAGCAGGGCGTCACCGACCGCGGTATTGTGGCCGGCGAGGAGAACTTTGTCAAGACGGAGCACCACTCCGCCTTCGAGGGCGATGGTTGGACCCACGTGATCAAGGAGAAGGAAGGTAAGGTCGCGGAGGCCTTCAAGGAGGATACCGCCGAGATCTTTGGCCTCGAGCCCCGCCACATCAAGAACCTGCAGCTCTCCTCTGACGAGAAGGGCGCCAAGGCGGAGTTTGAGCTCCTCCACGACCCCGAGCTCGATGCCGACACGGCCGATGAGAAGATGAAGGAGGCGGAGTACACCCGCGTCTGGGCCCTCTACGAAGACAAGCCGTTCGACCCCAATGATGTCGTCACCAACTCCTACAATGTTGGTTTCGAGGGCGAGGACTGGGAGTACAGCTACCAGCAGAAGAAGCAGGAGATCGACGCCGCCTTCAAGGCGGAGGTGGCCGCTGCCCTCGAGATTGAGGAGGGCAACGTGAAGAATGTGGCTATGGAGAAGTCCGCGGACGGTATTGTCTTCTCCGCGGATGTGACGCACCCCAGACAGCAGGACCAGGAGCTCATCCAGGAGCAGCTACGCGGCTTCCCCTTCCCCGAGCTGTGGTCTCTCTACCAGGTCCGCCCGTACGACCCCAACGAACTCATCCAGACCAAGCACAGCATCTCCTTCGAGGGTGATGACTGGGAGTTCGTCATGTCCAAGAAGGCCAAGGAGGTCCACCTCGCCGTCGCGCAGGAGACTGCCGAGGCCCTGCAGCTGGAGGAGGACAACATCACCGACGTCCACACCAAGCTGGATCAGCAGGGTATGATTGCCATCGTCACCGTGAAGCACAGCCCGCTGCAGGACAAGGACATGATCGAGGAGGAGCTGACCAAGAGCGAGTTCACCAAGGTGTGGGACCTCTACATCCCCGAGGATGAGGCGCCCCACCTCACCCGCGAGTTCAAGGGCACCTGGGCCTCCATCATTGAGGAGCACCCCGACGCCGTCAAGCAGGCCTTCGCCTACGACACCGCCAAGGCGGTCGTGGTGGAGACCAAGGAGGTGGAGGTGCTCGACCTCCAGGCCGATGAGGAGAAGCTGACGGTATCCTACGCCGTCATCACCACCTCCACCGAGGATGCCGTGAACGACGCCGTGCATCACTACCCCTACCCCAAGGTCTGGGCGCTGTACAACGACGGCACCCAGGGCGTCACGGAGCTCTCCGCGGAGAACCACCGCAAGGTGTTCGAGGGTGACAACTGGGATACCGTCCTGGAGAGCCGCCGCGCTGACCTCGACAGCAACTTCCGCGCCGACACCGCTGAGGCGACTGGCGTCCCGGAGGAGGCGGTGGAGATCACCTCCATGACGACTGGACCGGAGGGTCTCGCCGTCGGTTTCCGTGTGCGCGATGAGAACCAGACCCACGAGGAAGTGGCGGAGAAGGTGGCCAACGCCCCTTACTCCTCCACCTGGAACCTCTACCCCGAGGAGAATGCCGCCATGATTGAGGACCGTGCCGCCCCCGGCTTTGGCAGCGGCGACCGCGAGTCCGGTGAGCTCCAGCGCACCTTCGAGGGTGACGACTGGGACCTCGTGCTCGAGGGTGGTCGAGAGGATGTGGACGATGCCTTCAAGAAGGGCGTGTCTGATGCCCTCGGCGTGAGCAAGAGCAACGTTACGGTGCTTGATGCTCAGCTTGGCAGTCTGATTGTGGACTACAAGGTGCGCGGTTATGACGGCGAGGACGACGAGATCAACCAGAAGGTTGGTGACCACGACTTCCCTGAGCTGATGGAGATGTACAAGGCCCGCATGCGCGGTGGTGCCGGCGTGGAGGCGGAGCCTGAGGCTGCCGCTGCCCCTCTGACGAGCCGCTACACGGACCTCAGCGTCAGCTTCGAGGGTGATGACTGGGACTACGTCCTGGAGAAGAAGAGCGCCAAGCTCACCGATGCCTTCAAGGTTGGCACCGCCAACGCCCTCGGCCTCAAGCGCCAGGACATCACCGTCCTCGAGTTTGTGTTGGGTAGCCTGTTGGTGCAGTTCCGCGTGCAGCACACCGCTGATATGGTGGAGGTGGAGATGAGGAAGCTCATTGACAACTACCCCTATGAGGAGGTGTGGGCCCTGTACGAGGAGAGACCCTCTGCCGTGCGCACCACCCACGATGTTGGCTTTGAGGCCGACAACTGGGAGTACGTCGACCGCATGAAGCACGAGCAGATCCTCGAGCGCTTCACCCGTGCCACCGCCGCCGCCTGCGAGGTGGAAGAGGCGCAGATTGAGAACGTCGTGGTGAACACCTATCCCCACATGATGAAGATCACTTGCGATGTGACGCACCCCGCCACGCTCACTGCTGCGCAGGTGAACACGCACATCAACCGCTACGAATACGAGGAGGTCTGGGACCTGTACCTTGACGCCCCTGTCGGCAAGGAGTCTGGTCTGCTGTCCAAGAAGTTTGAGGGCGAGGACTGGGACCACACTGTGGAGCAGAGTGAGCCTGCCGTGAGAGACGCATTCGCCATTGACACCAGCAAGGCGCTCAAGATCCCACGCACCGCTGTGACCGTCAAGGAGCTCAAGCTCGGCAGTCTCACCGTGGACTACACCGTGCGCACCAACGACATGGAGGACGAGGAGATCAACGCGCTCGCGGAGGCCTACCCCTACCCCGAGATGTGGTCCATCTACAAGCCTCGCCAGACGCGCCGTAACGCCCCAACGAACCAGCGTATCTTCAAGGGCACCGCCTGGGACACTGTGGTGGAGAAGAAGCGCGAGGAGCTGAAGGAGGCCTTCGTGGAGGACACCGCGGAGACGCTGGCGGTCGACAAGGAGGCGGTGCAGCTGTCGTCGCTGTACACGACGGAGGGTGGTCTGGTGATGAACTTCCGCGCGGACAAGGAGGCGAGCCACGAGGAGGTGGAGAAGGCGGTGCGGGAGGGCGAGTACCCCCGCACGTGGGAGCTGTACCGCCAGTGGTCGGACGAGGGCTACGTTGAAACGGAGCACGAGGTGGGCTTCAGCGGCGCGGACTGGGACTACGTGATGGAGAAGAACAAGGACGCCCTGCTGGACACGTTCAAGATGAGCACTGCCGACGAGATGGAGTTGCAGAGCCGCCACGTGGGCGAGCTGCAGCCGACGGTGGACGAGAAGGGTGTGTCGTTTGGGTTCAGCCTGAAGCACCCGAAGGAGTGGACGCAGAAGGAGGTGGACGAGAAGCTGAAGAACTGCGCCTACACGGCGGTGTGGGAGCTGTACGAGACGCGCCCGTACGACCCCAGCCGCACGACGGTGACGGCACACGAGATCACGTTTGAGGGCGAGGACTGGGACTACACGCTGGAGAAGAAGCGCGCCGACGTCGAGACCGCCTTCAAGCAGGACGTCGCGGATGCCCTCCAGGTCGATCCCTCCGACGTGAACGCCGTTCGCATGGAGAAGACGGAGAATGGTATTGTCATTGGCGCCAACGTGCAACACCCCACCGTGATGGACAAGGACATGGCCAAGGAGGACCTGCTCAAGTACGAGTTTGAGCGCACCTGGAAGTGCTACGAGAAGCGCCCGGTGGACCCCCGCGCGAACCTGGTGGCGTCTACCCATCAGGTGGGCTTCGAGGGCGAGCGCTGGAGAGTGGTGATGGCGGCCCGCCGCAAGGAGGTCGTCAACGCCCTCCGCACCGACACCGCCGAGGCACTGTCCATCCCGGTGACGGACGTCACGGAGGTCACGACCAAGGAGAATGTGAACATGCTGGTGGCCACCCTTGTGGTGCTCCACCCCGCGGAGCAGACCACCACTGTCGTGCAGAAGGAGCTCAGCAGCTACGAGTACCCCCGCGTGTGGGCCCTCTACGACGATGTCACCGACACCCAGGTGGATGTGATGAAGACCCGTGGCGCCGACAGTAACATGTCCAACCTGCTGACGAAGCGATTCGACGGCGTGGACTGGGACCTCGCGCTCGATGCCTACCCTGACCGTCTCCGCTCCGCGTTTGTCCGTGATACCGCCGACGTCCTGCAGACCTCGGAGGACACCATTGTCGTGGACGGTATGATGCTGGGCAGTCTGCTGGTGCAGTACCGCGTCCGCGGTCTCAGCATGTCGGAGGCGAACGCCACCAGCCTGTGCGACAACTACGCCTACCCCAACGTGTGGGCCCTCTACCGCTCCCGCGAGAGTGGCGGCATCCCCGCCTCCTCTCGTGCGACCACCACCGCCCTAGGCCAGACCCCCCGCCGCTCCCGCCAGGTCGCCGACCCGCAGAGCGACGTCGATGAAGAGGGTCCCCGCCGTGAAGCGGAGGAGGCCGCCCGCCAGGCAGAAGAGGCCCGCAAGGCCGAGGAGGAAGCCGAGCGCCGTGCCCGTGAGGCCGAGGAAGCCGCTCGCCAGGCGGAGGAAGAAGCGAACCGTACCGAGGAGGAGGCCCTCCGCTCCATCCAGCGGGCCCGCGAGAAGCGCGATGAGGCCCGTCGCAGCGCCGATGCCGCCAAGCAGGACAAGGACCGCAAGGCCGCGGAGTCCCTAGAGGAGGCGCAGCGTGCCCTGGAGGCCGCTCAGAAGGCGCAGGAAGCCGCGGAAGAGGCCCGCCGCCGTCGTGTGAAGCCACTGGGCGCGGAGGAGATGGAGACGGAAGAGGAGACGATTGCGTACCTCCGTAAGGCTGTCGCCGACGCCCGTCGTGAGCGTGACGAGTACATGGAACTGGCGGAGCGTGCCGAGGAGGAGCGAAAGAATAATAATAGGGAGCTGTAATAATCATAACAATACAAATGAGATGATAAACATAATAAGAAGAGAATGACGCATTAGAAAAAAGAATAACCAATTTTTTTTTGTGATTTGTTTTCCCTCATTGTTACACTGTACCTTTTTTTTTTAATCCTTTTATACTTTTTTTTTTTTTTTTTGCTTTCATTTCTTGTTCTCATGTGAGAAAATCGCAAAAATAATAACAAAAAAGTGAGAACATATAAAAAAAAAAAAATACTAAAAATAATTATAAGATAGAGCGAAGTCTGAATACATTTTTTTTTTTTTGTGAGCGTTTTCTATTTTTACCTTTTTTTTTTTTCTTTTTGGCTAGTAGAAAGAGAGAGCTACTAGCTAATATCCACAAGAAAAAAACAAAACAACAAAAACAAAAAAAAACCTCCTCACAATATCAAAAATAACTCTAATGATTGTATATCAGATACTTCATAAAAAAAAAAAAAATTTAATAGCACCAATATACAAAGCAATAAAAAATTACATAGTCCTATTGTTCTAATTTTTCTTTTTTTTTTTTTCCAGTGCCACTTTTGTTTTCGTGTTTGATTTCCTGTCTGAATATGTGTAATCACCAAAATAAAATTCTTCTTCTCCCTACCTCGCACTAGCATCTTACTTAAAAAAAAAAAAAGAATACTATTTATTTTTATTTTTATACCAATGTCCAGAGAAGCTTCCGTTCCGGTCACTGGAAGGAATCGATTCACCGACCTCTCCACCGATTTCGAAGGCGAGGACTGGGACTACGTCTTGGAAAAGAAAAGTACCCGCCTCACCAACGCCTTCAAGCTCGCTGCGGCCAACGCACTGGGCGTACAGCCAAACGACATTACCGTGCTAGAGTTCGTCATGAAGGGTGGTCTGCTGGTGCAGTTCCGTGTGCAGCACAGCGCCAACCTCGGTGAGATGGAGATTCGTCAAAAGGTGGATGCCTATCCCTTTGATGAAGTGTGGGCCCTGTACGAGGGGCGACCCGCGGCGGTAAGGACCACGCATGACGTAGGATTTGAGGCCGACAATTGGGAGTACGTCGACCGCATGAAGCACGATCAGATTGTGGATTGCTTCACCCGTGCCACCGCCACCGCCTGCGAGGTGCCCGTCGCACAGGTGAAAAATGTCAAAGTGGTGACCTATCCGCACATGATGAAGATTACTTGTGATATTACCCATCCCACCAACGTCTTTGCGAGTCAGATCAACTCGTTGCTGTATCGGCAGGAGTATGAGGAGGTGTGGGACCTCTATGAGGAGCCACCGGTCGGCAAGGAGTCTGGTCTGCTGTCCAAGAAGTTTGAGGGCGACGACTGGGACCACACTGTGGAACAACAGGAGCGTGCCGTCCGTCAGGCTTTTGCCAACGATACCAGCAAGGCGCTCAAGATTTCACGATCTGCCGTCACGATCAAGGAGCTCAAGCTTGGCAGTCTCACCGTGGACTACACCGTGCGCACCAACGACAAGGCAGATGAGGATATTCGTGCCCTCGTGGACACGTATCCTTATCCGGAGACATGGGCAGTGTACAAACCGCGTCAAACCACGCGCAACGCCCCACAACCAGCGTATCTTCAAGGGTACCGCCTGGGACACCGTGGTGGAGAAGAAGCGCGAGGAGCTGAAGGAGGCCTTCGTGGAGGACACCGCGGAGACGCTGGCGGTCGATAAGGAGGCGGTGCAGCTGTCGTCGCTGTACACGACGGAGGGTGGTCTGGTGATGAACTTCCGCGCGGACAAGGAGGCGAGCCACGAGGAGGTGGAGAAGGCGGTGCGGGAGGGCGAGTACCCCCGCACGTGGGAGCTGTACCGCCAGTGGTCGGACGAGGGCTACGTTGAAACGGAGCACGAGGTGGGCTTCAGCGGCGCGGACTGGGACTACGTGATGGAGAAGAACAAGGACGCCCTGCTGGACACGTTCAAGATGAGCACTGCCGACGAGATGGAGCTGCAGAGCCGCCACGTGGGCGAGCTGCAGCCGACGGTGGACGAGAAGGGTGTGTCGTTTGGGTTCAGCCTGAAGCACCCGAAGGAGTGGACGCAGAAGGAGGTGGACGAGAAGCTGAAGAACTGCGCCTACACGGCGGTGTGGGAGCTGTACGAGACGCGCCCGTACGACCCCAGCCGCACGACGGTGACGGCACACGAGATCACGTTTGAGGGCGAGGACTGGGACTACACGCTGGAGAAGAAGCGCGCCGACGTTGAGACCGCCTTTAAAGAGGATGTGGCCGAGCGACTAGGCGTGGCCCCTACGGCGGTGACCGAGGTACAACCCAAGCGCACCGAGAAAGGCATCACGCTCAGTGCCAACGTACAACACCCCACCGTGATGGACAAGGACATGGTAGCGGAGGAGCTGCGACAGGGGAGCTACCCTCGCACCTGGAAGTGCTACACCAAGAAACCGACCCCAGTCCCTCGTGCGGCGCCACCGCCAGCAAAAGGTCTCTCCTCGCAGTTCGCACGTGAGTTCGATGGGTTAGACTGGGATGTGGCGCTGAAGGAGCGTGGCGAGAAGGTGAAGCAGTCTTTTATCCGGGATACCGCGGATGTGATCCAGACCACGCCGGAGCATGTCGTGGTGGACAGCGTGGAGACCAGCGGTACGGGTAGTCTCATCGTCGCCTACCGCATTCGTCATTTACAAATTAGAGAGGAGAATGCGTTGAGTCTCACCGATAACTATGCCTACCCGCTGACCTGGAGTCAGTACCACTCCCGTGAGCGCGACGGTGGTCCGCTGCCGGTGACGCCTCGCCGTCGCTCTGGTAGCCGTCCTCCTCAGTAAAAAAAAAAATATACTCATTTTTCATCGTTTACTTTTATTTGTTTTTATAGTTCATTCATTGTTTGCGCGCTGTGTTTAACGAAAATAAAATAAAATAGGAAAGCGAATAGTCAGCATAAAAAAATAATCAAAATTTGTACGCAAACATGCAATCCTGTATACTTAAAACGAAGACGAAAAAAAAAACGAAGCTCAAAGTGAATTACGAACAGAGAACTATGCGGTCGGCCCTTTCATTGGAACTCGTTATAATACTATTTTCCCTCTCTTCCAAAAGGTGAAAAAGTTAGCATTTTTTTTTTTCTGTAAGACTTTTTTTTTCCTTTTTTTATCATTATTATCACTATTGTTGAATCATCATGTCTAGTCACCATTCCGAAGAAGATTACCAGCAGGAGATCACCCATGATCCCAATACCGAAAACGTAGTGACCCAGGCCGCCGCCCTCGAGGACTCGGAGCAGTTCGGCTCGATCTCCGATGCCTCCCAGGTCGACGTGCAGAAGCCAGCAGAGGAGGAGGAAGAGCAGCAGCAGCAGCAGGATGAGGAGCAACCAGAACAACCACAAGAACAACAGGAGCGTGCGGTGGCGGTGCAGCACACCGTCGAGGAGATCCACCTCGGTGACTACGTTGCCTATGAGCGTGTCACCCCCCAGCGCGACTGGTCCCACCTCATGGGAAAGGTTATTGGCTTTCCTTCTGCCAACACCGTCAAGGTGGCCCGGTTCGACGCCGTCAACGCGGCCAGTCCCGTGCAAGACCCCAAGACCGAGGAGGAGCTCAAGAAGACCGCTGAGCAGGAGGATAAGCTGCAGCTGTGGCACGACCGCGAGGACCTCCGCAAGCAGCTGACCAGCATTGAGGAGGAGGAGCGCAGCGGGACGGAGCGTCTGCTCGCCGCCAGAGATGCTACCCTGCTCAAGCAGCAGCAGGGGTCGGAGCAGACCGCGCGGGCCCTCGAGGCTTTGGATGCCACGCGCACCAAGCTGCAGAGCATCCCACCCCGCCAGTGGCGCGACCTCCGCAGCAACGGTGAGCCCGCCCCCGTCATCGCCAACCTCATCCGTGCCGTCATGCTCGTCCTGCACGAGGACCGCGCCAAGTCGTGGGACCTCATCCAAGGCGTCCTGCGTGAGCCTAACTTCATGGACCGCCTCCTCGACTGGGACTGTACCGTCACGCCCATGTCCGTCAGCCGCCGCCGCAAGGTGGTGCAGCTCTGTGCGGAGCAGGACGTCCCTAAGGTAGGCCAGAAGAAGAAGAAGCGTGCCAGCAGCCCTTACTCCGAGAACAACGTGGTGGCCCCGGCAGGCGAGGGCACTGGATCTTTTGCCGTACTGGATAGTTCCTGCCGCGCCTGGATCAACGCTCAGCTAGCCGCCTCCGACGCCGGTGACGCGCAGGCCCGCCTCATGGAGGAGTGCTTCGCCGAGCAGCAAGACCAGCGCTTCCTCCTCCGGGAGGTGAATGACATCCGTGTCAATGTCGCCAAGGTAGAGGCGCAGATTCACGAGGCCAAGCTTGCTATCCTCGGTATCGACAGCGAGGAGCAGCTGGTGTTACCTGTGGCGGCCTACAAGGCGGAGGGCACTTATTACAAGGCAGTTCTCCGCGGGGATGAGGCCGGCCGCTTCGTCCAGGATCTTCTCCTGCGTCAGAGCGTCCTGATCAACTTCGGACCTGCCGCTGATGAAGACACCGACGGCTACGTGCACCTCACCGAGGAGCAGCTGCAGGCCCTCGAGTCCGCCGTCCACGAGTCCTACAAGCACCACGACGCCGAGGAGATGGAGAACCTCGCCCTGCGCAAGGAACTGGAGGAACAGGAAATCAAGGAGCTCCGTGATCGTATTGAGCAGCTCCGCAGCCAGGGGCAGCTGTCCCCCGAGGAGGCCGAGGAGCTCGAGCAGCTGGAGCGTGCCCTCGCCGATGCAGAGCGCCGTCATGAGAACACCGTCACCCGCATGACGAACCTCCACACCGTCGGCCGCGGCGTCAAGGAGATCACCGTCGCGAGTAAGAAGCCAGAGTTCAAGTACACCCGCCTGCACTGCAAGATGGCCGGCGACTGGACCGAGATTCTCAACGACCCCACCCGTCACGGCGAGATGGTGGCCGCCCTGCAGGACGACTTGGCGCTCATGCTCAACATTCCTCGTGAAAACATCTTTGACGTAGAGGCCCGCGCCGGCTCCCTCCTGATTGACTTCACCGTGAAGCACAGCGGCGAGCTCGACGACGAGGAGCTGCAGCAGTTGGTGAACAATGGCGACTTCTCCTCCCTCGGCGGATTCTACGAAAAGGTCACCTTCAAGAAGACTGGCCCGCTCAACACCGCGGAGCAGGAGGAAGCCTTTAACCAGCCCCCCGAGCCACAGGAAGTGAACTTCTCCGGTCTTGGCGTGAAGCAGACCCTGAGCGACTACTACAACAGCGACGGCGAGCTGGAGGAGGACTACAGCCCGGAGGTGCTCAGCGACGTAGACTACCGCAAGGCTAAGATTACCATTCCCCCTGTGCGTGAAGACTTTGATGTCCAGGCGGTGCAGCTCCTGCATGACGGGACGCTCATCTCGGATAAGAACACGACACAGGTAGACAGCTGCCTCGGCCTCACCGAGACCCGCGGGGGCGCCACCCTGGACGACGGCACGCTGCCTGGTACTACCATCCAGCAGCAGAAGATGAACACCGTGGCGGTGGCACCTGGCGTGGACAGTCAGGCCAGCTCGAATGAATCCAGCTTGCACAAGGCCAGCGCCGCCTCCTCCGAGGCCGCCGAGGAAACCCAACCTCAACAGGAGGAAGAAGAAGAGGAGCAATATAGGGAGCTAGGGTCGTCCGGCAAGGCGGAGACTACCTCTCATCACACTAGTGAGCAGCAGCAACAGGAAGAACAGCAGGAAGAGAAGAAGGAGAGTTCGGTAGCGGCCAGCAGTGCTGCCCCGGAGGCCGCCACGGAAACCCCTGTTCCTGCGCAGCAGAGCGAGGCGAACGAGTCCGTTGATTTACGGGAATTGTAAAAATAAAATAAAATAAAAAAAGTAAAGTAAAAATAAAAAATAAAAGAATCCGTTTTTTTTCTTTTTGTATTTTTTTTTGTCCCCCTAGAGTATCAAAATAGCGAAAAAAAAAAAAAGAAACAACTAAAAAATAAAAAAAAAATATTGGTTTTCAGAAAGGGAGAAAAATAATAATAAAAAAAGAGTGTACTAGGAAAGCTCTTTAATATATAATAAAGTTCCCATTTTCTTCCTTTTTTTTTATAAAATAACATTTTTTTTTTTTCCATGAACCATCGTAATATATACTTTTTTTTTTTTTCGTTGTTGTCATTTTAGAAGTAGAAAAAAAAAGCTGAATTTTTTTTTAAAAAGCAATATAATAAAACTCAAATTTTCTGGTACACACTATTTTCGTTATTCTTTTGAGAACTCTTCAACATTTTTTAAAGCATAAAAAAAAAAGTGCACTACTCTCTCTCTCTCTCTTTCTTCTTTGTGTTCAATACTTTTTTCAGTCAAAGGGAAAAAAATCAAAATCAAAAAAAATTAAAATAGTTTCATCCCTATGCTCACGTCCTATCGGCTGCGCCTCTCCTCCGGTGCCCTTCACCGCCTCCGTCCCTCCTTATTAACGGTGCATGACTATACGCGTCCGGCGGCTAACGACGCTCGCAGCGGCGGCAAAGACATTGACCTCGCCGACCGCATGAAGCCCATCCACATCCAAGTCGCAGAACAGAAAGATTCCCAGATATACACCTACAATGAATACGTGGAAAAGACAGAATTTGAAAATCGGTCCAGCAAGACGTTGAGTCAGACCCTCAGTGAGGCGAGGGATAACCCGATGTGGTTGCTGTGGGGTCTGCTGGCGGTCACCCTCGCCGTCCTCACCGTCGTGATGTCTTTACGCATTCGAAAAGAACAAATGCGGTTTGATCCACGACTACGCGCCGTCAAGGCGTTTGACAGCGACGAGGGCGTCAGCATCGGCGGCCCTTTCGAGCTGAAAGACGCTTTTACAGGAAAAAAAGTCACGGAAAAAGATTTTGAGGGTAAGTGGATGTATATCTATTTTGGATTTACGAACTGCCCCGACGTGTGCCCGGAGGAAATGGCCAAAATGACCCGCGTCATTCGTCATTTAGATAAAAAAGTAGGAAAAGACTACTGGGAACCGGTGTTTGTCAGTTTAGACCCCAAGCGCGACACACCTGAAAAAATTAAAGAGTATCTGTCTGAGTTTTCCCCTCGTATCCGGGGGTTGTACGGTACCACGGAGCAGGTGGAAGCGGCAGCACGACAGTATCGTGTTTATTTTGCGATCCCAGACGAAGAAGCCATGTCCGAGGACGACTACCTCATTGATCATTCCATTATCATGTATTTGATGGACCCTTCCGGAAAATTTTGTGACTACACGACAAAAGAATTCCAGTGGTTTGAGAGTTATAGTAAATTACTGCGACGCATGATGGACTACGAACGAGAAAAGGCGGTGGCGCAGCAGAAAGAAAAGTTGGAAAATAATGGAAAAATTAAAGACGGGGAGACGCCGGCGAATATGCGGGTGGCGACGGTGGGGAGTGTGACGGACGAACAGAGGAAGGCGGCGGAGGAGGCCGCCAGGCAGAACCCGGCGCTACCGAGCAAGAGCCCACTACTGAAGCAAAAATGATAATCATTATTTCACACATTTATAAAAAAAAAAAAATCCTTTTTCTTAGTTAGTTTTTTTTTTTTTTTTTTAATTTTGGATGATCTTCACAACGCAATCGTAACACACCATACGAATAGTGAATATTAAAAAAAATAACTGGATGAGATGATTTATTATTAATTTACATTATTTCTTTTTCTTCCCTCTTTTTTTTTTTTTTTAAGGTGTTATTTTCTTTTTCTTTAAAAGCGCCCTTTTTTATTCTTACCGCATCAAAAAAAAAAAAAGTTTTTTTTTTTTCCATCTATACAATAAGAACTTTTTTAAAAAACCTATCCGAATATGTCTCGCCGTGAAAGCTGTGTCTGGCATCCTATGCCCGATGAAGTTCGCCGCAGCTCCGTGCAGTCCCGCCGTGCCTCCCTTGCCGCTGGCCGCCGCAAGAACACCAAGGACGAGCCCGACTGGGAGGTGGAGGCCCCCCCGACCCCCCCGGCTGATGACTTCAGCCCTCGCCAGGAAGTGGCGCAGCACCAGCAGCAGGAAGAGAAGCCCGCCGCCGAGCCCACGCACGAACCCATTGAGGAAGAGGTGGCCGCCACCCGTGAGGTCCAGGAGGAGCCCGTGAAGGAGGAACCCGCCGCCGCTCAGGAAGCTGCCCAGGAGGAAGAACCCGCGAAACAGGAAGAGGAGCAGCAGCCTCAGCAGGAGGAGGAGCAGCCCAAGGCCGCAGAGGAGGAGGCCCCTGTCGAGAGTACCGCCGCCGTGAAGGAGGTGATGAAAGGCAAGACCCGTCACACCGTCCGTTTCCGCGGCGACTGCTGGGGGAATCTTTCCGACCAGGAGGCCCTCGAGGCCGCCTTCAAGGCGGATGTTGAAAAGGCAGCCAAGGTCAAGCCCGAGGAGCTCAATAGCCTGAACTTTAAGGTCCAGGCGGAGTGCATGGTCGCGGAGTTTATCCTCTACCACCCCAAGAAGGATAAGTCCCGCATGGCGACGGTGCACAAGGCGCTGCAGGAGTACGACTTCCCTCAGGTGTGCGCCCTGTACCCTTAAAAAAAAAAAAAAGGAAAACATATAATAGAATAATAAAAAAAAAGGTAAAAAAAGAAAGAAGAAAAATGCCTCATTTTTCGATTCAATCTGATCTTCCTCACTCTTTCATTTCATGTTTTTTTTTTTTTAGTTTGCAAAGTGACTATACCCGTGGGTATAACATCCACAATTCATTGTTAGCTTTTTTTTTTTTTTTAAATTTTTTTGGCGACCTTTTTTTTTTTTTTTTTTTTGGTGACTGATAAAATGAAAAAAAAGTTGAAAAAAGAATGAAATAATATTGACGCAATTTTTTTTTTTGTTATTTATTTTTTTTCTTGTGCGATGCAAAAAAGAAATGACGAAGAAAGAAAAAAAAAAGAATGAAATTTTTTTTTTTTAACAGGTTCTTAGTTTTTTTTTTGACGAACTCATAAGTGACGCAACAAGAAAAATAATAATATTAAAAAAATAATAGAATATAAACAAAGGTGTATTGTTCATTCGATTTTTTTTTTCTTTTTTTTCTTTTATGTCACGCTGTACTATTTTTGGGAATTGAAAAAATATATATATAATAATAAAAACAAAAAATAAAAAAAGGAAAAAAATTAATAATATAGAATTCGCTTCCCTGTGTACTTTTTTTTTTTTTTTTTGTTACGCCGTTCAGAAAAATGAAATTAAATATGAAACAAAAACAGTACCCCCAAAAACTTTTCAGCGAAGTAGCCAAACACAGCAAAAAAAAAAAAAAAAAAAGAAAAAGAAAGGAAAAAGGAATTTGAATTCAATTGGGCAAGAAGTAAAAAAAAATAAATAAATTGCAAAAAAAAAAAGGGAAATTAAGGAGTATATTATTGTAGCAAAAAAAAAAAAAAAGTTTAACGGGATAATAGGGAATTTTTTTTTTTAGTTTATTTATTTTTGTACAAGGTAACATTATCGCGAAGCTCACCCTTTTCATTTTTTTTTTTCACTTTCTTTTTTTCATTCATTTTTTTTTTTTGCCAGTCTAGATAATTTTAATTAAAATATATAAAAAAACGAAAAAAAAAAAAAAATCGCTTCCGAGCGAGAAAAAAAAATAAATTAAAAATGAAATTTACATCTCTATCCACTTTTCACGTAGAATACAATACCACTTTTCTCTTTCTCTATTCTATTTTCAAAAAAAAAAAAAAAGATAGTTCACAGCACCAAAAAAAAAAAAATAATAATTTTTATTTATTAAAAAAAAAAAATGGAAAACGAGAAAGACAACCAACAACCCATCAGCAGCGACGAGGACAACAACGAGCGCATCATTGACGGTCTTCGCTACCCTCGTAAAGAAAGAGACATTGACCAACTGGGCTTTGAAACCACCAAGCATTCGCTAAAGTTTCACGGCGAGGACTGGGATGTGCCCCTCACGCAACAGCGTGAAGAGTTAACGCGCGCTTTTTTTTCGGATGCAACGGACGCCACCGACGAACCGGAAGAAAATATTTCCAATCTGCGTTTTGTCGTGAATAAAAATTATTTAAGCGTTCGCTTTACCGTTCGTCATAAAGTTCAAATCCACGCCAAGGATGTGCAAGAAAAGCTCGCTCAGTACAAGTGGTCTCGCATGAAGAAGATGTACGCCCCTCGCGCCACCAAGCCTGCGAATGAGAAACCGTCTCACGCGGAAGTCGCCCCAAAGAAGAACGCTTCTATTTTTAATCGAAGGGACTCCGACACCGAGATTGGCCAAACCCATCGGCAAATCTCCACGCAGCTGAGTGCCTTTGGCCGCACACAAGATCAAATACACTTCCGAGATGAGAAGGAGGAGGAGGAGGAGCCGTACGCCTATGAGGAGCAGCGAGACGCCAAGGCCAAGACGGGAGGTAGAGCGATCCGAAGCGCGTTCGGACAATAATAATAATAATAATAGTTTACTGTTATCGATGGATTCGTATTATATTATTAAGGAAAAAAAGAAGAACTAATGAGAAATTAAAATTAGGACACAAATGCAAAATGTGTCTTTTTTTTTTTTTTTTCTTTTTTACACGTTGTACCGAAGTTTTTTTTCGTTTTGTTTGCTGTGTAACCTTTTTTTTTTTTTTTCGTGATATTCCTGAAAGTACGAAAATTGATTCAAAAAATTTTCACTTTTATTCACAATAAAAATAATAAAAAAAAGGGAATGTGATTTGTATTCGTTGCGTATCGGTTAGAAAAAAAAAAAAGAAATAAAATATATATTATTGAAATTCTTATCGTAGTAAGAAAAATGCCCCAAAGCTAAAAAAAAAAAAAAAATACAATATTGCTTCATTTTTTTTTTCATTTTATGATTCTGCTGAATACTTCACACGCTCCTACACTTTATTTTATTTCTTTTCTTTCCCATTTTTCAAAAAACAAAACAACAACAACAAAAATAAGAACATATTCAAAATATTTTTATCGAATATATAAAAAAAATAAAAGAATGAACACCGCGGATATTATTACCTACGCCAAGGAGCACCCCGCCCCTGTCGGAGCTGCCGCCGCTGCCGTCACCGCTCTCACCGCCTTCCTCCTCTTCCGCACTAAAAATAATGGAAAAATAATAATAATAATAATAAAACTAGTGAAGAAGATGTAAAAAATATGAGACGAGGTTCCGTCAAGGCGCATGAGTCGGAGGAGCCGCCGGTGCCGGTACGGTACCAAGGCGTGGCGGAGGAGAGAGAGGGGTCGATCAGCAAACGCATGCCGGACAGCGTCCGTCAGCGCTCCCAGGGCAGAAAGTAGAAATAATAATTATGAATAATAATTATTAGTTTTAGGTTTTTTTTTTATATACTAGGGCATCAAAAATAATATGAATCATAATAAAAAAAATAAAAACCCTTCGCCAAAATTTTTCATCGTTTTTTTTTTTTTTTGACAATCATATTTACTCGTTTTTTTTTTTTTATTGAAAGAATGACATATTAATTTTAGTGTCTTATAACTCGACTGTAGTTATATCGTGTAGAACTTAAAAAAATAAAAATAGTAATGGAAATGAAATTCTCAGAAAAGAAAAAAAGGAATTTTATAACAAATAATAACCAAACTGTTTTTCTCTTTCCTCATTTTTATTTTTAATTAGTTAAAAAAAAAAAAAAGAAATTAAAAATATTCACAAAAAAAAAATGGAAAATATTCTAAAACAACTGGAAAATCTCTCCGCCGAGCAAAAACAGTTATTTATCCTTACCACGTGTCTCAGTGCCGCCAGCGCCGCCCTCCTGACCCTCTGCCTCACTAAAAAAATAATAACAAAAATGAAAATAATAATAATACGAATGCCGAAAATAAAAATGAAAATCAAAATAATAATGAAGTTGCCAAACCGCTCGCTGGCATCAGCACCAACAAGACGATCAAATCCCTCAGTGATAATGTATATTTATCCGAGGACAGTGCACGTCAGTATATGGAGTTTCACTACACGCCCACGAGAGAAAGTTACACCATGAAACTACGAACGGTCTCGGAGGGGTACGACTTTCCCGTCCGCCTCGCCGCCAAGTTTAAAATTTATTTAAATCAAACGGAAAATAATGGCAATACTATAAAAAGAGGGTTGGATATCGGCTGTGCCACCGGCGCGTCAGTGTTTGAAATGTCTAAATATTTCGATGCGGTCGTGGGGATCGACTACTCGGAAGTCTTTGTCGCCCTCGCGGAGGAAGTGAAACAAAGTGATGTCAGCAGTTTTAAAAATAAAAATGAGAAGGTCAAGTATGCCGCCCCCGTGCAAGGCACCATCACGGAGGAAAGAAGTACGCATTGCCCTAAGAATACGTTTCCTGAAAAGTGTGCATTTTATGTCGGCGACGCGATGAACCTCACGACGGAAAAAAAAGAAGACGTGTTGACCTCCGGTGGACACAACAATCGAAAAATATAAAAATTTAAATTTAAAACGATTTAAAGTTTTATTAAACGACGCGGATTCTTTATTTGACGGCGTGTTGTGTGTCAATCTGATCGACCGTCTCCCCGACCCGCAATTATTTTTAGAACAGGTGGATACAATTATTAAAAAAAGGGGAATTTTTATTTTGGCAGATCCCTACTCCTGGTCCGAGTCCTCCACCCCGATAGAGAAGTGGCTGGGAGGAGTGTCTGAGAATAATAATAATAATATGTATGCCGGTATGCGATCGGAAGAAGTGATTAAACAAATATTATCGAAAAAATTTGAATTACGCTCCGAAAGTGAGGAACCTTTTCTCATGCGAGATCACATTCGTCATTATCAGTTGGGCTTTTCGCACTGCACCGTGTGGGTGAAAAAATAAATTAATAAATAAAAATAATAAAAAGTAAGATTTTTTTTTTTGATTTTTAGATTGTATCTCTGTTTTTTTTTCTTATATTCATCGTTTTTTTTTTTTCCAAAGAAAAAACACACAAAAAAAGCAAATTTAATCCACATATAAAAGCACAAAAAAATAAAATAAATAATAAATAATTATTGCAAAAAATAAGTTAACATTTTCACGTTTGATCGGTTTTTCTTTTTTGTTCTATTTTTTTTCTTTCTCTCTTTTCTATTTTATTTTAATCTTTTTTTAGCTACAAAGAAACAAAAAAACAATAATAATAAAAAAATAGAAATCATGAATCATCATAATAATACTGTAGTGTCTCTCACGAAAGCACAGTGGAAATCCCTTCTACATGCCTTTCCTTTATATTATGAAAATAATATCATTTTAAATCCAAATAAAAATGAAAACAGCGACGAATATTTTTTTTTTATTGAATTTTATTTGGAAAAATGTTGTGACGCATTTCAAATTCCATTTAATAATCATTATAAAAAAATTCCTGAAAAATTAGATGATGTATTGCAATATTTATTTTCCAATCGTAATAATTATAATATTAAACATAATTTTCCGTTTCCGCCGCTGACGGAAAATGAATTATTATTATTATCGTTATTGTATAAGGAAAGAAAAAGAGCTCAACAATACGCCGACCAATACAACGAAGAAATCATACCACTAAAAGAAAAATTAAGTGTATTAAAAAATATTTTTGAAAATGTGGAAACAATTCAAAATAATAATTAATAATAATATAATTTGTAAAAATGAAAATAAAAATGAAACTAGTCGTCCTGTCGAAAAAGAAGTAACCATAGAAAATGAAATTCAAAACAATAATAATAATCATAATCATAATGATGAAATGATGAATTTTGAAAATAATAATAATAATAATAATAAAAATATTTGTCGTATCTGTGAAGAGGAAAATGGGGATTTATTATTCTGTGAAAGATGCCGAACGTATAAACACGAAATATGCGGTGGACCGCACAGCTATAATAATCATAATAATCATAATTTAGATCATTATTGTAAAGTTTGTCGAGAGGAGATTCGTTCCGAAAATAATAATAAGAATATAAATGCTGAAAATAATAAATAATAATAATAATAATAATGATTATTATTATACGTTTTCTTCTTCTTCTTCTTTAAATTCGCAAACGTCTTCTTCCGAACGAGAAATGATAGAAAAACGGTTTGGAAAATATAAAAAACATAAAAATAATAATAATAATGAAAGTGATAGTTATAACAGTGAAGAATCCTCGTTAGACGGCTTTATCGTGGATAGCGATGAAATCTCAGAAACTTCATTTTCGGAAGAAAGTTTGGAAATTACGGAAAAAAAGAAAAATAATAATAAACGAAAGAAAAAGAGGGAAAAGAATTCGAATAAGAAAAAGAAGAAACGACTGTCGTAATCACATTCATTATATATTTTTAATTTTGTTTTTGCTATAAAAATATAGTTTTTTATAATTTTTATTATATAACATTTCCTTTTTGTTATTTTCATTGTTTGTTTTCACACAATCCTTTCTCCCTCTCTTTTTTTTTTTAAAAAAAGGTTTAGAAAAAAAATAAATAATATTAAATATTAATTATTATTTATTAAAGAAAATGGGTAGAAGTAATAATCAACTCCGTCGAACGGCAAAACAAAAAGGCATTAAAGTTTATATTCCCAAAATGGTAAAAAGTAAAACGAAAAATCAGGCCAGAAAAGTAAAAGCCATGTTGTTAAAAAATAAAAGTAAAGTAAATAAAAAATTAAGTTACGATAAAGTCAAGACGAAAGATGGAAAAGTGAAGAAGAGAATTTTCCGCAGTGGTGGGTATAATAATAGCGGAAAGTTTGGCCGCAAGAGTAAATAAAAAAATATAAATAATTTATTTTTTATTATTTTTGACGTTTAAATTCGTATCATTAATTTATTTTTATTATTATTATTATTATTTTTGTGTTTTTTTTTTTTGTTGCGTGTGATCAAATTGTATTTGAATTTACCCTTTTTTCTCATTTTTTTTTTTTTAAAATAGATAAAAAAAAGAAAAATAACAATTAAATTAAAAATTAAAAAAATGTTCCGTCGAAGCATATTTCAGTTCGCCTATACGATTCAGCAAGCCCAATCCATTTTATATAATAATAATATTAATAATAATTTAAATAATAATAATCATAATAATCATAATAATGCGCCCTTGGATTTACCTTCCATGCTGACGCTCCTCACCGATATGCATACGTTATTAGTCTCTCCAGAAAATAATCATCATCATAAAAAAATGGAAAATCATAAAAATGAAATTTTAAACATTGTCGAAGAATCGTTACATTATATTACGGTGTTGGATCAAGAAGAAGACGACTCTGCGCTGATTGCCGCGGCGAAAGTCACTTCCAATAATAATAATGAAAAAAATAAAAGGAAAATAAATTTTTAATTTTAGAATTAATGAAACAATTTCCGAATTCCATACTCATTCGTGAAAGAGGCTGTCGCTGTCTGGCGAATATGAGTCTATTATCCCTAAATCAAAATCATAATAATAATAATAATCATATTGCGAAAAATTTAGCCAATGAAGAAAGTATTTCTTTTATCTTGGGAACGTTAAAACAATATCATTTATTATCGTTGAAGGGAAAAGTCTGGGCTTCCACGGCGCTACTGAATAATATTTTATTATCCGAAAATTATAAAAATGAACATAATAATCAAAATAAGAAAACTATTCAGTCGCTGGCGTCAGAGGCGGAGGAAATATTATCCGACTTTGCTTTGCAGTTATTAGAAGAAATCAATACGATTTACTATCAAAATAATAATAATAATGAAAATAATAAAAGAGAAGAGGATTTATTTTTATTACTCACCAGTCTGGATCACACCTTGGGTAGTCTCTATGCGGTCTTGTCGTTGGAGGCGAACGAAAACACGCAAAACATCAATTATAATTATGAAAAAGTCACGTACAATAGTGTTTCCAGCATTGTCGAAAGTTTATTACTGATTTCGTATTTATTTTTGAAAAATGTAAAGTTTGATGGCGTCAATGCGAAAATTTTACCGTCGCAGCGAAGTTATAATAAATTATTTTATTTAAATTTATTAAAAGAAAATGAAAATAATAATAGCGCCTTGCAAATTTCTAGTTTTCTGCAATTATTGCCAATTTTGCACAAAATTTGGAATAATTTAGCGTTGGTGTCGTCTCATTCTCAAAACTTATATCTTATTTTTGATTGTATTTATGAAATGGCGAATAAAAAAGAAGTCGAAAATGATGAAAATGAAATTGAAATGAATTCAAAAAATAATAAAAATTATATTTCCTATTTGAAAGATTTAATTCAGTGTGCACTTTTTATTTGTACCGAAATTAAAATTCCATTTTGCGAAAATAATGAAAAAAATGATGAAAATGATTTTTTAATTCAAAAACAAAATGAAATTCATCATTTATTCAATGAAATAAAATTAAATATTCTCAAAACATTCTGTCGTCTTTCTTCCAATCATGAAAATAATAATAATAATAAAAATGAAAATGAAAATAATAAAAATAATAATATTATTTATTCTCCTGCGTCGCTCGCCATGAATGAATTATTATCGTTTGACGACAGTGTCGTGAGTATCGCACTGTCCAGTCTCATTTCACAGTTTGCCGCCCATCAAACGAAATTAGAAAATAATAATAATAAAAATAATAAATTTATTCCATTTTCGGATTATGCATTTCAAATGATGTCGGAAAGTTTAAATATTATTTGCAATTTATCTCACAATAATAATAATAATAATAATATAAATATAAATATTAATACGATTGCGGCGTTAAAAGGACTTCTCACCGATGTGAACACAACGTTGGAAGATTTATATTTTTCTTTTCAAAAAAATAATAAAAATGAAAATAATAAAAATCCGTTAATCGCTCTTTTTAAGCCAGCTGATGAATATCTAATTAAAAATGAAAATGAAAATAATAATAATAATAATAATATTATTAATTTTGATTCGATTCATTATTTCTTTTATCAATATACCTTTTTATTGCATAAAAGTTTTATTATTTTCTCGAATACGCTAGAAACGACCGACGGCGTCACATTATTGCTAGAATTGGAAATTTCAGAATTTATCGACACTCAAATTTTAAAAAATAATATGATGAAACATTATATTTCGGATTTATTATCGGAAGCGAAACAAACGTATCAGTGCCGCGAAGTGGAAGACACGAATTTACAAAAAAATAAAAATAAAAATGAAAATAATAATAAAAATAAAAATAATTGGGTGTCTAATATTAATGAGGAAAGTGTGCTGAAATTAGTGAAGTTAGGAGAACATATTACGTCACAGTTAAAATAAATTAAAAGAAATGAAAAAACAATAAATAAATAAATATATATTTTTTTTTTATATTTCTAAATCACATTTTTTTTTTTTTGAAATAACTATTAATACACTTAAATCGTAATAATAACGGAAAGTACATTAAAAAAATGTTTTCTGTCACTCTTTTTTTTATCCGTTAATTCTTTTTTTTTTTATTATTTTTAAAAAACAAAAACTTTCCTCTCTCCATCCCTTTGCAAAAAATAATAATAAAAAGATCAACTTTTTGTTTTTTTATAATTATTTCCAATTTTCATTTTTTTTTTTTAAAAAAATGTTTCGCCCTCGTCGTTCCCTCGCAGCCCTCACTGTCCTGCTCGCTGCCGTCCGTGCCATCGAGTGTCCGGAGCAGTGTACCGAGGTTTATAAAATAAATAATAATAATACAAATTATTTTTGTAAAAGTTGTCTTCCGGGTTTTCAAGTCGCCTCCGACGCGACGAGTTGTGAGGCGCTGTCGGACCCACACTGCATTCAAGAATCAGAAAATAATAATGAAACCGAATGTGTCCAGTGTGAAAAGGGTTTTTATCTCACCGACAAAAAAAGTTGCGTTTCCTGCGGCGATCACTGCAAGCGCTGTGCCACGGCGGCGACGTGTGATTCTTGTGTCGATCATTATTATTTAAATCCAGAGAACGGTCAGTGCTTTTCGTGTCCGGCGCATTGCGATGCCTGTAACGACGGTACTTCTTGCATTTCCTGCGAAGACGGTTACATCCCTAATAATAATAATAATGAAGAAAATAAAGAGCGGTGTGTGTCCTGTGGCGTGGCGCACTGTCGGCACTGCTGGCAGCAAGGCAGCTGTTCTTCCTGTCAAGACGGTTACGGCATTCAAAATTATAATTCTTCCAAGTGCGTGTTGTGTAATCCCATTGAAAATTGCGACGTCGTCAACACGGACTGCTCTTGTTTTTCTTGCGACGATGGTTATCGGCTAAAATTCGGAAAATGTGAAAGAGATACGACTTGGTGTATCAAAGGCGAAGGCATGAAAAATAACACGTGCGAGACCTGTTCCATTCCGTTTTGTGAGGCCTGTCAATTCCAAGAAAGTGGGGAAAGCAGTCCTAACGGTGAAAATAATTATATCGAGACGTGTACGCGGTGTGCGGTGGTGCCCACGGGCGCCTCGTATCCGTATAAGGTTTGTTGGAGTGAAACCGAAAAATGTGAAATAAATGATAAAAAAGGAAATAATGTATCGGTGAAGCCATTTTTTGTGAAAGTTTCTTTTTTAATGGTGGCAGCGACCGTCGTCGCCAGTCTGATCTAAAAATGAAAAAAAAAAGAAAGAAAATGAAAAAGATTTTTTTATATCTTTTTTTTTTTAAAGTTGCTTCAGAAAAATGCTTTTTTTTTATATATTTTTCTGTTTTTCTTTTTCGTTCCCTTTTTTTTTTTTTTTAACGTGAACGGCTGATCGTGTGTAAGTTCACCTTTTAATGCTTGTGATACTTTTTTTTTTTTTAAAATTATTATTCCTTACTTTCTTTTTTTTAAGTTGCCCCAGAAAACACTTTTGTTCTCTGATTTTTCTTTTTTTCTTTTCTTGATTACTAATTTTTTACTTTTTTTTTTTTTAATGTTGCACCAGAAAACGTATTCGCTTTCTGACGATTTTTTTTCTTTTTTATGATTTTTACTTTTTCCAAAAAAAAAAAAAAAACCGGTTAACTTTTCCCCCTTTTTCTTTTTTTTTTTCATGCGAATGAAAATGCAGAAAAAAATAATTAAAAAATGATAAAAAACAAACAAATTTTGTTTTTCTTTCTTATAATGTTTTTTCTTTTCTCTCTTTTTTTCAAAGAATAGAAATAAAATAAAAATAAATAAAATAAAATAAATTATAATGTCAGAGGATCAAAGTATAGTATTATTTCTCTTCGAGTGTGGTCTCGTCGTTGGCCCTCACCTCGGCTACGTCATCCAGGGCTACAGCATGTATCAAGATTATCAAAAAATAATAAATAATAATAAAAATAATCATAATAATGTTGAAAATCCTAAAAGTGCGATTAAAGGTTATGCCGCGTTGGTGTCGTTTATATTATTAGTGAGTAATACTTTACGTATCTTTTATTTTTTTGGAAATCAATTTGCGACGGCACTTTT
The DNA here is from genome assembly GCA_903995115.1 of Angomonas deanei. Lineage (NCBI taxonomy): Eukaryota > Euglenozoa > Kinetoplastea > Trypanosomatida > Trypanosomatidae > Angomonas > Angomonas deanei. Next base: position 321,267 of record LR877164.1, read on the forward strand.
TTTCCAATCGATTTTTGCCGTTTTGACGCATTTATTATTAATTTTATTCGTCTTATTTGTCAATAATAATAATAATTCTCAAAATAATAATAATATTCAGAATAGAGAAGAAGAAGTGCCGAAAGAAAGTTCGTACGATCATAATTATAATAATATTCATATAAATATAAAAGAAGCCGACGCGGAAGAAAAATTAAATTATTATTGTTTATTTCAATTCTCACCAAAACAATTTTTCACGCAATATTGTTTTTACGTCGCCACTTTTTCTTTTTTTTACTTTTCTTTTCTGATTGTTTCGCTGACGATGCTCGGCGCGACGAATAAAATTGAAAATAATAATAATAATAATGAAAATAAAAACTTTCTTTTATACACGATCGTTGTGGAAGGTGTAGGCTATGCAGCTTTGGGGATTGAAGCGTTACTCGTCGCGCCTCAAATTATAAAAAATCATAAAAATAAAAGTACCGATGGGCTTACATTATTTTTAATTTTATCCTGGGCCGGTGGGGATGTGATAAAAATGATATATTTTATTTTCTTGTCGCAGCCGTTACCGTTTTTGTTGTGTGGAATTTTTCAATTGTGTTTGGATTTTATCGTTTTATTGCAATTTTTCACGTTACCGAGAAATCATCATCATAATTCTGAAAATAATAATATTAATTTTGAAAATGAAATACAAATTCCGATTGATGTGACCAATTCTCTTCCGCAAAGTAATAATAATAATAATAATAATAATAATAATAAAAGTAATGTGTTGGATGAACTTTTTGAAAAATAAAAATAAAAATAAAAAATATAATTATAGTTATCGTATTTATACATTTTTCTGTGCTGAATTTTTTTCGTTTTTTCGTTGCGTACACCATTGTGATCATTTTTTTTTTTATTATTTTTGAAACATAAATATAAAATGGAAATATATATTTATTATCCATTCTTTATTCAATTTTCGTTTCTCTCTTTCCTCTTTTTCAAAAAAAAAAAAAATAGGAATTAAAAAAAAAAAAATAAAAATAATTAAATTACAGAAAAATAAATTAACATCAACACTATCTTATGGGTTGTACCAGCTCCAAGCAAGTCGCCGGCGAGACGGACTTACGCGAACACAAAAAAAATGAAAAGGGAGAAAAAGCCAATAAAAAAAAATTCTTCTCCAAAGATCAAAAAGAGAATAATAATGATAAAAATAATAAAAATGAAAACAATGACAATAATAAAAATAAGGAAGGCAGCAAAGGCGGCGTCCCCTTCGAGATGATTCAAACATATAGTGACACGATATTATTATTACGAAAAAAAGCGGTGTTAGAGGGATTGATGCCAGACGATGAGGGCATTTTAAATTTAAATCAAAATAATAATAATAATAATAATAATAATCAAAATAATAATAATAATAATGAAAATGAGTCTTTGTTGGGCTCGCAGCAGTCGTCTACGTATATCAGCAATCACCGTCGTGAAAATAATAATACTAATAATGAAAATAATAATAATAGTAATAATAATAATGTGAAGTCTAATACTTATTCCTCTTCTCCTTTTCCACTGACGACAGTGTTTCATTTTCATCCGTTATTACTAAAAAATAATAATAATAATAATAATAAAAATAATCATTTATGCTTAATTGGAAAAGGTATTAATAATAGTGTATTTTTAGCGGTTTTGAATATTTATGTCACACAGAACAATATGAAGGAAATTATATCCGTTTTGACGAATCCTGAAAATAATGAAAATGAAAATAATAATAATAATAATAATATGCGAAAAAGTATTAGTACAGAACCTATTATAGAAGAACACGAACAGGAAAATAATAATAATCATCCTGAAAAAAGTGAAAATGAAAATAATAATACTAATCAAAAAATAAAAATAAACCCTTTAACGATTGTCAACCGTCGGTCGTATATAGTCGCCATGAAAGAGGTGCCTTTATTGTTTGTGGATAATGAAAATAATAATAATAATAATAATTTAAATTCCGTATTTTATCGTAAAATGTTAAATTTATTACAAAAAGTGGCGCAGCAACAAAGTCGACTGACACAAGAATTATTAGTGAATAATCCCTCTCGACGATTATTTTTGAAATTTTTTCATTTGGAGTATGTTTATAAAAATAAAAATAAGAATGAAAATGAAAAAAATGAAAATCCTACTTTGTATCGTCCAGTGCCGGAAGCGCTGCCAGACGCGTGTGAGCAAGACCTCAGCCGACCGCAAGATAAAGACGTGTTATTACCATTTTATAAAAATAATAAAAATGAAAATAATGAAACGATCAACGCCGATTTTTTTAATTTAAATAAAATTCCGTCTGCCATTCGCATTTATGAAGAATACGCCCCTTTTGGGAACTTGCGTGATTTCATGAAGGGTGACGACGAAAATAATAATAATAAAAATAATAATAATAATAATTATAAAAATGAAACGAGTGGTCTACACGAGTTGACCTCGCGCGCTATTTTTTACGAAGTATTGTTGGGATTATTATTTTTACACCGAAATGGGATTATTTTATACAATATTAGTCCAGAAATGATTTATTTTTCAAAACCATTTTTAGATTGTTATGAAACGTTATTTCCGATTTATTTGTCGGATATCCCCGCCGGGGATTATTTTCATTTAATGCGAAATAACAATCCTCAAAATAAAAAATTTGGCATCGGTGTCGTCGGACGGATGCTACGTGAAATCAAACCGGAAAAAAAAGATGAAAATAATAATGAACATCAAAATCGTGAAAATAATAATAAAAATGAAATTTCAGTGAGTGAAATCAAAAACAACAATAAGGAAGAAGGCTCTAATGCCTCTCACCACGGCTCTATGCATTTACCTGGTTTTCCCGATAATAATAATAATAATTTAAATCATAATAATAAAAATGAAAATAATAATAATAATGATAGTCAGCCAGCGCCTTCGCAGTTCCAGTTGGGTGAAAGTCAAGCCGAATTTTTGAATTTTGTCGGAAAAATAATAATAATAATAATTCTAATCAAAATTTTAATAATAATAACGATACGTCTCTTTCGTCTATCCCTTCTTCTCGACGAAACACAAATTATAATAATAATTCAAATAATAATATTATAAATAATAATAATAATTTAGCGATTTCGAATTCTCCGTTATACCCAAAAGAACCAAATGCGACGATTATAAAAGCAAAAGATGTCTGTCAGTTATTTTTACAAAATAGTAATTCTAATTTTCAAGATTTAAATCATATTTTTCAAAATAATAATCAAAATAATCATAATAATAATAATAATAATAATAATAATAATAATAATAATAATAATAATAATAAAGGTGACACGCCACTCTCGTTAGATTCTCCTCTTTTTCCACCTTCCCAAAACAATAACAATAATCAAAATAATAATAATAAATTATGGAATTATTCTTTACAATTATTCAATTTATTACCACTCTCATTCGATGGCATTACCAATCAGACATTGGCGCATTTTTTCGCGATTGCACAGGGAAAAGATTTAAAGCCATTCGGTGTGGATTATATGAAAGTGATTCCTGTGTTGAATTCTCATTTTTATTCAAATCAAAATAATTCTGAAAATTATAATAATCATCATGGCGGATTTGCGATGATTACGCCTTCTCGTGTATTAACCTATCAAAATAATAATAATAATAATGAAATTTCGGTTCGTTATTTAATGGACAATGAAACCAATCCAAATGAATTTATTTCCACCAACGATATCCGCTCGATGCAAAATAAAAATAATGAAAATAATAAAAATAAAAATGAAAATGAAAATATTCCGCCGTTTCTGTCGAATTATATTCCTTCGAAACGTGAAAATTGCATTCAGTTATCGAATTCGGCATTATTTCGAAAAGTATTGGCACAGCAATTTTTTTCCCAGCGAGTGTCCATCCTTCAAATTTAAATCAAAATAATAATAATAATCAAAATAATAATAATAATAAAGCGGAAAATAATATTTTAATCGATGTTCCTGTTTTCTGTTATGTGTCGTTACCGCACGCGGCGCCGGAGGTGTTAAACAAGAAAAAATTTTCAGAAAAAAGTGATATGTATTGTTTCGCCATGTCTTTTCTGCAAACGTTTATTAAAAATAATAATTTACTGTGTCATGCGGTTTTTCCTGGGATTGAAGAAATTGAAGTTTCCAATTTTAAAAATAATAATAATAATAATAATGAAAATAATAATAAAAGTGAATTAAATAGTAGTAAAGGTAGCCGGCGCAACAGCACGAGTAGTACGTCGAGAACAAAAATAAATAATAATAATAATCAAAATAATAATAAAATTACCATAAAAGAGGTATTGGAGCGAAAAACGCAAACAAAAAAGGAATTTTACGAAAAGGAGGGAAAAATTTTAGAAATATTAAATAAATGGTATTACAATAACGGCTACCACAACAATAATCAAAATCAAAATAATAATAATAATAAAACAAAGATAAAAATTCCATCCTACGTGACCATTTCTGACGAATTAAAAAATATTCTATATTTATGCCTTTCCCCCAACCCCTATGATCGTCCATCCTCCTCGGATTTGTTAAAATATAAATATTTCTTGTTTGGCAGCTGGATTTTGGAAAACAATGAAAATAATAATAATAATAAAGAAAGACGCAATGTGGCGGGTGAAGTTTTGCCGGATTTGTCTTTTTTAGCGAATCATAATGGTTGGGAAGAGGTGAAAAAACAGTTTTTGGCGGAGGCGGCCGCTAGAGGACTGGCGACGTTTTAGTAATAAAAAAATATGAATTGATATTTTTTTTTTTGTATATATATTTTTATAAAACTATAAACATTTTTTTTTTTGTTGTTATTCTTAAAAAAAAAAAAAATAATGCTGTAAATTTTAAAAAAAATGAATATATAGGATTGAGATAATCATTCACCATCAAAGTTACCGTTTTTTCTCTTTTTTTTATTCTGGTGGAGTTTTTAGGTTTTTTTTTCAAGCTTCAAAAAAGTTTTACAAGTAAAAAAAAAAAAAAAATGTCAACTCAAGGTATCCCAGACCCGACCAGCGGTGATCTTTCCCAAATGGCGGTGGGTGACAAGAAGCATTCCCTCATCGCGGTGGTGCTCTCCTCACTCGTGTATGACGCTTCCGAAGAAAAAATACAAGAGACCAAAACGGCATTGCAAGCGATGGGGTACGACGATGAGATCATCCTCTTTGAAAGGGAGGAAAGAGTGCTGTACTGCCGGGTAGGGGATACATTATACTTTGTCTGCCGCGGCACCGTTCCCACTTCCGTGAAAGATGTCTTAACAAACGTGAAACAGTTTTTCTTATTCGACGAGACAGGAAATTTCTTAGCCCATGACGGCTACCTCCAAAGAGCGGAGGAAGTCTTCCAGCAACACGCAGGCATCTTTGCCACTATCGTCCGCACACTAAAAGAAGATCCTAACCTCCGGTTAGTCTTCACTGGTCACTCCCTCGGCGGTGGCGTGGCACAGCTGCTCATCGCAAAGTTCCACCAGAAGTACAGAGAATACGACGATCGCACGACTGCCTACGTCTACGGCAGTCCTATTATCGGCGGGAAAGAGATGCTACGGTACTACAACGAGGAAGGCATCTCTAGGCGTATCCAGAACATTGCCAATGAGGGGGATCCCATCCCGCGAGTGTTTAGTGTGTGTGCCGCCGCCGCGGTGCATAAGTTGTCTCGGAGGCGACCGTGGACGTACTGGGTATCGTGCGTTGTGGTAATGTACCTGGTCGTGCTATTGGCAGGGGCCACTGCGGCCGCCCTCCCCCCTTCGTGGCCGTGGCTGTCCACAGCGGTATTCTGGATCATATGCAGTACGACGATCCGTGCACCCATAGTGGCATGGCGCCTTATCAAAACCCAATCCCTTGCTGCGCAGCTGCTGCCATTATGGGAAGACGCAGAACCCCTCGGTACCTTGATGATCCTCCCCAAAGAGGACAACACCGTACCTTACGTGGGCAGGTGGGACGAGGAGGGTAGGAGGGAGCAGCTAAAGCCGGTATTTTCTTTCAGTATGGAATCTATTCTCACTTTAGGGAAGACACTGCTCACCCCTCATTCGATTGCCATCTATAGAGAGAGAATGCGTCGTGTTTTCCATGAAGCACCACTGGATTGACTTCTACAAGAAAAGAGGGGAAGAAGGAAAAAGGCCAAAAACAACAAAAAAAGAACGTAGAGATCTGCTCAGTGAAGAAAGCCTCACTGTCGGGAGCGCTACCCTGTGGTGACCTCCTGTGAGGTCTATTCGCAAACGGAAAAAACAAGGTAGGCAAAACACTTATAATCGTAAAAAAACCTTAAATACATTTTAAGCGTTCTGCACACCGCTGTTTTCCCTAATTTTTTTTTTTTTTTGGCATTCCTATGTGATATTTTCCATCTGCCAGATCCACGCACCAACCCGGAGGACGAGGAAGCCGATGCCGTTGGTGAGAGGATCCAGACGGTGTGCCCCTTGCACAAGAGACCAGCAACAAGTGCGAGAGAAACGGCACACGCGCCTCACAGACACGACACCAATCCCTGCCTCTCCATGTCCCAAGATCGCGGGTTGGACTCCAGCGCGGGTACGGAGGTAGTCCGGGATGAACCCTTCAAAGAAACAAAAAGGAAAGAGGATATTGCCACACGTCTGGAGCAGAGACTTACCCCTAAAACAATAATATTAAAGGAATGAAAAATGAAAATAAACAATAGCGATTCGTCTTTTTTTTTCTTTTTTCTGTTTCTTACTCAACGAGGAACCGTAAAATCAAGTTTTTTTTTTTTTGTTCAGTTTTAAAGGAGAAAACATCATGAAATGATTTTTATCTCAAAAATATTTAAATAAGAGGATAACTTCCGGGTTTACGCCTCTCTCTGTTTCCACTTATAGAGAATCCATTTTTTTTTTTCTTTTCTTTTTTTTTTTTTTTTGGATAAGATTTTAGGAACAGAAATTATAGATTTATTTATTTATTAGTAGTCATCATAAAAAAAATGAATCTTTCTACTGTTTGGGAGAAAAGTTATTCTCATCTTGAAAATAATAATAATAATAATAATCGACAAAGAAGTCCTAGCATCACCGATCCGATTAGCGCCACGTTAAAAAACGAAAAAAATAATAAATTAAATAATAATAATAATAAAAATATGTTAGACATCATTTCAAATTATGAAAAAGAACGGCAAAAGTGGTTATTTTTTATACAGAATGGTTATCCAATGAATTCTAATATTTTAGAATTTAATAATAATAAAAATAATTATGAAAATGAAAATAGTTCTTTTCTCAGTTCTAGCGCTTCTCCTCATCATAATAATAATTATCATTACTATTATCAAAATAATAATAATAATAATAAAGAAAACGTAGAAAATATATTTCCAGACGAATCTTGTTTTTCCTCCTCTGAAAGTGACGACGAAAATAATAATAATAATAAAACATTTTCTGTTTCATCGATAAAATCATTTTTTTCCATCAAAAATGTATTTCAGTCGATCAAAAAAATGGCAAAAAGGGAATCCGTGAAAAAAAATAAAATAGAAAATAATAAAAATAAAATAAAAAAGAATATTCGATACTCCAAATATGATGCGCCATTAACTATTGAAATAAATAATCATCATCATCATAATTTTAATATTTCTGAAAATAATAATAATGACTTGTCAATTTATACGTTTAGCCATTCTTCTTCGGATTCGAATAATAATAATAATAATGAAAATGAAAATAATAATAAAAATAAAAATGAAGATTTTCTTATTAGAATTAAGAAAGTCGATTCACTCGTTACAAAATGTCATTACCGAAACGGAAAAAGACGAAAATAATTATAATAATGAAAATAAAAATAATAATTCTATTTTTTCCGAACCGAAAAAAAATTGGGCAAAAGAAGAAAATGAATTACGAAATATTTTACGTCACAAAATAAAAAATGAAACTCAAAAAAGTATTTTATCATTTCCCAAACATAAAAATAATACTAATTTGGAATTTGCGGAAAAAGAATATAAAAAAATAATAAATCAATTTTGTTTTTCAAAAATAGAATTATTAATTGCACAAAAATTAAATAAAACAAAAAGTGCCGCTGAAAAGTGTGAAAATGAATTATTATTACGACAAATCGCCGAAAAGGTAAAAACAAAATTAGAAAAAAATGAAAAAATGAATAAAAAAATTAGCATTTTAAAACATATTGAAGAAAAAATTCCGTTTTCACGTTCGCAAAATTTTATGGATTGTTTAGACGAAAAAGATACATTTCTCTATCAACAGTATTTCTCCAAAAATAAAAATAATAATAATATTTCTCAAAATAATAATAATAATAATCAAAATTCTATTTTATTGAAAGAATTGCAAACGTTAGCGCCGCGGTGTTGGCTGAGTGATATAATTATTAATGCGTATTGTGAATTATTGTGTAAAACTTCCGAAAAAAGACGAGACGAAAATTTATTAAAAATAAAAAATCATAAAAATAAAAATGAAAATTATGATTTAAGTACGATTGCCTCACTCGGCACGCATTTCTATGTGAAGGTAAAAAATGAATTATTCAAACTACAAAATAATAATAATAATAATAATAATAATAATAATTCTGAAAATAATGAAAATAATAATAATAATTTACCGTCGTTACCACCCAATAGTGAATTACTGCGATGGCTGCGACGACGAAAACATTTATTATTACCGTTTTCCAATCATGAAAATAATAATAATAATAATTTTTCACACGTGCGGGATATTTTAATTCCAATTAACATTGACGATATGCACTGGGCGCTAGCGGTTTTGCATAAAACAGAAAATAATAATAATAATAATAATAATAATTTAGGAAAATGGTATTATTTTGATAGTTTATCCAAATACGATTTAAATAATAATAATAATGAAAAGTGGTCTCGGAAAGTGTTTACCATTTTAAAAAATTTGGAACATTGTTTGATGGAATGTCGACGACATTTAATTTATAATAATAATAATATAAATAATAATGAAAAAGAATCCGATATGATTATTTCGATGCGTCTTCCACGAAAAAGTGAAATTAATTTTAATAAAAAGGAAAAAAATAGTGAAAATAATCATTTTTTGCCATTTCAATCGATTTTTTCGACCATTTCGGATTTAGAAAAGGAACGAAAATTATTCCAAAATGCCACAAACATTATAAAACAACAATTTTTAAAAGAATATCAAAAAATAATAATAATAATTATAATAATTTAAAACGCGATCGTTCCGAAAATAATAATAATATTTATAATAATATTTATAACAGTGTCGATTATTTAAATTACGAAAGTGAGAATCGACAGATTATCTTTGAAGCCTACGAGTCCTTACAGAAAAAAAAGAAAAAGTTGGAAAAAAATAATGAAAATATTAAAATATTTTCCGATTACGCGACGGAATTTTTTACCAAAAATGGGGAAAGCTGTCCTCAACAGGACAACGGCTACGACTGCGGTGTTTTTGTCTGTTTAGCAGCTCGACAAGTTTTCGAGGGAAATTATAATTTTAATCAAAATTCTTTTTTTTCCTCGGAGGAGAATCGTTTTATGATTTTGTGTGAATTGTACAAAGATGCATTGTTGAAACGTCTGCCGACCGACAATAATGCTTCTCAGAGTATATTATAATAATAATTAAATAAATAAATTATTATATTAATAATAAGGATAGAAAATATAGAAAGAGTGAGTTTTTTTTTTTTTGTACAGTTATTTTGTGTATTAGTTTTTCGCTTTTTTTTTTTTGAGATTTTTTTTTTATCAAAAAGGAAAAAATGATTCTTTTTATTAAAAGAACAAATATATCTTGCCATCTCTCTTTTTCTTTTATTTAGAAAAAAAAAAACAACACAAAAATATACAACAAGCAAAACAATAATCAATAATAATAATTATTTATTATTTATATTTCATGGGTGAATCCAACAGTAAAGGGGTCCGCAGCTGCATGAACGGCGGAGACTGTCAAACCCGTGAAGACACCATCAGCAATAATAATAACAATAACTGTAATCATAAATATTATAACCACAGGGGAGAAAAAGTTTTGCTGTTTACCACGCCGCAGAATTGTACGCCGACGCCGATGCGAGAGCCGTGGGGGTACCGAAATCAAAATCAAAATAAAAATAATAATAATTTAGAGGAAAGTGAAAATGAAAATGTCAATAATAATAGTCAACTCGCTCGAAATAAATCAAAAGAAGAATGGCAGTTATTTTTTGCCAATTTGGAAATCACCGCGACCCAAAATATTTTGAAAAAAAAGCAAAATAATAAGAATACGATTAGCGAAAAAGAAAAAGAATTGCATATTCCGTTATACGAGTTGGATTCGACGAACCACTTTTTTGAAGTTGATTCGCCGGAAAAAAATAGTAAAAATAATCATCATCATGAAAAAGATAACATTTTGGAATATCTAGATGAAGCGAGCTATCCCGAGTCCCGCAGCACCGGTCTGAATTATTATGCCTACTACCCAAAAATAGAACACAAAAACGAAACTAAAAACAAAAAAGTAGCGCCCGACGATAGCGACGAAGAACCGGAACATAACGAACATGAAAATGAAAATAATAAGGATAGTGATAGCAGTATTACTAGTGAAGCCTTAAATGAAAATAATCAACACGTCTTGTGTTATCCAGAAACACTGTCGACTGGTGTTTTATATTTCAATGAACTTCGCGCGCTGTGGCAGGAAAATCCAAACGCCTACAAACGCAAAAATCAAAATAATAATAATAATAATAATTATAGTGAAATCAACGAGGACGATTTAGATGATTCTTATATTTTTGATTGCATCGAAGAAAACAGTGGTCCCGCCATGTCCCCAGCGGTACCCCTCCTGTACATGATCGACTTGCTCACGCCGCAGTGGGAGGAGGAGGGACTGTACGAGGTGGCCCGACGCGGGGATCGTGCCGATCGTCAAAATAAAAAAGAAAAAAAGGCATCGGCCTGAAAAAAATAAGAATGAGAACACACAAAAAAAAAAAAAAAAATGAGACAATGCGGATGTTTTTGGTTTGCTTTTTGCTTTTTTTCATCGTTCTTTTCCTATCTTTTGATTATTATCAAAGTATAACAATGAAAAAAAAAAAAAAAAAATTGTACATGAAAATAATATATTAGCGTTTGTTCGTAGGGTATCGAAGGCAATGAAACGTTTATTACAATACAGAATAATACTTAGTCTAAAAAAAAAAAAAGACAAAAAAAAAGGAAAAGAAACTGTTCATTTTTGTGTTTTTAGGGTACTTTTTCGTCTCTTATTTTCATGTTTCATTTCTCTCCATTCTCGAAAAAAAAAAAAAAGTATATTTTTAGGAAACCAACACACACACACACTTCTCATTTCTATCGTCGTAACAAACGCAAAAAAAAAAAACAAAAAAAGAACATTTCATTCTTTCTAGAAACATAAAAAAAAAAAAAGCAATCATAATAAAAAATTAAAAATATTATAAAGATGAGTCAACCAGAGCCCACGACGCAGTGGCTACCTGCCACAGAACACGAACTTTTCATTTTATACAATTGCCTCATCGCCGCTGGAAAATCTTCCGATAACAATGAAACCTAAAAAAGCAAAAAAAATGGAATCGACGTCTATTTTTCATAATAATAAACACATTTTAAAACATATTTCGCACTGCCATGGGACGGTGGGGTTTTCCTCCGGGATTGACTACTCCACAGAGCACGAAGAAATGCTAAATCAAAATAATAATCATAATCAGAATAGTGAAACCCCTCGTCTATTGTGTCCGATGGGGGAAGAATATTTCAACGCACTGAGCACCGCGTGGCGGTCCAACGCACAACATCATCAACGAAATGAAATCAACGAGGAGGACTTGGATGATTCTTATATTTTTGATTGTATCGAGGAATACAGTGGCCCCGCCATGACCCCAGCGGTACCGCTCCTGTACATGATCGACTTGCTCACGCCGCAGTGGGAGGAGGAGGGACTGTACGAGGTGGCCCGACGGCGAGAGGCGGCGGCCATGAAGAGCGGCGAGCGTGGGTATTCGAATAAATAAATATTCATTTTCATGCGAGGAAAGTGTCTTTTTTTTTTTTTTTTGCAAGAAAATAACGAAGTTATGAAGTAAAAATAATGAACATGAGAAGTATAATAATAATAATAAGTGTGTGATTGCTGTTTTTTCCTATTTTTTTTTTTTTTTTTTTGTATAGTAACAAAACATTCTCTTTTATTTTTTTTTAAAAAGAGTATATAACATTCTAAACCCTAATTCCGTAAACATACAATAGCGATAATCATTTTTTATTTTTTATTATAGAATGATTTTTTTTTTTTTAAAGTGTATTTTGCTATATGAAAAAAATTTCCCTTCTTTCTTTCTCTTTATGTTTCGATTTTAGTTTTTTTTTTTTTTTGAAGATAAAAAAAAGAACAGTACATTTTTTGTATTTTATTTTAGTTTTCCTCGAATCCTTTTTATTTGTCTTTTTTTTTTTCCGATTTTCTTTTTTTGAAAAATTATAAATAAATAAAAAAAAATTATTGTTATGAGTGCCGTTCAGGTCTGTGATCGCCTTCGTTACTGGCGTCATGAAACACTAAAAAAATATCCAATTCCCTCGGAACATTACATTTTAGAACAAAATTATTATCATTATCATTTATATCCAAATGAAAATAATAATAATAATGAAAAAAATGAAAATAATAATAATTTAGTCACGTATAAAAATAAAAAATACAACTTTGGAAAGCGACCTTTGCACCCCGACGTGTTACGCATTTTGAGAAATGAAAATAATAATCATAATATAAAAAATTATGAAACTTTAATTTCATTATTTAAACCTCGAGCGCACTCGTGTCCTCAGCGTATTCACAAAAATAAAAATAATAATGAAAATAATAATATAGATTTGGAAAATTCGGAAAAAATGAGTGAAAAAACGGTTTTTCTGAAAAATCCGCCACGACTGGTTTTATTTTCGAATTCCATTTTAAAGAATGAAAATGAAAAAAGTGAAAAAAATAAAAGTTTAGCCGATGTAATTTTACAAAAAGCACAAATAAACGGAAAAGAAGAAACCGTCATGGAAAATAATTATAATCATAATTTATTTTTAACCGGTCAAAATAATAATAATAAAAATAAAAATTTGATGGAAAATGATATTCGTTTTTTAGACGATCGTAATACGATTTTTAAATTCAATATTTTTCCACTTTCTAATTTTGAAAAACAATTTTATGAAAATCAATTTTGTGAAAATAATAATTCTGAAAATAATGAAAGAAGTTATCATTTACGCTCTGCATCGCTGCCGTCATTACCATTGTTGTCCGATATTTCCGAAAATAATAATAATAATAATAATAATAATGAAATGTTGGAAGATTATTTTATTTTTAATCCCTTTTACGATTTTCTCGGCGAAGGCGCATTTTCCAAAGTGTTTGTCGCACGTCGATTTCAGAAAAATAATAATAAAAATGAAAATAATAATAATTTTGTGGCCATTAAAATTATTCCACGAAAAGAAAAAAGCTACTTTTTAGAAAATAATAATAATAATAATAATCAAATGAATCAGAATAACAAAAAGAAAATTGAATTATTAGAAATCGAAAAAGAAATTTCATTTCTTAAAAAAATGAATTCATTCGATTTTAAAAAAAATCCATTTTTTGCCGCAAATATTACAAAAATTATAGAACATGTAAAAACGAATGAAAATATTACCATTTCCATGGAATTAAACCCAATTTGTACCGATGGACGATTATTTTTAAAACTTTTACATGAAAATGAAAAAAATAGTTTGGAAAATAAAAAAAAGAAACAAGAAAAAATGGAATTACGGACTCAAATTTTGTTATTTCAATTATTGAAAACGCTTCATTTTATTCATCAAGAAAAAAGTATTATTCACCGCGATATAAAATTAGAAAATATTATTTTTTCCGCGTTGGATTTCAATAATAATAATAATAATGAAACGTTACAAACGTTTATTGAATTATTCGGCGAAGAATCGTTACAGCAAAATGTAAAAATAAAAAATAATCGAAATAAAAATTATTATTTAAACGATAAAATCATAAATCCATTTTTATTATTAAAAGCGACTTTAATCGATTTCGGTCTTTCGCGAAGTGTAAAAGAAACGAACGAAACGCAAAAATTAAATGATAATCAAAATTTTGAAAATCAACATTTTAATATTTTTAATGAAATCAATGATTTTATTGAAGATGGATTAACGAGAATAATAATAATAATTTCAATAATAGTAATAGCAAAAAAGGAATGCCGACGCCAGCGCTTTCCACTGCGAATTTATTATCCATTTATTTTAATAATAATAATAATAATTTAGAAAATAATAATAATAATAATAATAATTATATTATGGAAAGTTCCGATGAGGAAGAAGTAATCTTAGACGAATAATAATAATAATAATAAAAATGAAAAATTTTTATTATCCATTTGCGGAACGGAAAAATATATGCCACCCGAAATGATTGAATTATTAATCGAAAATAATAATAATAATAATAATTTAAAAATAAAAAAATTATTGGTGTCGAAAAAAGAAGCGGAAAAAATAGATTTATACAGTCTTGGTATCGTCGCTTATTTGTTAATCGACGGTCAACATCCTTTTTTAAAAAATAATCATAATCATCATCATTGTGAAAATGAAAATTATAGTTTGAAATATTTATTAAACCAACAAAAAGAAAGTATTTTTCCCCGTCGAAGAAACCGAACACCATAAATTCAATAATAAATACAATAACGTCAGTACGGCATTATTTTTTCCCAAAGAAAAATGGGAATTTATTTCGGAAAATTGTAAAAATTTTATTTTATTGTGTTTAAATGCGGAAAATAATGAAAATCGAATGAACGCGGAAAATGCGTTAAATCATTCTTTTTTGGAGGGAATTGAAATTTTGGTGAATAAATTAGAATTAATGAATTATAAAAATAATAATAATGAAAATAATAATTATAATAAAACGAATAAAAATGAAAACATCGAAGAAAATAATAATGATCATTATAACACTGAAAAAACAAATGAAAAGAATGAAAATAATCATAACGAAAATAATTTATTACATTATTATTATAATGAAAAAGAAACAAAACCCGTAAAAATAATAAATAAAAATGAAAATAATAATAATGAAAAAAAAGAAACGGAACCAAAATTTCTCAATAATAATAAAAGTAATTCAGAATCGGATTTATTTGATGAATTATACAGTTTTATGGTGAAATGTTAAAATAATAATAATAATGAAATCGAAAAAAAAATAGAAAAAAAAAAGAAAAAATGTTTTTTTTTTTTTTGTAATTGTTGTAATATTCCTTTTTTTTTTTTGACATTAACATTTTTTTTTTTTTTTTATTATTCCCTTTTTTTTTCCCGCTGAGATTTATTTTATTGATAATTGTTGTAAAAAAAATCGAATACCTTTTTTTTTTTTTGTTTATTTCAATGAAAATAAAACAATTAAAAAAAAAAAAAGTTAAAACTTATTTCTATAATTTTTTTTTATGACTATTTTCAAGTGTCTTTTTTTATACGGAAAAATAGACCACCAAAAAAAAATTAAAAAAATTGTTTTCTATTTTTAATTTCGTTTATGTTTGAAAAATATGAAATATTATGGTTCCTATATAGTTTCATTTCTCTCTTTTTCTTTTTCATGAAAGCAAAAAAAAAAAAAAAAGGCAATAAGATACAAAAAAAAAAAAAAAATTTAGTGTTTATTATCATATAATAAAAAAAAAAATGTCATTGTCTTCCAATTTTACACTTTCGGAAAATTTTTCACTAAATAGTAATGAAATACAAAATTTTAATAAACATAAAAATTTATCAAAATCGAATAAATTATTATCGTTTTCCCATCCGAATAATAATAATAATAATAATAATGAAAAAAGTGAAAATAATAATAATAATCATCATTATCGATCGGAAACGTCAAAATTACGGGAAAAGTTTATAAACGATAAAAAAGAATTAGAGGCAACGCAAGCGGCCGCGCGTGCGAGACGATTTGAAAATTTATTTAAAACCGAAAATAATAATAATGAAAATAATAAAAATAATATTAAAATTGAAAATAGTAAAAAAGAAAATAACAAAAGTGTGGAAATAAAACCGAAATTATTGCATCCCATTCGAAAAGTGAATGAAGAAGAAAAATTTAAAGATTTTCCACATTATAATTCATTTTATAATAAAAGTGAAAATGAAAATAATAATAATAATAATAATTTCAATATGAGTAAAGTATCGACGGAAAATTCGGATTTATTTGAAGAAGAAAGTAACGACGATTTTAAAAATAAAAATAATAGAAATAAAAAACGGAAGAAAAAGAAAATGAACGAAAATAATAATCAAAATAATAATAAAATAAAAAAACGAAAAATTATTACGGAAAAAAATTATAAACGCATTCGAATTAAAAAAAGACATCGAAATATAAATAATAATAATATAATTATGAATGAAATGACCCCCAAAAGTGTAATTCCATTACACAGTTTTCAAAATAATAATAATAATAATTTTATAAATAATAATAATAATAATAATAGTTTCAGCACGATGGAATCGAGAAGTTATTCTTATACCACAAACAATAATAATAATAATAATAATTATAATCTTTCTTCGTTTAATAATTATAGCGGTAGTAGTCAAAATAATAATAATAATAATAATAATAATAATAATAATAATTTTAATAATTATAAAAATGAAACTATCAAATAACGCACTTTCGTTTAATTCACTTTCCTTACCGAATTTAGTTTCAAAAAATAACGAAAATAATAATTATATTTGTGAAAATTTGACTTCTCCGTTGGGATTTGAATTTAAAAGTGAAAATATATTTTTAAAATTATTAAATCATAATAATAATAATAATTTAAATAATAGTAAATTATTCAATCACAGTTTTTTTTCGAAAAGTCAAGTCGATTTTTTTCAAGAAAAGAAAAATATAAATAATAATCATTTAAAAAATGAAAATAATAAAAGAGATTTATCGGAAACGTTTTCTTCGATTGAAACGAACGAAAATAATAATAATAATAATAATATATTTACAATTATCCAAAAATAGTAATAATAATAATTCTGATTTGGAAGAATTATTATTTTACATGTATCAAAACCGGAAATTATATTTTTTAAATTATCCGTCAAAAATAAACGATAAAAATGTGTTAAAATTTATAAAATTTGAACGAAAATGTTTAAAATTTAAAAAAAATATTCGATTTAATACATTTTCGTCGATTGGGAATATAATTTTACAAAATAATGAAAAAAAGAGCGAAAAAAAGTGTTTTGTCAAAACGTTTAATATTTCTGAAAATGTAATTCGTAAAATGATAAAAATAATAAAAGAAGTAATGGACGAATATTTTTCATTTTCGAATGAAAATAGCGAAAATAATTATAATTATTTTCAAAAAATGTATTTAAAAGAGGGAAATCAAAAAAACACTAAAAATGAATCACAATGAAGAAAATTCTTTTTTGGAAGGCACTTTAGATTTTTCGTATAATAATAATCATAAAAATAATAAAAATGAAGAAAGTATTAAAATTTGTGAAATCGATGAAACCGCTTTTACACAATCGGTTAATTTTCAAAATTTTGAAATAAATAATAATAATAATAATAATAATAATAATAATAATAATAATAATAATAATAATAATAATTTAAATAATAAAAGTGGAAAACGATTTTCTTTTTCTGTGTTAAATGCATCTACGAATAAAAATAATAATAATAATTCTGAAAATAATAATCATAATGAAAAAAATGAAATTATTTTTGCCGAAAATGACCATTTTCCAATGCCTCAAGCACTTCTCGATGAAATACAAAATAATATAAAAGCCCTTTTTTTTCCATTATTTCAGAATAAAAATGAAAATAATAATAATAATTGTATTACGATTTCTGAAAAGGAGAGTCATAAATACATTTTCGGCATTCCTTTTTTAGGTGCCAACATTGAAAAAATCATCTACAAAAAAAATGAAGAAAACGAAAGTGAAAATAATAATAATTTAAAGGAAAGTTCGTTTATTATTCCCGAAATGACGTGTGCGAGTTTTGAAAATAATGAAACTAATAATAATACAAAAACAAAACAACAAAAAGAAAATGAATTAAATAAAAAATTAATTTGCAATTTTTGTAAAAAAAAGTTTAAAAGTAAAGAAGAGTTGGAATTTCATAAAACAAAAATGCATAAAGAAATATTTATCAAAAAAGAAAAGCGGAAAAAATCGACGAGTCGAAAAAATAGTGTTTTTCACGAAAAAATAATAATAATGAAAAAGTAAACAGTAAAAAAAATAGTCTTTCTGAAAAAATAAACGAAAATGAAAAAACAGAAAAAGTTGAAAATAATATTCATTATAATAAAAATGCGCCGTTATTTTTAATTAATTTTGCATTTCCGTTTATAAAAGAAGGAAATATAAAAAATGTAATTCAAACCTATCACCAAACTCTAAATAATAATAATTATACTGAAAATAATAATAATAAAATACAAAAAAGTCCGATTGAATCGATTCCAAAAACGGAAAATAATAATAATGAAAATGAAAAAACAGAAAAAAATAATGAAAATAATAATTCTATTTCCTTATTAGAAAGTGAAATGTTAATACGAAATGTGATTTCGAATTTGGTAGAAAAAGTCATTTTATTTCAAAATAATAATTCTGAAAATAATACTAATTTTGATAAAGGTCATGGTAGTTTACAATCCAATAATATATTCTGCCGAAAACACGTCGAAGAAGCCGTACGAGAATTTTTTACGTTTGAAAATGAAAATAATAATAAAAACGAAAATAATAATAATTTAGAAAATAATTCACATATGCCAGTGTCGAGTCTCTTTTCTGCGGAGAGTCATCATCCAGAAAGTAATAATAATAATAATTTTAATTCCATCAATAATAATAATAATAATAATAATATAAATCATTATTCTTATTTGTCTGCTCGACTGAAAGATATTTTTGCGAATAATGCATTACATATTTATTTAAATAATAATAATAAAAATAATAATAATAATAATAATGAAATAATAATAAAATAAGGAAAATAATATAAATTATGATTTTCTTTCTCATATCGAAGACGAAACTTTATTATCGCGTTATTATAATGTGAGAATTATTCCAAACGAAACGGAAAAAAATGAAAATGAAAATAATAATAATAAAAATAAAAATGAAACGCCGAAAATATTACAAGACACAAAAGAAGTAGTGTTAAGTGATTCTTATTATTATGAATTAGAATATGTGTTATTATTTTCCATGGCGAAAACGATTTTTAGTGTTTTACATCAAAAAAATAAAAAAAATAATGAAAATAAAAATAAATTATTTTCATTCGATTCTTTTTTGATGGAACTTTTTCCAAAGTTGGAAACCGAAAATAATAATAATAATAAAAATAGTGAAAAAGAAGAAAATAATAATAATAATGAAACTAAAATGGATACGTTATTTAATTTTAGTGTTCCCTATCACGAAGAATATTATTCAAAATATATTCATGATAATAATGAAAATGAAAATAATAAAAAAGAAATTCCCCTTACTTTTCAATTATTTCAAGACGATCGACTCCTCAATGACTTTTTATATTATTTCTCCAAAAAAATAATTCAAAATAATAATCGTTTATTTTTATTTCCATTACGTGAATCCCTTTACGTGCCGCCGCCGTCGCTCATTTCACCAGAAATATTACCACCGTATTTTGTTCAAGAATATATTTCCATTTCTGAAAATAATAATCATCATATTAATGAAAAAAATGAAAATAATAATTATAATCATAAAAGGATGGAAGCGCCGTTTCGATTTTTGTCGAATACCATTTCGCCAAGAAATAATTTTCCCTTATTTTTAGATGTATGGAATATTGCCATTATTGCGATTGAACTCGCAAACGATATGTTGGGATTATTTCCTCATTCTCATTTATTTTTAAAAAATAATAATAATAATAATAATTCATTTTTTCAATATTTCTGGAAATGAAATACTGTATGACAGTATTTTTCCGGAATGGTTACATCGGCAGAAAATCCCACTTCCATTTATTTCAAACGAAATTAAAAAAAAATTTTCGAATGAATTTTTTGTATTTGTGTATCAAATTTTTCATTTTTTTGTGTTGGAACCGCAAAAAAATTACGATTCTTTCGTCATAAAAGATTTTTTATTTCAATTAAAATCGTCGAAATGGTTTCAAAATTTATTAGTTTCCTCCGAAACGGATTATTTTTCATTTTCTGAAAATAATTTAAATAATTTAAAAAATAAGGAAGAAAAAGTCATTTCTGTGCCGGAAGCATTGTACGTGGATGCGAGGGAATTATTTTTTCCCAATACGAAAACAATGGAAAATAATAATAATAATAATAATCATATTTACGATAATAAAATTGATTTTCTACGCGATGCAATTCAATTTCACTTTTTAGAAAAATATTTAACGTTTGTCGAAAATATTAAAAACAGTGTTTATCCGAATAAAGAAAATCAGTACAATGTCTTTTTTTTCATTATTTACGAAGAAATTTTATTATTTTTTAACGCGTTAATTAAACAAAAAATCGAGGAAGAAGATCGAAATAAAAGTTTAATCAACTTTGGCGGAAATTATAATGCACACAATGAGGCGCAAAACGTTTATTCTCAATTTTTGAAAATTATGAATCATAATAAAAATGAAAAACAAGAATCTAAAAATAATAATAATAATAATAATACGCGACGAAGTACGTTCGCCTTTCAACAACATTTTTTTTCCAAACGAAAATCTGAAATAAATAATAATAATAAAAAACCGTTTTTTCTATTTTCAGATGAAAACACATTCGATTATTTTTTAAATAATAATAATAATAATAATAAATTAGAATCCGATTCTGTTTCGGATGAAAATGAATTTACGTCCGATACGGAAGAAAAAAATAATTCGTTTGAAAATAATCATCATAATAATAAAAATAGAAAAAGTAGTGAAACTTCTGAAAATAATAATAATAATAAAATTTTAGACGTCACGGAATTGATTTCCGG
Source organism: Angomonas deanei (assembly GCA_903995115.1). Classification (NCBI taxonomy): domain Eukaryota; phylum Euglenozoa; class Kinetoplastea; order Trypanosomatida; family Trypanosomatidae; genus Angomonas; species Angomonas deanei. Next base: position 342,524 of record LR877164.1, read on the forward strand.
AAAAGAAGATGATATTTCTTCCGCGGATAACTCTCCCAATACACGCATGAACGAAACGACCGTCTATCATCATAATAATTTAAATTTAAATAATAATAATAAAAATAGCCATTCTAATTTTGAAAATACGGTACGAAGTTATAATCATCCAAATAATAATTTTTTTCAAAATAAAAAAGATTTATTGTTATTACAACGTCCAAATTTTTTAGGTGTTTTTATTCAAACCGAAGAAACGTTAAAACAACACTTTTCTTTTTCTGAAAATAATCATAATGAAAAAAATGAAAATTAATAATAATAATAATAATAATATTATTGTTCCTGTTGTTCACGATCATCTGCGCTGCGTGAGCGGCTCGACCAGTCTTTTATCGTTTGATATTATACATCATAATAATAATAATAATAATAATAATAATATTCAAAATAATAATTTGAATAAAAATAGAAATCGAAATAAAAAAACAAAACTTTCGTTTCAGTTTGAGCCCAACGTGCCGTTACCTTTTGTCAATAATAATAATAATAATACTAATAATAATAATTATGATAAATATTCTTCCTGTAGTGACGAGGACAGCCCAGACGAGGAACCACTCGTCACGGAGTTATTTCAAACGTTATTAAATTTAAATCAAAATTCAAAATTATTATTTGATTTTTTTTCGCTTTTATTATTAAAAAAAATTAACGAAGGTGAAACGACAAAACTTTTAGTGCCCAATCCCGAAAAAAAATTATTATTAGAACGAAATTTAACTTTCCTTTCGTTTCAAAATAATAATAATAATAATAAGGAAAATCAAAATGAAAAAGTAGAAACTAAACATGAAAATAATAATAATAATAATGAAAATTTCGATGTCAAAGTGATTGAAAACAGTCCCTCTAGTTTTCATAATTACTTAATTGGCAAGTGGATTTTATTACACTGTGTCAACGATTATACGGAAATAAAATATAATAATAACAATAATAATATTAATAATAATAATAATAATTTTCAGCTTTTTCATTTGGAAAAGAATAATTTTAATAATATTTTTGATTTCCGTGGAAGAATGTTCAAAAATACGCGCGGCGTGGCGATTCACAAAGGAATGACGCATAAAACAAGAAATAATAATAATAATAATAATAATAATAATAATAAAAATAAAACAGATGCGTATTATGTGATATAATCATCATCATAATTTATATTTTTATTATTATTATTATTTTTTTTTTTCTCATTGTATTATATATGTGTAAATATTGTTCTATATATTTACGACTCTCATTTTTTTTTTTTATTTGCTATCGTAAAAAAACAACAACAACAAATAAGTAAATATTATTTTCGAAAAAAACGACGAGAATGAAAATCATAAAATCAAAAACTAATTTCCTCTCTTTTATTTTTTTATTTTTTAGAAAAGTAACAAAAAATTAGTAAATTAAGCAAAAATGTCCGACATCAATGCGATAAAAAAAAGCGCTAAAAAAGAAACGACAAATTCCGAAAATAATAATAAAATAAATCTAAAAAAAATAGGCTCTCTTCTTCTCACCAACCTCCCCTTCAATCATCATTCCATCTACGAAGAACGCATTCATAACGTATTACAAATCAATCATTATAACAAAGATAAAAATAATAATAATAATAAAAAAGATAAAAGTAATGACGTCATGAGCGCGTTGCATATCATGGAGGAGGTCGATAATTTAATAATTTCATTTTCCGTAAAAGGCAAAAAAAGAGCGCAAAAATTTCAAAAAATGTTACATCATAATAAAATTTGCGGAAAAAAATGGAACGTACAGTACGTGCCATTATCCGACACGATTTGTAATCAAAATAATAAAAATGAAAATAATCATAATAATAATAATTTAAAAGCAGTCTTAGCGGAAGTGACGTTGTGTCCTCCTTCTTCCTTACAAGTCGCGCACGACACGCTTTCGCTCATCAAAGGATTTCTCACCTTAATTCCAAATTCTGAAAATGAAAATAATAATATTTCTGAAAATTTTGATAATAATAATAATAATATAAAAGTATCCAAGGTGTTCGCTTCCTTCGCGGACGAAGGCTCTGCATTACACGCGAGAGCGTTATTGTCTGGGAAAGTCGTGGCAGGGTCGGGGACACGTATTTTTATCGAACGACGACGGAAATAAAATAATAATAATATTTTCTTTTTTTTTAAATAACGATTAATGAACTATAAACAAAGAAATGAATCAAGTGATTTTTTTTTTTTTTTGGTTTGAATACTGTTTTTTTAGTTTGTTATTTTCATTAAAATTTATAATTAAATACTATCTTTTCTCTCTTTTTTTTTTTTCACTTCTATCTTTTCTAGAAATTACGAAAATTGCTTTTATTATTATTATTATAAATGTCCAGAAACACAAAAGAATTCAACCAAAAAGCGGATTTATTTTCCAAACAGTACGAAACGGAAAAAACAAATCTAGAAAAGTGTTTAGAATCTAAAATTAACGATGATATTAATTTTGTCTGTCAAAAACAACGATCGGAGTATTTAAAAGGTATTGCGTTTATTTTTTGTAAAAAAGAATACGACGCGGCCGTGTCGTGTCAGCAAAAGGCGAAGGAAAAGTGGGCCTCGGACTGCTTTAAGGAAAACGTCAGCTTCGGACAGTGTACGGATAGTGTGTTGAAAAAAATGTATGTTTATAATTTGGAAAAGAATAAAAAAAATCCCGCCGCAAACTAAAATATCAAAAAAAAGTAATTTTTATTTTCACAAATTCACTGTTTTTTTTTTTTTCACAATTATAAATATAAATATTACAAACAGGCAACAAAAATGAAAAAAAAAAAAAAAGTGAATGGCGTACCTTAAAAAAATAGGAGAAATTAAAAATTTTTTTAATTTTTCTTATTTCTTCTTTCCTTTTTTTTTTAATTAATTTAGAATTATAAAAAATGACAGAATACGTAAAAAATTCTCGTTGGGAACTTTTTTTACACGAAAAATCGAAAATATTCACAAATTTATGTCACGAAAAAGAAAATGGATGGAAAAGTGAGGCGCTAACCGCATTATACGAAAAACGAGAAAAAGAAAATGAAAATAATAATAATAATCATTCTGAAAATATTAAAAATGAAAAATAATAATAATAATGTAGGGACGTCTTTCGCCACTGTGGATACCGAATTGTTAGCGGAACGGTATAGAAAACATATAAAATCAAAATTAGAGTCGATTCAGTTTAATTTTTTTGAAAATAATAATAATAATGAAAATAATGAAAAGAGTTTCGTCGACCTTGGCTGTGCCCCCGGCGGTGTTTCTCTTTTTTTATTAAAAGACGTTTTCAAATTCGAAATCAAAAATGAAAATCAAACATTAAAAATTCCTGACGAAATTTTTTATTTTCAAAAAGGGTTTGGCGTGAGTTTAGCGGCGAAGGAAGGTGGCATCCCTCTCAGTCGAGATTTTCAACGATATCAAATCAAAACAATAATAATAATAATAATAATAATGAAAATAAAAAAAAAACCAATTTTTTTTGCGGTAGAGGGAAATGTATTAGAAGAAGAAACTTCTTGGAAAATGATACAACATCATAATAATAATAAAAATGATAATGGATTGCCGTTTTCTTCCGAAAATAATAATAATAATAATACTAAATTTGATTTTATTAACGCTGGTGCGGTTCAAGATTATTTGCAACGACAACACTACGAAAATAATAATAATAATGAAAATAATGAAAATAATAATCCGATTTTGCCGTGGTTTACCCTTTTTTTTCCGCAATTAAAATTTATTTTTCAACATTTAAAGGAAAATGCGCCGTGCATGCTGGTCTACGGCGTCTCCCAGTGTCCCTCGTTGTATCTATTATTACATTTTTTAGAAAAATTAAATGAAAATAATAATAATAAAAAAGAAATTGAATTATTGGAAACGATTCACTCGGCGAAAAGTCCGATTTATATTTTTATTCCACAATTATATAATAATAATGAAAATATTTCTGAAAATAATAATAATAATCATATTAAAAATGAAAAAATGTCATTCTTATTACAATCCTTAGACCCTCACAATACGGAAGTGGTTTCCCCAAATAAAAATTCTCCATTAAATAATAATAAAAATAAAAATGAAATTTTTGAATTAAAACGAAAATTTTGGTTAGCGGAAACGGATGAAAGTTATAAAATTGCAACGGAAACGTTTTTAAAATTTCAATCCAAAATTGAAAAAATTTGGGAAAAAATGAGAATTTATTTGGAAGAAAGACGATTAAAGGCGGAAAAAAGATTTCGAAATAATAATAATGAAAGTGGCGTCGATAAAAAGAGAAAATTATAAATAATAAAATAATAATGAAATGAGATTTTTTTTTTTTTGTATATTAAATAATTAATTTGATTTTTTGGTTTTTTTTTTCTTTTTTGAAAGTCGCATCGTATTGTTGTTATCTATTTTGATTTCCACATTTTTTTTCTCTTTTTTCTTTTTTAAGAAATAATTCGTTTTTTTTTGTTGTTTTGAATTCATTTTTTAGTTCCGCATACAAAAAAAAAAAAAAAAGATACAAAAAGCAAGAAAGTTCATTTTTTACAAAAGAAACATAAACAAGTTTTATTTTTATTTATATTTAAATAAATATTTAAAAAAAATACTTCAAAAAAAAAAAAAATGTTCTATTCCCGTTTTTCGCAGCGTAACGATAGTTCCGTCCATCCCTATAACTTAAATAAAAGTAATGAAATTAATAATAATAATACATTTATGACCCCCAACAGACCGTCTTCCCTCAATACAAATTATAGTGAAATACATTATAATAATAAATTTCAAAATAATCATAATTTAACGCATTTTAGTGTTTCTCCGTTTCCTCGCCGAAACTTTTTTTTAACGCCTAATCAAAATAATAATAATAAAAATAATAATTATCAAAATAATAATAATAATAATAATAATACAGTAAAAGTCCCGAGGAGGCCGTACTCTGCGGATGTGGTGGAACAAAAATATAATCATAATTTAAATAATAATAATTATAATTTAAATCCTAATAGTAATGGGATGAGACCTCGCAGTCCGTTATTTCATCCTGTCCAAAACAACAATAATAATAATGAAAATAATAATAATAATAATTTAGAAATGGAAAAAATAAAAATAGAATTTGTATTTGCCCCGACGGAATCGGAATTTTATTATATTAATATAAATCATAATAATAATTTGCTAAAAAAAGATGTCAATTTAGAAACAATTAAACAAAATGAGTTAAGTCTAATTGATACAAAATATATTTCTTATTTTCCAAATAATAATAATAATTTAATAAAAGAAGTCGTCGACCCGTTAGATCCGCTGAATACCGTAGACGATGAAAATAATAATAATAATAATAATTCTAATAATAGGATAAATAATAATAATAATAATATTTCCATTTCTTTTTTAAATCAGCTAGCGCAAACATACTCTGCCGACCTTCCTCGTTGTTATTTTTATTTTGATGAAGATTTTAATAACTATGTTCAAATTCCTTTTTTCAAAATAATAATAATAATATTAATTTAATTTTCAAGTATGGCTTTCATTATCGTGTGTTATTAGCTTCTCTGAAACCACACGTTATTAATAAAAATCATAATCAAAAAAATAATCAAAATCAAAATCAAAATAATAATAATAATATGAATAATTTTCCTAGTAATATGGTATTACCCACGTTACCGGTGTTGTCGCCGACCGTGTCGCCCAAAGAAGTCGTGAAACCACTAAATGAACGGCACATAACAGAAAAAGAAGATTTGAATATTAATAATAAAAATCAAAATAATAATATTAATAATAATGAAAATAGTGAAAATGAGACTTCCACCGATACAGAGGATTCCGCAGAACAGAGTGAAAAGGAGGATGATTCTCATGTGGATTATAATAATAATAATAATGAAAATGAAACGATTCCCATGATGCTTTATCAAAATCATATTATACATCATAATACAGTCTGCGAAGAGGCGGTCAATATTTTAGAATTATTATCGTCTGAAAATAATAATAATCATCATATCATAAAAAACCCATTTTGTTCCGTTTTTTTCATTCATTCGTTTCATTTTCCGAATCATATTCACATTTTATCAATGATTTATAATTATTTACGTACCAAAGAAAGTTCACTGACCAATGTGAAAAAAGTGATTTCTCAGTGTATTCGGAGCGATGTCGTGAATATGCTCAATCGTTATTTTCGTGAACATAATTCTGAAAATTCTGAAAATAATAATGAAAGTGAACTACTAGTAGTGCCGTATCACTGTGTCCATGCGATTCGTTCTAGCGTGTTTGACGAGCGACCACCCTCCGAAAATAATAATAATAATAATAATAATAATAATATAAATGTAAAATTACATATTTTACACGATTTGTCGGCACAAGAACGGATTCACGAGGCATTTTACAATGTGATTAATACTCCTCCTCATAACCACAAGGAATACTTTCCATTATTGTGGGAGTTGGCAGAGACCGCCTTGAGCGATAACACTTATCCCAATAATAATAAAGATACGGAAACGGAAATCTATCGAGAAGTAGAAGAAAATGAAAATGAAAAAGAAGATGGAAACACCGCAGCGCCACCAGTGCCTATGACGGTGGTCAGTACAATAGTAACCACTACCACAAACACAACTCAAAGAGAAACAGAAATTTTCAAACAAGAAGAGGACGAAATGCAAAAATCATCGAGTAAACTACGTCTGAAGCGAACCTCTACCAAAGAGGGTGTCACCATGACGGCAGTAGAGATGGATGAAAGTGAAGAAATATTTGAAGATAGTAATCATCATCATCCTAATCGAGATGCCTCATCCGACCCATCTCCACCAGAACATGAAAATGAAAAGAATAAAAATCTCGAACAAACCGATCAATTACTTCCTCCGACGATTCCCAATCATCATCATCATCATTACAATATTTCCAACCACAGCCACCCCGACCCCAGTCCGGAGATGTGTTTATTCTCCGAGTACCACGGCATGAACGAGGCCAAGTTGCCAGGTCGTGTGGAACCGCCAGCAATGACGATTTCCAGCTCTGCCAAGACGGATGCACCACTCTTTTCAAATTCCAACGACACCATTGATAATAGTGCGAGTGGTAGTAAGTGCGATGCCTCGACCGGAGACAGTCCACCACTCCCACGGCTGTCGTCGGCCACGCCTAGTCAGTACAGCACCCCAACGGGGCAGCCGCACAACTTTGAGGTCATTGGGATGCTCGACAGCACGCCGCCGCTTAGCACGCCGAACAACTCCATTTTGAAAAAATCGTCCACCAAGTGGGAGGAAAGTTTGCGGAGTGAGGGACGGACGAGTATTAATGTAACGGTGTGTGTGCCGCCGGCGGCACTGCGCTCTACCGGCGAGGCGCCCCGGCCGACCTCGGTGACGGAACTGAAAAACAGCAATGAAGAGGAAAAGCATCATCCATCTCGCGCCAGCACCACCGACATCAAAACAGAAAAGGAATCACAGGAGCAAACTGCCTTGGAAAAAGAAAAGAGCACCACCCAACCAGCAGACCATCCTCATCACAGTAGTCACCATAATGAGAGTACGAATCGATTGAAAAGTAGGGATGATCTCTTCAGCGACAGCGTGACGTGTGAGATTTGCGGAAAACGATTCCTCAACGCAAAAGGCGTAGCCATCCACAAGGGAAAAATGCACGTCGCGGAGATGTTCGGCGACTGCGAGGACTCTCCCCCGCATATTATTGGCAATAGTGGCAGCACCATCCAGAAAGACATCACGTCCAGCTCCTTCGACAACGAAGAAGAAATCATAAAATACAACAAAATTGAGGAAGACCCCTTTGATGATAGTGCAACGTGCGATATCTGCGGGAAGGTATGCTTGAACGCGAGAGGGGTGGCGATCCACAAGGGAAAAATGCACGTGGCAGAAATGTTCGGCCACTGCGAGGATTCTCCTCCGCTAATTAAAAGTCATACCAGTAGTGCCAATGCGAAGGGAGCTGCCTCTAGCGCCGGCGACAAGAGCGGTAGCACGCCGACGGTTCATTCCTCCGTTAGCGCCGATCCACCGCAGAGTAAGGTACCCGACGACAATGACAACCACAACCACAAAAGCGAAGGAGAAGAAACAAAACCCCATCACAAGGAAGACCCCTCCGATGACAGCGTGACGTGCGATATTTGTGGAGAGGTGTGTCTGAACGCGAGAGAGGTCTTCATCCACAAAGGGAAACTTCACGTCGCGGAGATGTTCGGCGACTGCGAGGACTCTCCGCCGCATATTCGCAGCATCACCAGCAGCAGTGCCGGCCACAAGAGCAGTTCCGATAATAAAAGTAACAGCCGCGTCACCGCCACTTCCTCCGCGCCGCTAGACGGAGAAGATACCGACAGCGACGGGGAGACGAGTGAAAGTGAAGTGTTACCGCCTAAAAATGGTAAAACGACGCATAGTAAAATTGCTTCCGAGGATGAAGAGGAAAAGGAGGACAAGTCATCTGAACGGTTACAGGAGACGACGACGACAGAGAGTGACCTTCTCGCCCCACCATCCCTGTTGGACACGACGGAGGAGACCACCGACGAGTCCGCTTTTGCCGCGAATACAGAAATAGAACTGCCAACAAAACAAAACGCCCTCGAAGAAAATAAAACCGAAAAGAAGAAAGAAACCTTTAATGACAGCGCCATGTGCGATATCTGTCTGGCAGTCTTCCCCAACGCGGCGGCGTTAGCCATTCACGTTGGAAAAGAACACGTCACAGAGACATTTCAAGACTGCGACGACGACGACCTCCCTTCCTTTATGCGACAACACAACGACCCCAGCAAGAAGACGAATAATAATAATAATAATAATAATAAAGTGGCGCATGTGCCGGCGGTAGTGGTGGAGGGTCCGGTGACCTCGCTGGCGCACGGTGTGGTGAGTCGCATGATGCCCGTCGATGAACCCTACGATAGCAAAAGTGAGGACGTGCTCTCCTCCGATACGGCCGTCTATGACGACCGGCAACAACCGGGGATACCCCGTCACCGCATCTTTTCCTCCGTCGGCAGTTATGAAGGCAGCGTGCACCGCCCGCAGGAGGGGGAGGGCTCGCCAACGCCAGAGGATGTTTACAGCGCGCCGCTCTGCTTTCAACGGAACAAACCAGTCCCACTGAGTGGCAGCGACAGCGATAGTGTGTCGCCCCTACATCAGGATGGGAAAGGAAGCGAGGTCGACGGGGTTACCGCGCATACCGTCATCCTACGCGGGGATCTCTGGCCTGGGGTGCTCCACAAGTACTCGGAGGAACTCATTTCCTGTTTCCTGCAAGACGTCGACCACTGCCTGGATGCTCTTCTGCAGCGGCGCGGGACGGACGACTGCGAGTTCAACATTGAAAACCTAAACTTTTCGTTTGGCAGCCTTATTGCCAATTTTAACGTACGACAGATTCTGGATGAAGATAGGACGAACCCCATGCAAGTCCCCACCCCCTTTCCGAAGCAAGAGTTGGATAGCTGTCTGCGGCAGTACCCGTACCCCCTCACCCATCAACTACTACAGGTATTTGAAAAAGAGTGCAGCGTGACGGTGGGAGGGTGGGTGACGCTCATTGGGCGTTATGTACAGAGTGCGCTCGCAACGCTAGAGGTGGCGAAACGAAAGCGAAACCCCACAAGCCTCCACGAGTACGACGGCACCTCCGTCTGAAAAACGAAACACTGTTTCCCCCTTGACGGAGAAGCATCCGGTGCTCACGGTGGGTCAACTCACCGGGAAGGCGGACGACCCCAAGTCTGCCGTCGGCCACTACGTCGACGATCAAAACAAACTCCACCAGCAACAACAGGCCAAGGAGCTATCCCCCAAAGAAAAAAAGAAGGATAGTGTGCTGCTGCCCTCTATTACGGTAAGTGAAAAGAGGGAGTCCGCCACGACAAAGCCATTTTATAATCAAAGCGCGAATGATAACCCACTCGTGAACATTCCTCGTCCACCGGCAACTACTCCTACTACTACTACGAATACAAACAATAACAACAATACGAATAATAAAAAGAATACGACCGCTCGTTCAGGGGTCGATAAGAATGGATTTCGTGAGGGTACGATTCAGATGGGGTTCCGCGGAAAAGTATGGCCCTTCATCCTCTCCGACCACCACGCTGCGTTCAAGTCTATCTTTGTCAGCGATTGCTACAAGCAGCTGTGGGAGGGATACGAAAAGGAAAAGGCCCGTGCGGGGCAGCCGGCCGTCCTCAAGACCATTGCACTGCCGATTGTGAACACCACCAGTAATACGAATAATAATAATAATAATAATGTGAAACCAACCTTGAACACCGTGGTGGTGAGCGCCGACTCTATCGGACAGTTCATTCGTATCAAGAGTGTGGTGTTCGCCGGGGTTAACGCCAGTTCGACGAAAAGTAGTGAAAAAGGCGTTTCCATCGATTTAGTCATTTCCTACTTGGAGTCCTTTTTATCGTTTGAGAAGATTCAATCTATTTTAGTGGAAGAAGGAGAGTTTGAGGGTGTGTGGCGCTTCTACGCGTTACGGAAACAGGAACGGAAACTCACCATGACCAATCGAAATAATTTAATGAATAATAATAATACTAGTACAAGTATGGCACGACGTCCGGCCGGGGAGGCGGTCTTTTCCAGCTGCGAGGTGGGGTTTGAGGGGGAGAAGAAAAAGAAGGAAAAGGGTAAAAATAAAAAATAAAAACAATGTGAAATCTCTTCCTCCCCCCACCAGAAAAGCGGAAATACAAAACAATCTATAAACACACACAGGAAAATAATAATAAAAAATAGTTCACTGCTGAGACGCTACTCGCTGAGCAACAACGGGATACCGCCATACGATAAAGGCGAACATCAAACTAATAATAATAATAATAATAATAATAAAAAAACGCACAAACATGAAAAATAAATATTTATATATATAAAACAGTGTAGGACTATGCGAAACACAGTATTAACCTCTCTTTTTTTTTTTTTTTACCACTTCATTTTTTATATTTGACCCTATACCCACTTTTTTTTTTTTTTTTCGTATACTACCGATTGTTTTTTAGTTTTCTGCCATTTTTTTTATTTTTATGTTTCACTCGTTTACTAAATCATCATTGAAGTATATATTTTTTTTTCACTGCTCAATGAAAAAAAAAAAAAATATCATAACAACACAACATTATACCCATTACATGTACCATTCTTGTACTTTTTCTTTTGCCTTTTCTACTCCATTTTTTTTTTTTTTAAATATTGTTATCGGAATCAAAAACAAAAAAAAATTATGTGTCATCCATAACAGTAACAAAGATTTTAAAAAAAAAAATCTGAAAAAAAAAAGTGTAACATACATGCAGGTAGACCTATATTTTCTTTTTCTCAAAGTCAATTACAGGTACAATAATGACAACAATCGCATTTTTTTTTTTTTAATAAAAAAAAATTGGGGTACGAAGAATGGGACTGCTGTGATGTATCCCTTTAGCGCACTAAAATAACTTTTCCCCTTTTTTTTCTTCCTACTTCTTTTTCCTTTCACGAGATCTTTTAATAGTTTATCGATCATCTATGTTTGATTTTCTTTTTTTCCCACTACTTTCTTTTTCATTTCTTCTCTTTCTTTTATTACTGCGTGTTATGAACAAAAACACAAATAGCACCGAACATACAAAAAATAACCAACACCGAGATATCTCGTATACCATGTTCTCCGACTTTGTGAAGGAGGTGAGCCGTAGAAACAAAAGGAAGGAGTTCTCCTGCGGGAAACTCTTTATTACCTTTTTTTCTTGCTTAAAGAAGGAAAGAGGGTCATTTTTTGAAATGACGGCGCCCGTAAAGTTAATTATTTTACTTTATTGGGCCAGAAAGACGGGTGACGGTGTGGCCGCCGCCGTGCCCGCGGGCCTGACGCCCAAGGAGGCGGCGCAGTACAGGACGGAGGTGATGAGGGACCTGTGGGTCGAGGCCGGCATCGAGGACAGACTAACGGAGCCCATCCCCCTGGAGGAGGACCTCCTGGAGCAGCTGAACGAGTACTTCATGGAACGCATCGTCCAGCAGCTGCGTGTCGCCCTGAAAGACGTACCGGTGTTCGAGGGGGAGGAGAAGGAGGTGGTGTCTCTGCTGTCGCTGACGCCCATGTTCTTGTTCCTGGCACGAGCGCTCCCTGCCAGAGGGCAGCGAACGTTTACGGACGAGGAGATCCCAAGTCTGCTCCAGACCTCTCTCCTGTCCGACGCGGAGGTGGAGGCGATTGTCGGGCACTACGGTCTATTTCAGGCGGACAACATTGCCACGGACGGGGCACCACCGCCCCCCATCCCCCTCGCCGACCTTTTGTATGTGGAGTTCTGCTCCTACTTTTTCCGAAGCGTGTATCGCGACTGGTGTCACTTTGTGTTCAGCAAAGTACGCAAGACGAGAGAGACCCAGTGCGTGTTCTTCACCTGTTTCGCACTTTTTCTGCAAGGTAAGTGTGTTCCGCCGACGACGACGATGCTGCTGCCCCACTTCATGCTGTCGACCGCGTTTACCTGTGAGGCGGCGCGACAGTTCGGGGCGGAGGACCCCTCCAAGCCCCCTCTGTTGCAGCTCTCTCTGGATGCGGTGACGGACGAGTACTGCCAGCCGAGGGAGGGCTGCGACGTCACGGAGGGGGAGGAGGAGTACATGCGCAATATGCTGCTGCCGGTGAAACTGTACGCGGACGGGAAGGTGTACTGCCTGCAGCAGGTGTTGAGAAGTGTGCTGGGCGAGGTGGAGGTGCGGGTGCGGGGCCGCGACGAGTGGGGCCACAACGAGTTCTACCTGCTGCAGCAAAAGAGCGCGCTCCTCCGTCTGGTGGACCCTTTCCAGGACAGCGCACATCGCTTCTCACTCGTGACGTACGCCGCCGTGGGGCTGCTGCTCCGGGACGGTACCATGCGTCCAGTCTCCCCGCTGGACATGCTGCCGCGTGCGGACCTTCTGTCCTCGCCGAATATTGCCAAGTGCTTTGGGTACCTGAGCGATCTGTTGGGCACCGGAGGGGCGTACGCGAGGGACTGCGGCCGGGCCATCTCGGGACTGACGGGGTGCGGCGGAAAGGAGAGTCTGGGGGCGATGGTGGCCGACGAGGGTGGTTTCTTGTACGAGTACAGCATGGCGCTGGAGTGCCTGCAGCGTCTGTTTTCGCCTCTCATGAGCGAGAACGGGACGGCGACGATACACCCTGTCGTGAAGGCGCTGGTGTGCGCCTTGCTGCCGGAGACGGACCTGACGGACTCGGTGGTCTGCTCTCTGCTGGATAAGTGCGACACGCGGAGGGAGGAGGTGGAGGCGGAAAAGCGGGCGGGGGCGACGAGCGAGGGAAGGATGACAGCGTCGGAGACCGGACTGCTTCTCACGCGCCGGTACCTCGGCCTGTGGTCTGAGGAGAAGGAGCTGGAAGGCGATGCGATGGGGAAGCTCAGCGATATCTTCCGTCTGTTTTCAGAGGGCACATACGAGTACACCGAGGAGGACCTCCTGCGTACCGACCTCCTCCGCACGCTGAATTCCCCTGCCGTGGAGGAACCGATGGATATGAACACCGACGCTGTGCGGTGCGATGAACTGATCACGGGCGAGGTGACAAAGCACTACAACGCGCTCATGAAGCAGCTGCCCGTGGCTGCCCTGAAGGATGACGACACAGGACAAGCGCTGAGAGAGTTCATACGACAACACACGTACCTGTACAAGGTGCAGGCGGGGATCGATCGAGTGAAAGAAAGGCAACTGGAGTATAGTATGGGTGTGATTGATGGTGGGGTGAAACCTGAGAAAGAGGCTCAGCTGGCAACAGACCTGAAAGATGCAGAAGATCTGCGTGAGACGTTTGTCTGCAAGGAGTGCAGTCAGTCGCATCGACCGAAAAACCTCGATTGCGTGTTTTGCCTCGCCCGGCGTCTGTTCGGCCCCAGCAGCACTCTCTACAAGAATCTGTTCGGGGAGGACTCGGCGCGCTATCGCCCGACGGACCCCAGCCGTGCCACAGAGGAGGTCAATCTGAACGAAAGGTTGATGCCGAACAACCGTAGCCACACGGTCTACTTTGAGAATATCTGCCGGTACGTGTTGGAGGACATTTTTAACGACGCGTGGTCGACCATGCACACCCTGATGGAGGACAGCCTCGCCAGCGTGAAGTCGCTCCTCACCGATTCCGCCGTCAACAGTGTGGACGTTTTTAACGACCGCATACGAAGTATCAAGGAGGGCTTGAGGGAGGAAGTCGGCGGCCGCTTCGGTGCGGCGGAGTGGACGACTGAACAGAGGGAGCTGGTGGAGGAGTTCACCGAGAACCTGTTGAAGCACGTGGACGCGTATGCAGAGGAACTGTCGCCGATTCTGGAGACGAAGTTACTCCGTGAGGCAAAACCGAATGTGACGGTGGGCACCGACCCCACTCTCGCGGACCCATCGGAAAAACTGATCATTGTGACGGGCTACAGCTTCAGGGTCTCCGAGGTGCTGAGGCGAGCGGAAGAGCTGGTGCGGGGGTCGGAAAAGATCAGAAAGATTGTGTTTGCGGCCGACTGGGAGTTGTTTCTGGATGAGGATGTGGTGCTAGAGAGCACTGCGGTGGCGTTTTCAGCGCCGAACTTGATCACCTGCGACCCCGCTGAGCCCTCCCGTGTGAGCAAGAAGGGCGAGACGCTGTTTCCGGTGACGGTGGACACGAGCGGCCGTAAGGGGGCGGACGGCGTGGAGCAGCCAGGAGACTTTTCCGAGGCGGCGGCTAGCAAACGGCGCGGTGTGTCTGGAACGAGTGCCGGCATGATTGACTTGTCGAACGTGGGAACGGTAATCGGTAAGCTGAACCTCCGCGCGAACGGCGGCGACGGTGGCGACGGAGCGAATGGGAGCGACGGCAAAGACGGCGCGGACGGTGTGGATGGCGAGGAGAGAGACAGTTATGTTGAACCTTCTGTTTATTCAAAAGTGGTGGTGATCTTCCCGACGGATCCTGCACCACCTGGACGGGGCACAAATGCGACGTACGGAGGGTTCGGCGGCGAGGGCGGCCGTCCCGGTGCTATCGTTCTCCCGCGTGATGCCAGCAGCGCTCCGCTGTTGTCGGTTTCCGCTGATAAGGGTCGCAACGGGATGGATGGGAAGAACGGCCAGCCCGGAAAGTGCGGACGGCACGGCAATGAAGCCATGGTGAATGTGTTCACGCATATCCCGCGATATTTTGGCGGTGCTGATGTGACTCGTGTGCGTGGCTACACCAGCGAACCTGACACGGAACAAGGGGCCCGACGGGTGTGCGGAGTGACGGACGGAAAGTATTGGAAGGAAAACTGCACACACAACATTTACAGTAACCGAGCTTATCCCAACCTCACGCGAGACTGCGGCGGACCGGACTACCTAAGGACGGGGGGACGGCTGGTACGGCGGTCGGACTACAATGGCAGACTGGCTGGACACCAAGTGCCAATGGCGGCCGCTGCTGCATCCACGACGATTGACTTTCACGCACTTGCCTCTGTGAACCCGTGCCTCAAGGAATCGGTCGCTGGAGGGATCGCGGCCGGTGCTCCACTGCCTAATAAGAACTACGATGCGTACATGGAAAATGTCAGCGACGGACTCGAGAAGCGACGACAGCTGCAGCTGCATGTCATCACGACCCTCGACATGGCGTCCCTAGTGGAGCTGTCCGTTGAAACGGCGGTGAGGGTGAGCGAGAGATTCAGTGACTCGGAGTCGTTGAAGGGCAAACTGGAGAATGCAACCGACATTCACCTGTTGCTGCCAGCGGTTGGCTCCTCGCGGTGCATCCTGCGGTGGCTGGAGGACCGTCCTGAGGAGGTGCACACCCAATTCCGCTCCTATCTGGCTGAGTTTTCAGCCAAACGGTGGCCGCTGCACGGTAAGAAGTTGGACAGTGTGAGTGCGGAGTCGCTCATTCCTCTGGTGGAGCTGTACGGCAAGTTGAGTCTGCTGTTTGTTGAGCATTACAGCAAAGGGGATGCGCCGTCCCCGTCGGCCGAACTGCGCGGGGCGTTCCTGCGGTTTCGCCGCGTCTGGCCGTACTTCACCTCCTCCTTCGTTGCCTCGCTTCAGTCGGCGGCGCAGAATCTTTCCATGGACGTCGTGGTCCGCCTGTGCTTCGGACTGCCGACCGGCGTGGGCGGTTGCGTAGAATACTTGCGACTTCTATTCGCCAAGACCACCCTGCTCCATCAAGGCACGAAGTGTGCCTCTCTCCTGGAGGAGGAGTTGCTGGAGCCGCCCACCGACGCTAATGCGCCGATTGGACTGTCACAGGTGAGGCAGCAAATAGAGACGTTGAACACCTTTAACTGTTCCACGCAGGAAATCCAGGGCGTGTTCGGGGAGACGCTGGGCCCTCTAGATGTGTCTTTTCTCATCCAGCTAATGCAGTCCCCTCATTACGCCCAGTTGGCGGAGGCGGCGGATACGAGAAACAAACTTGCATTCTTCTCCGCGGATGTGGAGACGTTGTACAAGGCGTGCTTGGGCATTTCGACAATGAAACCGCAGCGGTGCGAGGGGCAAGTGAATGCGGCAGTGGCCGTCTTGACGAAGTTCGCGGAGTTTTTCTTGCAAGGCCTCTCTGAAGAGGGTGGGGATGAGCCGACGGAGGGGGATACCTTTTTTCTTCTGTTTAGGACGGAAGTGGCTTTGCTGCTCAAGCACGCGCGCTACTTCACGAGGACACTGCCTGCCGTATGTAGAGGTTTGAACGGAGTACTCGCCAACCTGCATTGTGCGTTGGAGAGGCAGTGCCTCCAAAACGTGAAGCCGTCTGATCCCACCGCCACACGGCAGAGAAGACTCACGTGGTTCTCTCTGTGGGTGGACTACATGCTTTCGGACGAAAAGCAACCAGAACCGGACTGCCTCTCAAGGTTTAACGAAGTCCTTTGGGACTCTATCCAGTGCGTCGATGCGACCGTGTTTTCTGCGATTTCTCGCAAGGAACTATTGACGTGGAACCATTTGGTTAACTTTTCGCTGGAGAAGGCGGAGGACCGGTGCATCCCTCAGCACGACCTGTGCGTCTCGTGGACGACGGGGGTGCAGTTTCCCTTGCGGAAGAGTGGCGCGCTGTCGCGCATGTATCAGGCGTCCAGTTTCTTTTTTAAGTTTCAATGCCTGCGGCTGGACCGACGGTCTCGGATAGAGAAGTGCATGCCAGTCGTACTGTGGGTCAACGAGAGAAGCGACGTGTTTGAGGCCAAGAGTGTGTCTCACTGCGTCATTTGCGGCCCGGGGAGCGCCAGACTAAACCGCGAGGGAGAACTGCTGGATGCCTGCAGAGGTAGCGGCAAGGTGCCGTTCTCCCGCTGCCACTGCCCGACACACGCGGAGGCGGAGTCGAAAATCAAACGCGCGACGGCGCTTGCGGGTGTGTCCGGCGCGGAGGAGGAACGGGAGAGCATGATACGGAACTGCCAGCTGTCGCACGGGATCTCCTCCCTATTCTTCCACCTGGACGTGCTGTGTTGCCTGGAAAGT
Organism: Angomonas deanei; assembly: GCA_903995115.1. NCBI lineage: Eukaryota > Euglenozoa > Kinetoplastea > Trypanosomatida > Trypanosomatidae > Angomonas > Angomonas deanei. The sequence continues at coordinate 360,111 of LR877164.1, forward strand.
GATACTGCCGCACTGGCGGCGATGGCAGCCGGGGACGACGGAGGCGGTGATACCCTTGGTGGTCTGCGGCCGTGGCCGGCGGAAGATCCTCTGAAGCCCACCACCGCTGACCCTGACCCCTTGCAGTGGAGGGAGAAGCTGGTCCCCTTTCTTGAGTTCCGTGGGCGATATGCCGTGGGGGCGGATCGCAAGCCGCTGCTGGAGTATCTGTCCCGTCGTGACGAGGGTCTCAACCCCCCACCCAACCTTCACCACAGTCCCTCCTTCCGCGAGGCGTTGAAGCGAGTTGGAGACGCCTCGGACGGCGTCCCCGCCGCGTTGACCAGGAAGCTGATCGAGGACGAACTTTTGTTTCTGTACCCCCACGGAGCCATGCTGTTTCAAAAGGTTCTTTCTATTTTTCCCGCCGATCGCGCGGACGAGATCGCCTCGCGGTGGTTGTATATGACGGTCGAGTGGTGGTTGCCGAAATCCCTCGAGGTAGGGTTTACCACCTGCATGACGCTTTGCCTCAAAGATCCAGACTTCTTTGTGGATGAGTTGCCCCGACTTTGCCGCCGGCTGCGCCACTGCGACTCCACCTGGCTGTGGTTTGTTCTGCAGATTATACTGAATGAGATGACCGGGGCTGCACCGTGCAGCCTACCGATGGAGAGCGACACGGTACGGCCCTCCATCAGCTTCGACGGGGAAGAGCTCGTGATGCTGATGGGGGCGCTGGAGGGCCTCCCCGCTTATTACGCGGAGCAGTTTTACCGCAAGTTTGACCCCGTGAAGGGCGATGTGACGCTGAAGGAAGTGTTTCATGACATCCTCCAGGTCTCCTTCGAGGCTGTTTTTGACCGGTGGATACGTGTCCTATACGTTGGCGTAGAGAATGGGGCGTCCAGGGTGAAGAAAGCACACGACACGCTCCGGGCGTGGCTGTATGAGCTGGACGAGACCCAGTATGCCTCCTTCCGCTCCTTCCTGCGCTGTTTTTCCGCGGGCAGCTTGGTTCTGCTGGAGAAACTGATTGATGTGTTTGCGTCGAACGTCTTCGATCCAGTGGATTTGTTTTCACTAGTGGAATCTTTGCTTAAAACACACCACATGGGGAGACAGGCTCCCGCGATCATGGAGGCGCTGAAGGTTGAAGAAGGAAAGGTTCGGAAAGATATGAAAAATATTCCCAAACAGCCGGTGTCCTTTGGGGAACTGGTGCGGAAGCTACCGGAAATGAAAAATGACGTGGATCTGGCCAAGGTGGTATACGAGTATGTCAGCCAACTTGCGGCCGACGAGGGGAAGCTCGTCGCGGAGCGCCGTTCGTTTAAGAAGGAGTTTGCAAAGAACCTGTCAGCGGCCGAGCGCGTCCGCGGTGCGCCGGAGTCCGCTGAGGAGCGGCAGTGGAGGACTGACGACAAGAAGGGAGCGGCCCCCATTCTGCAAACTCTCGCAGTTATTATCGCGTGCCTCCAGCGGGAGAAAAAGGTGACGCTCCACCCTGTCCAGGTGCTCGCCGTGTGCACGACGTGCAAGAAGCAGACGCTAGCGCAGATTGAGACCGGCGAGGGCAAGACTTTCCTTTCGGCGTGCGTGTTGGCTTTCAAGGCGTATTGCGGGTACAAGGTGGACTGCGTGACGAGCAGCGAGAGCTTGGTGATGGCATTTACGACGGAGACGACTCCCTTCTTCAAGGCTCTCTTTGGCGAATCCACCGGCGGTCGTGCCTTCTCCGCGAGCTCGGCCGATTCGACCACCAAGTTGGAGTGTGTGTTGTTCAGCACGATGGGGACGTTGATGAGTGAGACGCTGCTGGGCCAACGAAAGACGCGGAACAGTCACTGCCCCTGCCTCCTCCTTGACGAGGCGGACCTCCCGATGCTCACGCACCTGGGCCACATGCTGTACACGGCGACGGAGTGGACCCCGGGGTTTAAGCTGTCGCAGGCCACCCCTTCTCTTTTGCTGACTGCCACACGCGAGACGAACGCCCAGACGAAAAGTGACGAGGAGCTGCATCAGACGCTGCTGGACGAGTTTTTCAAAATTGTGGGCACGAATGGTACCGAGGACGTTCACGGGACTCGTTCCACCATTCTGAACCGGGAACGTGCGGCACGCTTCGTCAGCTCGTGTCTGAGGAGCGTGAACCAAATGAAGGCGAACGTGGACTACGTGCTGGAGAATAACGATTCCGTACCTTACGACAGCTCCACCGGCGAGACGCAGCAGAACATGGTGTGGAAGGATGGACTGAGCGAGTTTATCGCGATGGCGAAGGGCGTTCGTGTGCTGAACGAGACCATCTCGCCCAATTTCCAGTCCACCCTCGACACCATCGACCCCTACGGCAAGAATGTGATGGCGATCACGGGCACGGTGGGCTGCTGGCGGTCGAGGAAGCTCTTCTCGGAGGCGTATGGACTGAAGACGGTTCGGTTTCCCCGTGCCTACCGCCGGCGGTTCGAACTGCTGCCATCGGTGGCATGCACGTCCGTCGGAGACCACTTGGCGGCGATCACAAAGGAAGCGGCGGCGTCCATGGCCAGGAGCCAGCCGGTGCTCGTCATCGCCAAGACACACCAAGATGTGTTTGACATTGTGAATTCCCTGAAAAACGGAGGAATCCCCACCTCGAGGATCACTCAGTACATGGGCGGTGACAAACCGGTGTTGCACCGTAGCATCGCGGGCGTTATTGTTTCCACCCCTGTTGCGGGGCGCGGAATGGACATTAAGATACCCGTGACGTTTGGTATAGTTGGTCTGCACGTGATTCTGACGTATGCCTGCGCGACCCGCGAGAGACAGCAGGTGTTGGGGCGGTCCGCGCGGCAGCGAGACATCGGCTCTGGCCGCATTATCGTCTTGGTGGAGCGGGCAGACGACCTTTACTTCACGGCGCTGAACGAGGTGACGGCGGTGGAAAAGCGGTCCCTGGCTCGCGTCTACGCCAACGACATCCCAGAGATGCACTTGGAGAGCTACCTCAAAACGTTTTTCGTGAAGAGAGTGCACGCCATATTGCGGCGGTCGTCTTTTGATGACATCGACCGAAAAGCCTTGCGGGCTGTCATGACGATGCGGTACGGTGACTGGGCGTCGTGCCACCAGAGCCTTATCAGCAAGGGGAAGCGAAATGGAAAGCGGATAGAAAGATTGCTAAAGGTCTTCCAAGAGGCTATATTCGACCCTCTCGAGAAGCACTTGCACCGGTACAACAATAAGCGGGATAAACTACATCTTTTCCTCCGCGACGAGGATGAGTGCCTGTGCTTTATGAAGACGTGCGTGTCGGAGCGGCGTCCGCTGAAGGACTACTTGGGTGTACTGGAGAAGTACACGGAGAAGCGCTATAATGTGTTCGGCTCGATCCCGTTACGATTGACCTACGAGTATGCGAAACAGGGGAAGAGGTCAGAGGCGCGGAAGTACGGCAGACAGACGATCAGCATTCTCCGAGATTTCAGAGGCAAGTTGAGCGGCATGAGAGACACCGCTTCCGAGGTGCTCCAGCTGACGGGAGGGGCGGACGCGGTGCTGAAGCACTACGACGACATGAAGGATTGCTTGGATGCACACGTGAATGCTCTGGTGAACCTCTTTGGCACAGGAAGCGTCCATCCATACATGTTTAAGTTCACCTATCGCAGTGGAATAGAGTCCACAGAGATCTTCGACAGACTTGTCAAGGCCGGGTGGTTTGAGGAAGGTGTTGTTCTCGAAGGATACGAGGAGAAGATACGACAATCAGATATTGTGCAACGGATTGCTGGCCCGAAGGCGGACGATCTCCTGGAGCACTTTCACCGGCATAAAACAAAAGCATTTGGGCTTTCCTTCTTTAGCAAGCTGCCGCTCCCCGAAACTTCACCGGACGAAGACGGAGAGGATGAAGAAAAACTGGACGACAGGCGTTACCAGCTTTTCTACTACCTGGAAGAGTGTGGTGCGTTGAAGGGGTTTGGCATTTCTGACAAACTGCAAGAAAAGAGTCGTGAAGGGGTTCATGCGCTGGCAGAGGAGGACGGGGATGCGACATCCGCTCTACTGAATGCGATAGGAGTGTTCAACAATGCCAACTACCCGGCGTATGACGTGGACCTCGTCGACATACCGGATGCAATAATCCAGCTGAACGGCGGTGCAGAAGAGGACTCCAAGGTTTCCTCGGTTCACATGACCATTCCGTCCGGCCACAAGAAGCTAGCACCGTTCTGCCTCGAAAAGATGATTGTGCTGAAGAAGGCGAAGAAGAAGGTTCACAAGTGGTGGCGCATACTGGGAATGGTGTTGTTGATCGCGGCTGTCTTTGCCGCGGGAGTGTTTATGATGTACACTGGAGGACTTTTTTTAACGAGTATAGGAAGCTCTCTGATAGGGTTGGCGACGGGCCTACTCGGGTATGCCATGGCCACCCCCTTTTCGTCTTGGTCGCTAGGAAACCTTAAAAGAATCGCTTGGGATTCCATGAAGTCGGCCGGGATCTCGTTACTCACGTTGGGGGTTCTCAGCTATGCCAAAACGCTTTCGTGGGTCCAGGCGCTAATGAAGCACGCGAACGACGCTTATGAAGCCGTCATTGGTAAGGTTAGGCCGCTGTGGGAATCGGTACGGAATAAGGTGGCGGATGTTATCAAGTATTTCAAGGAGAGTCGGGTTGGCCAGCTGTTCTACGGACAGAGCGCAACCTATCTACAGGCGTTGGGACGGAGCGCTCTGGGCGTTGGTCGCCAGCTAGCGAGGAATATACTCTCCAGCCGGGTGGTGCAGCAGGTACAGAAGCGGATTAGCGAGTGGTACAAGGAGAAATTTACGCGCTATGTGGAGGAATACTTTGCGGCTGGTTTTAAGAAAATGTGCATCTTTGTACGGAAGACCCTCGGAAACGACAAGTACTTGAGGTTTCTGAATGCCATACGAAAAGGCGCACCGTGGAAGATACTGGTGGGGAAATACAGACAGTATTTCAAGCTCGTCTGCAATTCTCTTTTTGACTCTGCTGAACTGCACAGAGGGCAATCCATAGGGAAAAGCAGCCAGGCCATGAATGAGGCACTGCAGGGTTCGGGAGGCTTTTTTACAGCAGCCCGGACGTCGTTTCATCATGAGAAGGAGGCGAAGGCAATGGAAACCATCTCCAAGTATAAGCGGCTGCACGCCACCTGCATGGCGGGAAAGGATGTCGTCAACATGGCGCGAGTAGAAACGAGCGTGAAGAATGCGTGCGAGAAGAATTTAGAGGCGATCGAAAAGGGCGAACTGTATCGGGAGGCATGGCGGAAGGGAAGCGAAGCGAGGTGCGACGGAGACTGGGGGAACAACGATCCCGGCAAGCTGTTGCTGGAGCAGATAAAGACCAATATAGTACACGAGGCGGGCGCCACGATGACGAGAACGATCACGAATACCTTCTCGCAGCTGGAGTCGGCGGCGTTCGACTACGAACAACTCTCCAGAGAAAAGGAGAAGTACGACGACAAAAATTCGGCTTTTATTCGTCGGTGGTTCACATCTCCAATAGGCGCCTACAACAACCCCAGCGATGATCTCACTTCCGCTGTGGCGAATATCATCCGTATGGGTGGTTCCATCACACAGTGTAACTTAGACGGCATAGAGGTGGACCGCAATCTAGTGGACGCCCTTCTGCAGCGCGTGTCCCCTGGCGTTTCGTCGTGGAGCGCGAAGGGGCTGGAGGGGGAGCGGGTGAATTACGTGCACATCAACCCTTCGGCCGACAGGAACGATGCCACGACGGTGTACCGCCAGCTCCTGAACAGCGGGAGCTCCCGGGTGGTGATTGACTACGAGGGCAAGTACGCGAAGAGCATGGGAGAGGAGGTGGGGCAGATGCTCCGAGGGGAGGGGATAGAGGTTCGCACCGGACCGGCGTCCACGGCGCGGCTGACGGAATACTTGCGACAGGTAACGAGCGCGAGGGGTCCTGCCATGTCGAACGCACGCCCCCCCGTCGTCGACTTGCATTTACTGTTTTTCTATGCTAAACTGTATCAAAACGAAGAAGACGTGCCCCCTGAAATATAACGAACGTGGGAAACCACAACCACAGCAAACTGCCACATGACGTGTGTGTGTGCGTCTGTGCTCCACTGGAGCGTACGACGGCAGTTCTGTTTATATAGGCAATCAAACTAGCAATAGTAACATCAACGTAAAATACTATAGTACAAGCAGTAAATACTGTATATATTTTCTCTTTTCAGGTCCATAACAAGTATACCCTTCATACGACAGCCCATTTCCTCCCTCTTTTTTGTCGTTTATTATTACTATTAGTATTGTTGATCGTCTTGAAGTAATAAATCTTTTTCTCCCTCTCTCTTCTCGCTTTTTTCGAACACTTTCTAGTGTATCGATCAGATAGGTCTTTTTTTTTTGTTTCTTTTCCATTTCGTTTTTTTTTTCCTGCGTATTTTAGCCAATATCACAAATAGCACCGAACATACAAAAAATAACCAACACCGAGATATCTCGTATACCATGTTCTCCGACTTTGTGAAGGAGTTGAGTCATAAAGACAAGACGACATTTTTTTCCTGTGGGAAACTCTTTATTACCTTTTTTTCTTGTTTAAAGAAAGAAAGAGGGTCATTTTTCGAAATGACGGCACCCGTAAAGTTAATCATTTTACTTTACTGGGCCAGAAAGACGGGTGACGGTGTGGCCGCCGCCGTGCCCGTGGACCTGACGCCCAAGAAGGCGGCGCAGTACAGGACGGAGGTGGTGAGGGACCTGTGGGTCCGCGTGGCGGCCGGCATCGGGGACAGACTAACGGAGCCCATCCCCCTGGAGGAGGACCTCCTGGAGCAGCTGAACGAGTACTTCATGGAACGCATCGTCCAGCAGCTGCGTGTCGCCCTGAAAGACGTACCAGTGTTCGAGGGGGAGGAGAAGGAAGTGGTGTCTCTGCTGTCGCTGACGCCCATGTTCTTGTTCCTGGCACGGGCGCTCCCCGCCAGAGGGCAGCGAACGTTTACGGACGAGGAGATCCCAAGTCTGCTCCAGACCTCTCTCCTGTCCGACGCGGAGGTGGAGGCGATTGTCGGGCACTACGGTCTATTTCAGGCGGACAACATTGCCACGGACGGGGCACCACCGCCCCCCATCCCCCTCGCCGACCTTTTGTATGTGGAGTTCTGCTCCTACTTTTTCCGAAGCGTGTATCGCGACTGGTGTCACTTTGTGTTCAGCAAAGTACGCAAGACGAGAGAGACCCAGTGCGTGTTCTTCACCTGTTTCGCACTTTTTCTGCAAGGTAAGTGTGTTCCGCCGACGACGACGATGCTGCTGCCCCACTTCATGCTGTCGACCGCGTTTACCTGTGAGGCGGCGCGACAGTTCGGGGCAGACGACCCCTCCAAGCCCCCTCTGTTGCAGCTCTCTCTGGATGCGGTGACGGACGAGTACTGCCAGCCGAGGGAGGGCTGCGACGTCACGGAGGGGGAGGAGGAGTACATGCGCAATATGCTGCTGCCGGTGAAACTGTACGCGGACGGGAAGGTGTACTGCCTGCAGCAGGTGTTGAGAAGTGTGCTGGGCGAGGTGGAGGTGCGGGTGCGGGGCCGCGACGAGTGGGGCCACAACGAGTTCTACCTGCTGCAGCAAAAGAGCGCGCTCCTCCGTCTGGTGGACCCTTTCCAGGATAGCGCACATCGCTTCTCACTCGTGACGTACGCCGCCGTGGGGCTGCTGCTCCGGGATGGTACCATGCGTCCAGTCTCCCCGCTGGACATGCTGCCGCGTGCGGACCTTCTGTCCTCGCCGAAGATTGCCGAGTGCTTTGGGTACCTGAGCGATCTGTTGGGCACCGGAGGGGCGTACGCGAGGGACTGCGGCCGGGCCATCTCGGGACTGACGGGGTGCGGCGGAAAGGAGAGTCTGGGGGCGATGGTGGCCGACGAGGGTGGTTTCTTGTACGAGTACAGCATGGCGCTGGAGTGCCTGCAGCGTCTGTTTTCGCCTCTCATGAGCGAGAACGGGACGGCGACGTTGCACCCTGTCGTGAAGGCGCTGGTGTGCGCCTTGCTGCCGGAGACGGACCTGACGGACTCGGTGGTCTGCTCTCTGCTGGACAAGTGCGACACGCGGGGGGAGGAGGTGGAGGCGGAAAAGCGGGCGGGGGCGACGAGCGAGGGAAGGATGACAGCGTCGGAGACCGGACTGCTTCTCACGCGTCGGTACCTCGGCCTGTGGTCTGAGGAGAAGGAGCTGGAAGGCGATGCGATGGGGAAGCTCAGCGATATCTTCCGTCTGTTTTCAGAGGGCACATACGAGTACACCGAGGAGGACCTCCTGCGTGCCGACCTCCTCCGCACGTTGAATTCCCCTGCCGTGGAGGAACCGATGGATATGAACACCGACGCTGTGCGGTGCGATGAACTGATCACGGGCGAGGTGACAAAGCACTACAACGCGCTCATGAAGCAGCTGCCCGTGGCTGCCCTGAAGGATGACGACACAGGACAAGCGCTGAAAGAGTTCATACGACAACACACGTACCTGTACAAGGTGCAGGCGGGGATCGATCGAGCCAAAGAGGTGCTGGACGACTATCATATGTCTGCGGTCATCGACGGCGTGGACCCTGAGGAGGAAGCCCGGTTGACGTCGGACTTGAGCAAAGCAGAAGATCTGCGTGAGACGTTTGTCTGCAAGGAGTGCAGTCAGTCGCATCGACCGAAAAACCTCGATTGCGTGTTTTGCCTCGCCCGGCGTCTGTTCGGCCCCAGCAGCACTCTCTACCAGAATCTGTTCGGGGAGGACTCGGCGCGCTATCGCCCGACAGACCCCAGCCGTGCCACAGAGGAGGTCAATCTGAACGAAAGGTTGATGCCGAACAACCGCAGCCACACGGTCTACTTTGAGAATATCTGTCGGTACGTGCTGGAGGATATTTTTAACGACGCGTGGTCGACCATGCACACCCTGATGGAGGACAGCCTCGCCAGCGTGAAGTCGCTCCTCACCGATTCCGCGGTCGACAGTGTGGACGTTTTTAACGACCGCATACGAAGTATCAAGGCGGGCTTGAGGGAGGAAGTCGGCGGCCGCTTCGGTGCGACGGAGTGGACGGCTGAACAGAGGGAGCTGGTGGAGGAGTTCACCGAGAACCTGTTGAAGCACGTGGACGCGTATGCAGAGGAACTGTCACCGATTCTGGAGACGAAGTTGCGGCACCGGAGGGAGACTACCGTGACGGTGGGCACCGACCCCACTCTCGCGGACCCATCGGAAAAACTGGTTATTGTGACGGGCTACAGCTTCAGGGTCTCCGAGGTGCTGAGGCGAGCGGAAGAGCTGGTGCGGGGGTCGGAAAAGATCAGAAAGATTGTGTTTGCGGCCGACTGGGAGTTGTTTCTGGATGAGGATGTGGTGCTAGAGAGCACTGCGGTGGCGTTTTCGGCGCCGAACTTGATCACCTGCGACCCCGCTGAGCCCTCCCGTGTGAGCAAGAAGGGCGAGACGCTGTTTCCGGTGACGGTGGACACGAGCGGCCGTAGGGGGACGGACGGCGTGGAGCAGCCAGGAGACTTTTCCGAGGCGGCGGCTAGCAAACGGCGCGGTGTGTCTGGGACGAGTGCCGGCATGATTGACTTGTCGAACGTGGGAACGGTAATCGGTAAGCTGAACCTCCGCGCGAACGGCGGCGACGGTGGCGACGGAGCGAATGGGAGCGACGGCAAAGACGGCGCGGACGGTGTGGATGGCGAGGAGAGAGACAGTTATGTTGAACCTTCTGTTTATTCAAAAGTGGTGGTGATCTTCCCGACGGATCCTGCACCACCTGGACGGGGCACAAATGCGACGTACGGAGGGTTCGGCGGCGAGGGCGGCCGTCCCGGTGCTATCGTTCTCCCGCGTGATGCCAGCAGCGCTCCGCTGTTGTCGGTTTCCGCTGATAAGGGCCGCAACGGGATGGATGGGAAGAACGGCCAGCCCGGAAAGTGCGGACGGCACGGCAATGAAGCCATGGTGAATGTGTTCACGCATATCCCGCGATATTTTGGCGGTGCTGATGTGACTCGTGTGCGTGGCTACACCAGCGAACCTGACACGGAACAAGGGGCCCGACGGGTGTGCGGAGTGACGGACGGAAAGTATTGGAAGGAAGATGACACACACAACATTTACAGTAACCGAGCTTATCCCAACCTCACTCGTGGCCCTAGCGGACCGGACGATATCATGGTCAACGGACAACTGGTGCGGCGGTCGGACTACAATGGCAGACTGGCTGGACACCAAGTGCCAATGGCGGCCGCCGCTGCCTCCACGACGCTTGACTTTCACGCACTTGCTTCTGTGAACCCGTGCCTCAAGGAATCGGTCGCTGGAGGGATCGCGGCCGGTGCTCCACTGCCTAATAAGAACTACGATGCGTACATGGAAAATGTCAGCGACGGACTCGAGAAGCGGCGACAGCTGCAGCTGCATGTCATCACGACCCTCGACATGGCGTCTCTAGTGGAGCTGTCCGTTGAAACGGCGGTGAGGGTGAGCGAGAGATTCAGTGACTCGGAGTCGTTGAAGGGCAAACTGGAGAATGCAACCGACATTCACCTGTTGCTGCCAGCGGTTGGCTCCTCGCGGTGCATCCTGCGGTGGCTGGAGGACCGTGCTGAGGAGGTGCACACCCAATTCCGCGCCTATCTGGCTGAGTTTTCAGCCAAACGGTGGCCGCTGCACGGTAAGAAGTTGGACAGTGTGAGTGCGGAGTCGCTCATTCCTCTGGTGGAGCTGTACGGCAAGTTGAGTCTGCTGTTTGTTGAGCATTACCGCAAAGGGGATGCGCCGTCCCCGTCGGCCGAACTGCGCAGGGCGTTCCTGAGGTTTCGCCGCGTCTGGCCGTACTTCACCTCCTCCTTCGTTGCCTCGCTTCAGTCGGCGGCGCAGAATCTTTCCATGGACGTCGTGGTCCGCCTGTGCTTCGGACTGCCGACCGGCGTGGGCGGTTGCGTAGAATACTTGCGACTTCTGTTCGCCAAGACCACCCTGCTTCATCAAGGCACGAAGTGTGCCTCTCTCCTGGAGGAGGAGTTGCTGGAGCCGCCACCGACGCTAATGCGCCGATTGGACTGTCACAGGTGAGGCAGCAAATAGAGACGTTGAACACCTTTAACTGTTCCACGCAGGAAATCCAGGGCGTGTTCAGGGAGACGCTGGGCCCTCTAGATGTGTCTTTTCTCATCCAGCTAATGCAGTCCCCTCATTACGCCCAGTTGGCGGAGGCGGCGGATACGAGAAACAAACTTGCATTCTTCTCCGCGGATGTGGAGACGTTGTACAAGGCGTGCTTGGGCATTTCGACAATGAAGCCGCAGCGGTGCGAGGGGCAAGTGAATGCGGCAGTGGCCGTCTTGACGAAGTTCACGGAGTTTTTCTTGCAAGGCCTCTCTGAAGAGGGTGCGGATGAGCCGACGGAGGGGGATACCTTTTTCCTTCCGTTTAGGACGGAAGTGATTTTGCTGCTCAAGCACGCGCGCTACTTCACGAGGACACTGCCTGCCGTGTGTAGAGGTTTGAACGGAGTACTCGCCAACCTGCATTGTGCGTTGGAGAGGCAGTGCCTCCAAAACGTGAAGCCGTCTGATCCCACCGCCACACGGCAGAGAAGACTCACGTGGTTCTCTCTGTGGGTGGACTACATGCTTTCGGACGACAAGCAACCACGACCGGACTGCCTCTCAAGGTTTAACGAAGTCCTTTGGGACTCTATCCAGTGCGTCGATGTGAACGTGTTTTCTGCGATTTCTCGCAAGGAACTACTGACGTGGAACCATTTGGTTAACTTTTCGCTGGAGAAGGCGGAGGACCGGTGCATCCCTCAGCACGACCTGTGCGTCTCGTGGACGACGGGGGTGCAGTTTCCCTTGCGGAAGAGTGGCGCGCTGTCGCGCATGTATCAGGCGTCCAGCTTCTTTTTTAAGTTTCAATGCCTGCGGCTGGACCGACGGTCTCGGATAGAGAAGTGCATGCCAGTCGTACTGTGGGTCAACGAGAGAAGCGACGTGTTTGAGGCCAAGAGTGTGTCTCACTGCGTCATTTGCGGCCCGGGGAGTGCCAGACTAAACCACGAGGGAGAACTGCTGGATGCCTGCAGAGGTAGCGGCAAGGTGCCGTTCTCCCGCTGCCACTGCCCGACACACGCGGAGGCGGAGTCGAAAATCAAACGCGCGACGGCCCTTGCGGGTGTGTCCGGCGCGGAGGAGGAACGGGAGAGCATGATACGGAACTGCCAGCTGTCGCACGGGATCTCCTCCCTATTCTTTCACCTGGACGTGCTGTGTGGCCTGGAAAGTGATACTGCCGCACTGGCGGCGATGGCAGCCGGGGACGACGGAGGCGGTGATACCCTTGGTGGTCTGCGGCCGTGGCCGGCGGAAGATCCTCTGAAGCCCACCACCGCTGACCCTGACCCCTTGCAGTGGAGGGAGAAGCTGGTCCCCTTTCTTGAGTTCCGTGGGCGATATGCCGTGGGGGCGGATCGCAAGCCGCTGCTGGAGTATCTGTCCCGTCGTGACGAGGGTCTCAACCCCCGACCCAACCTTTACCACAGTCCCTCCTTCCGCGAGGCGTTGAAGCGAGTTGGAGACGCCTCGGACGGCGTCCCCGCCGCGTTGACCAGGAAGCTGATCGAGGACGAACTTTTGTTTCTGTACCCCCACGGAGCCATGCTGTTTCAAAAGGTTCTTTCTATTTTTCCCGCCGATCGCGCGGACGAGATCGCCTCGCGGTGGTTGTATATGACGGTCGAGTGGTGGTTGCCGAAATCCCTCGAGGTAGGGTTTACCACCTGCATGACGCTTTGCCTCAAAGATCCAGACTTCTTTGTGGATGAGTTGCCCCGACTTTGCCGCCGGCTGCGTCACTGTGACTCCACCTGGCTGTGGTTTGTTCTGCAGATTATACTGAATGAGATGACCGGGGCTGCAGCGTGCAGCCTACCGATGGAGAGCGACACGGTGCGGCCCTCCATCAGCTTCGACGGGGAAGAGCTCGCGATGCTGATGGGGGCGCTGGAGGGCCTCCCCGCTTATTACGCGGAGCAGTTTTACCGCAAGTTTGACCCCGTGAAGGGCGATGTGACGCTGAAGGAAGTGTTTCATGACATCCTCCAGGTCTCCTTCGAGGCTGTTTTTGACCGGTGGATACGTGTGCTGTACGTTGGCGTAGAGAGTGGGGCGTCCAGGGTGAAGAAAGCACACGACACGCTCCGGGCGTGGCTGTATGAGCTGGACGAGACCCAGTATGCCTCCTTCCGCTCCTTCCTGCGCTGTTTTTCCGCGGGCAGCTTGGGTCTGCTGGAGAAACTGATTGATGTGTTTGCGTCGAACGTCTTCGATCCAGTGGATTTGTTTTCACTAGTAGAATCTTTGCTTAAAACACACCACATGGGGAGACAGGCTCCCGCGATCATGGAGGCGCTGAAGGTTGAAGAAGGAAAGGTTCGGAAAGATATGAAAAATATACCCAAACAGCCAGTGTCCTTTGGGGAACTGGTGCGGAAGCTACCGGAAATGAAAAAGGACGTGGATCTGGCCAAGGTGGTATACGAGTATGTCAGCCAACTTGCGGCCGACGAGGGGAAGCTCGTCGCGGAGCGCCGTTCGTTTAAGAAGGAGTTTGCAAAGAACTTGTCGGCGGCCGAGCGGGTCCGCGGTGCGCCGGAGTCCGCTGAGGAGCGGCAGTGGAGGACTGCCGACAAGAAGGGAGCGGCCCCCATTCTGCAAACTCTCGCAGTTATTATCGCGTGCCTCCAGCGGGAGAAAAAGGTGACGCTCCACCCTGTCCAGGTGCTCGCCGTGTGCACGACATGCAAGAAGCAGACACTAGCGCAGATTGAGACCGGCGAGGGCAAGACTTTCCTTTCGGCGTGCGTGTTGGCTTTCAAGGCGTATTGCGGGTACAAGGTGGACTGCGTGACGAGCAGCGAGAGCTTGGTGATGGCATTTACGACGGAGACGACTCCCTTCTTCAAGGCTCTTTTTGGCGAATCCACCGGCGGTCGTGCCTTCTCCGCGAGCTCGGCCGATTCGACCACCAAGTTGGAGTGTGTGTTGTTCAGCACGATGGGGACGTTGATGAGTGAGACGCTGCTGGGCCAACGAAAGACGCGGAACAGTCACTGCCCCTGCCTCCTCCTCGACGAGGCGGACCTCCCGATGCTCACGCACCTGGGCCACATGCTGTACACGGCGACGGAGTGGACCCCGGGGTTTAAGCTGTCGCAGGCCACCCCTTCTCTTTTGCTGACTGCCACACGCGAGACGAACGCCCAGACGAAAAGTGACGAGGAGCTGCATCAGACGCTGCTGGACGAGTTTTTCAAAATTGTGGGCACGAATGGTACCGAGGACGTTCACGGGACTCGTTCCACCATTCTGAACCGGGAACGTGCGGCACGCTTCGTCAGCTCGTGTCTGAGGAGCGTGAACCAAATGAAGGCGAACGTGGACTACGTGCTGGAGAATAACGATTCCGTACCTTACGACAGCTCCACCGGCGAGACGCAGCAGAACATGGTGTGGAAGGATGGACTGAGCGAGTTTATCGCGATGGCGAAGGGCGTTCGTGTGCTGAACGAGACCATCTCGCCCAATTTCCAGTCCACCCTCGACACCATCGACCCCTACGGCAAGAATGTGATGGCGATCACGGGCACGGTGGGCTGCTGGCGGTCGAGGAAGCTCTTCTCGGAGGCGTATGGACTGAAGACGGTTCGGTTTCCCCGTGCCTACCGCCGGCGGTTCGAACTGCTGCCATCGGTGGCATGCACGTCCGTTGGAGACCACTTGGCGGCGATCACAAAGGAAGCGGCGGCGTCCATGGCCAGGAGTCAGCCGGTGCTCGTCATCGCCAAGACACACCAAGATGTGTTTGACATTGTGAATTCCCTGAAAAACGGAGGAATCCCCACCTCGAGGATCACTCAGTACATGGGCGGTGACAAACCGGTGTTGCACCGTAGCATCGCGGGCGTTATTGTTTCCACCCCTGTTGCGGGGCGCGGAATGGACATTAAGATACCTGTGACGTTTGGGATAGTTGGTCTGCACGTGATTCTGACGTATGCCTGCGCGACCCGCGAGAGACAGCAGGTGTTAGGGCGGTCCGCGCGGCAGCGAGACATCGGCTCTGGCCGCATTATCGTCTTGGTGGAGCGGGCAGACGACCTTTACTTCACGGCGCTGAACGAGGTGACGGCGGCGGAAAAGCGGTCCCTGGCTCGCGTCTACGCCAACGACATCCCAGAGATGCACTTGGAGAGCTACCTCAAAGCGTTTTTCGAGAAGAGAGTGCACGCCATATTGCGGCGGTCGTCTTTTGATGACATCGACCGAAAAGCCTTGCGGGCTGTCATGACGATGCGGTACGGTGACTGGGCGTCGTGCCACCAGAGCCTTATCAGCAAGGGGAAGCGAAATGGAAAGCGGATAGAAAGATTGCTAAAGGTCTTCCAAGAGGCTATATTCGACCCTCTCGAGAAGCACTTGCATCGGTACAACAATAAGCGGGATAAACTACATCTTTTCCTCCGCGACGAGGATGAGTGCCTGTGCTTTATGAAGACGTGCGTGTCGGAGCGGCGTCCGCTGAAGGACTACTTGGGTGTACTGGAGAAGTACACGGAGAAGCGCTATAATGTGTTCGGTTCGATCCCGTTACGATTGACCTACGAGTATGCGAAACAGGGGAAGAGGTCAGAGGCGCGGAAGTACGGCAGACAGACGATCAGCATTCTCCGAGATTTCAGAGGCAAGTTGAGCGGCATGAGAGACACCGCTTCCGAGGTGCTCCAGCTGACGGGAGGGGCGGACGCGGTGCTGAAGCACTACGACGACATGAAGGATTGCTTGGATGCACACGTGAATGCTCTGGTGAACCTCTTTGGCACAGGTAGCGTCCATCCATACATGTTTAAGTTCACCTATCGCAGTGGAATAGAGTCCACAGAGATCTTCGACAGACTTGTCAAGGCCGGGTGGTTTGAGGAAGGTGTTGTTCTCGAAGGGTACGAGGAGAAGATACGACAATCAGATATTGTGCAGTATATTGCGGGCCCGAAGGCAGACGATCTCCTGGAGCACTTTCACCAGCATAAAACAAAAGCATTTGGGCTTTCCTTCTTTAGCAAGCTGCCGCTCCCCGAAACTTCACCGGACGAAGACGGAGAGGATGAAGAAAAACTGGACGACAGGCGTTACCAGCTTTTCTACTACCTGGAAGCGTGCGGTGCGTTGAAGGGGTTTGGCATTTCTGACAAACTGCAAGAAAAGAGTCGTGAAGGCGTTTATGCGCTGGCAGAGGAGGACGGAAATGTGATGACCGCACTGCTCAGCGTTGCGGGAGCGTTCAACAATGCTAATTATCCGACGTATGACGTGGACCTCGTCGACATACCGGATGCAATAATCCAGCTGAACGGCGGTGCAGAAGAGGACTCCAAGGTTTCCTCGGTTCACATGACCATTCCGTCCGGCCACAAGAAGCTGGCACCGTTCTGCCTCGAAAAGATGATTGTGCTGAAGAAGGCGAAGAAGAAGGTTAACAAGTGGTGGCGCATACTGGGAATGGTGTCGTTGATCGCGGCTGTCTTTGCCACTGGGGCGTATCTCGTCTATCTCGGCGGGCTGTACTTGACGACGATTGGTTATTCTCTTGTCGCACTGGCGACGAACCTGGGCTGGTACGCCCTAGCCACTCCCCTTTCCTGCTGGACGGCAAAGGCGATTGGAGGTATGGTATACGAGGCGGCGAAGTGGTGCGGGATCTCGTTGCTCACGTTGGGGATTCTCCACTATGCCAAAACGTTAGGATGGGTACAACGACTGATGAAAGGTGGTGCTGGCTACTACACCGCCGTCGCCCGCAAGTTCAGTCCGTACCTCCGCAAGATCGCCCCGATGTGGGAATCTGTCCAACTAAAGGTGGCCGGCAGCGTTCGTTATTTCAAGAAGAGTTGGGCTGGCAAGTTGCTCTATGGACTTCCACAGGCGTCCACCTACACGGGAACGGCGGCGGTAATCGCCACCGGTGTCGTACGGGGGGAGGCGGTGAGCTTCTTATCGAACAAGGGAATAGGGAGAATACAGCTGAAGATCAGCGAGTGGTACAAGGAGAAATTTACGCGCTATGTAGAGGAGTACTTCGCGGCTAACTTTAAGAAAATGTGCGTCTTTGTGCGGAAGACCCTCGGGAACGACAAGTACTTGAGGTTTCTGAATGAAGTTCGGCGAAACGCGCCGGGGTCCAAGTTGGCGACGCAGTTCAAGCGCCACTTTACCGCCGTCTGCAATACGCTCTTCCGTTCGGCGGAACAGCATCGGTATCGGTCCCAGGGGGAAGGCAACCAGGCGAAGATAGACGCACTGCAGGGAAAGACGCGTCTGTACCAGGCGGACAAAACGGCCGCTCTCCGGGAAAAGGAGGCGAAGGCAATGGAAACGATTACGCAGTATCGGCGGCTGTACAACACCTGCATGGCGGGAAAGGATGTAGTCAACATGGTGCGGGTAGAAACGAACGTGAAGAATGCGTGCGAGAATACGTTAGGCGCGATTAAAAAAGGCGAAGTGTACCAAGAGGCAAGTAAAAAGGGAAGCGTGGAAGAGTGCGACGGAGACTGGGGGAACAACGATCCCGGCAAGCTGTTGCTGGAGCAGATAAAGGTCAATATTGAGTACGGGGCCAGCGCCACGATGACAAGAACGATCACGAATACCTTCTCGCAGCTGCAGTCGGCGGCGTTCGACTACGAACAGCTCTCCATAGAGAGAGAGAATAACAGAGCGATCCGGCATGCGTTTAACGAGGAGAGATACAAGTTCATGTTTGGCACCTACAACAACCCTGGTAACGCGATCACCCACATCATGGGCGGCACATCCGACGCGACATGGAACTTTCTCGGAAAGCCGTCGCTACTGGACAACAACTTCAAGTTTAATTACAACACGAACTACTTCAGCAACGACCTGACGTTCAATTCTTATTTCAACCAGTTCAGTCACAATACGGCGAGCCGCAATCTAGTGGACGCCCTTCTGCAGCGCGTGTCCCCTGGCGTTTCGTCGTGGAGCGCGAAGGGGCTGGAGGGGGAGCGGGTGAATTACGTACACATCAACCCTTCGGCCGACATGAACGATGCCACGACGGTGTACCGCCAGCTCCTGAACAGCGGGAGCTCCCGGGTGGTGATTGACTACGAGGGCAAGTACGCGAAGAGCATGGGAGAGGAGGTGGGGCAGATGCTCCGAGGGGAGGGGATAGACGTTCGCACCGGACCGGCGTCCACGGCGCGGCTGACGGAATACTTGCGACAGGTAACGAGCGCGAGGGGTCCTGCCATGTCAAACGCACGTGTGGTGGACGACAAGCTGCGGAATCTGCTTCAAGGGTATGATCGACTGTATGACAGTGAGGTGAAGTCGCCCAAAAAGTAAAGCACTCTGACAGAAAAAAAAAAAAAAAAGAACGTCATCGTTTGTAGAATAGGTGCTCAACGGGGTAACGAGAAATGATGGAAATGATTGTCTGTTTATGCTTCATTTTTGTGTTGGTTAGCAAAGGCGGAAAAATTGATAGCGTGTAGTAGTAGTAGCAGATGTAAAAGGAGGGAAAGGAATACCATGTTTTATTCTTCTTCGTGTTTTCCCTTTTCCCATTTTTTTGTTTGTGCTTTCTTTTTTAAAGGGAGCTGACTGAATGATTAGTAGAGACAAGTCGAACTTTATTGTAAACCCTTTTTCTTTTCTTTTCATTCTTCCGCTGTAGTTTGACCAAACAAAGGAAGAACAAAACAGTAAAAAAAAAAAGGTTAAACGTCAATAGTCAATAATAATAACAACCAAAAACCAGGGTCCATGTCAGCATTTGCCGTAGAAAGGGCGCAACCACAGGACTTGTCCGTTCATTACGTCATTCCATCCTCCCACCACGCTCACAATAATAGTGGCTACGATGAGAAGTCCTTCTTCAGTGAACCCTCACAAATGGTGTGGAATAAGAAGGGAAATCTGAAAAGTAACCGACTGCAGCGACAATTCCAAATAGAAAGGGACGCACAAAGCAGCGCGAACGAGTTTTCGGTAAACGTGATGCTGGAAAACAATAAAAAGAATCCAAATAACGATGGAAAACGGGTTTCTTTCTTGGAGATAAAAGATTTAATTGAAACAAATTTGAAAAAAAGCATCCCGGAAAGTGTTTTGCCCGCTTCGGATTGGGCCATCGATCGCATTTTTTATTACGACTTTATTTTAAACGCAAAAATATTGTTGACAACGCACACCGCCAAGTATTGCAACTTGAATCAAAACAAGAATGAAAAGAAGAAGGCCAATTGTGTGTTTGAAGTGATTCTCAAACGTCCTGAGCATTATGCACTTCCTACGACAGAAAACAAGACCACCAAACTGGACGAGGAGCGGGCCCAACCGACCCATCATCATCATCATATTCATGTAGAGGAAGCGATGCATCCTGAGGGAGACAAGTACTTTGAACAGTTGGTGCAAAACTGCATGGATCGTCAAAATAAGAATAATAAGAAGGATTCTAAAAAAGAGGCAACGGAGGATAGTGTTGGTCCTCGGTACACGGCTAGGAAGAATCAACACAATAAGAAAATCGTAAAAGCGGCGCTAAATCCATCGGACTTTTTTTTCCGCCGTGCCATGACGTTACGAAATTGCACTTTGAACGATCTCAACACCAAAAAAAGTAGCAATTACAATAAAAATAGATATTTACCCAAACTTTCGTCACAAGACGAGCCGAATACTACGAATAATGATCACCAGACGATCAATAATAATAATAATGATAATGATAATGACAGTGTACCAGAGTCACTCAAAACCATCTACCCCTATCAAAAATGTTTACCGTATTATTATACATTATTTGATTGGCAGACCAACGACAACGGGGAAGACAATGCGAATGACGATCTTCCTTATCCTACTACGAATTATGGCCTAGTGTACCCTATCGTGACGGAAAAGGAGTCCATTGAGAAACGTTCCAACAAGGATCCTCGTATTTTCAAAAACAACGACACGAATCGTAACGCGGAGGTCGATGACGCAGTGGTCTTTACCCACCCACGACGCCGCTCTACATTGCTATTGATGGAACAACAACAACAGGAAGATAATAATAATGATAACGATGATAAATCACACGACAAAGATAATACACGTAACGATATGGTGAATCCTTCTTCCAATGCGGAAGAAGAGGAATATACCGATAGCGACAGCGCAATTCGTCATCCTCATCACTCCGAAGGTAACGTGGATATCGACGATGCAGTGGTCTTTACCCACCCGCGACGCCGCTCTACATTGCTATTGATGGAACAACAACAACAGGAAGATAATAATAGTGACGACGAAAATAGCAATGAACATCCTCATCATTATGAAGATGACGTGGATATCGACGATGCGGTGGTCTTTACCCACCCACGACGCCGCTCTACATTGCTATTGATGGAACAAGCACAACAAGAACAAGAAGAGGACAATAGTAATGACAATAAACCCAATGTACTAACCTTCGACGACGACGGCGAGAGCGACGACTACCAAACGGAAGAAAAAGTATTTCAGCGACGGACGACAAGTCCCTTCACTTCTCATCCCGAGGACCCCACCGCCATGACGCTCACCGTCGTCGAAATCGCCCTGAGTGGGGATTTTGTCAAAGAATTGTACCTGGCGGTGTGCGATGAACATAACAACAGTCAGTCCAAAAATATTGAAAAGACGTTGAGCGATATTAATCACGCATTTATTCAAGATATTTACGTTTCATTAAAGGACCATCGTATTGCGGTCCAGTTGGAAGATATTCGTTCCCTTCAAAAACCGAATTTTATGGATTCCAAGAATAATGTTTCCCTTCATACACCCGTCCAGCAAAATAAGGACAGCATGCGGAGCAGCCGCAAGAAGAGCAGCGTCTTCTTTTTTGACAACGATAATAATAATTCTCATAATAGTCCGGAAAACACTACCCGTTACAACAAAAAATCTTCCTTCTTTACCACTTCTACCAATTCCAACGACGAAGATGATAATAATTATAATAATGATAAGAATACAACATCCAACAGTGCTTTTTCTTCGTCCAATCATGATAATAATAATAATCGTGCGAGAGCCTCTTCCATGATATTATTCCTCAAACAATCCACCAAGCGAAATAGTGTGATGGATACCGTTCAAATGGACGATTCCATTCACGAAACGGAAAATAAAATCGACGACGAATTTGAGGAAATTGTCAATTTTTCATTTTCGATCCAACACGTTTCACAATTTTCAGATGAGCAGATCCAGGCAATGATTATACAATCGGGATTTCCTATCGTCACAGACTTGTACAAACGATTGTCTTAATATTAATAATAAAAAAATGTAACCTCATTCGTATAACTTTTTGTATCTCATTTTTTTTTTTTTAGATTTTTCCTTTTTTTTTTTTTTCGTTTTGTACTATATAAAATATAATTATTATAAATATCTATATGTATCACCGTCATTGTAAAAAAAAAAAAAAAAGTGAATGAATACTGCTTTTTTTTTTAAAAAAAATTGAAATATTGGAAAAAAGAAAGCCTGACGGATTATTCGATCTAAAAACGATCATCAATCAAAACAAAAAGGAAAACTGCACACTCCATCTTTCTTTTCCTTCTTTTTCGTTTCAAGGTTCTACAACAGTCCTACACACCAAAAAAAGAAAAAAAAAAAAACATACATACAACTATAAATAAATATAGATCGATAGAATACTACACCAATGAGTCGGACAGACTTTTCCTCCATGGACGTGTGGCAGGACGACCGCTGTCGTGACTTTATCACGTTAAACGTCATTCGTCGTTTACGCTATTATCATGACACCTTACACCATTCCAACGAACAAACCAACGATTACGACAATATTCCCATTTCGGCGATTTGCCAACACGACCGGCTGACAGAAAACGATAATATTGATGAATGCAATCGGGTAAGAGCACAAAACTTGTTATTGTTGCCCCGCGCCCTTCCAGACTGTCGTCCCTGCTGCGCGGAGGATCAAACCATCCTTCAGGAATTGTTTCTCCACCAGAAGGAAGCGGAACAAAAGAGAGAGGTAGAATTTAAAAAGTTAGCGGAAAAAAGAAAATTATTGCTGGAGGAAAACTTTTCGGATTATCATCCTCATTCGGATAAGAATGAGACGGAAGATTCATTTCTACATCAACATAATAATAATAATAATAATAATAACCATCAAGGCAATAACAATTGTGCCGTCAACTTGGCGAGAATTTTATTTTACGGTAAAAATAGTTTTATTTCTTCCTTGTCAAACCGTTTTACGGTTTCATCGCATCTGTCGGAGTCCAACAGCAATTTTAATCATCATCATCAGAATAGTAACTCCATGGAGGGGTTGGCGCCTACCCCACTGCATTATAAAAATAAAAATACAACCCATCCGGATAAGAATAGTGAGACTGAAATAGGGAAGGAAGAGGAAACTGTACAAGCGGTCTTATTTGATCACACCCCCGAAAAACAAAAAGTAGACAATAAAGAAGAAAATACCACTATTACTACTACTACTAATACGAATGCGGACACGCCCTCCCCTATTGCACCTACCGCAAGCGATCGTAATAATAATAATAATGAGGAGGAGGATAACGGGAATAGTTGTGAAGTGTGTACCGTCCTCATTCAGCATTTTCAGAATATGCTACAACGTGGGATTGTGCTGGATCGATACAGTAGTAAAGATTTATTGTTTTGCTGGTGGGTGTTGGGGAAAGAAATGGATTTGCGCTTTATTTACGAAAACAGCAATCTTACCAATAATAATAATAATAGTGATGAGGTGGTGACGAAGTTAAGTATCAAAAGGGAATCATTGTTAATTCTCCTACGTGATTTTTATTACTCCCTATTGTCCAAATATTACGGAAATAACAATAATAATAATAATAATGAACAGAGTGGTGCGCCACACGCCACCACTGCGGAAGGCACGGCGGCGCATTCCCACCAGGACGAGAATCACCAAAACAATACTAATAGTAATACAACTCGTCATAGGAATGATAGAAGTAAACGACAGAGTGCCCCGGCAGACAATGAAATCGTAAAGCGTTCCGCCCGGTTAGAACGAAACCGAATGGAAAAGTTGGAAAAGGAAGAAATGAATGCACCACTGGTACCGCTCACTGGTGAGGCGGCAAAGGCGGCACCAGAAAAGGAAAGACGAGGACGAAAACGAAAACGGGAAGAGGAAAAAGACGGAATCAAAGGAGGATAATAATAATAAAAATAATAGTGGCGCGGTGCCATCTTCTGGGACGGAAAAGCCTTCCTCCAGAAAAACGAAAAAAGAGGAAAAAGAAAAGGACGAACCGGTACGAGAGGAAACACCAGAAAAAACGACTTCCCCGAAAAAAGAAACAAGACAGAGACGACGAAAGGAAAAGGAAAAGGAAGATCCGCCACCGTCAATTGAAACGGAACAAAACACAGTCGACACAAAAAAGAGACGAAACAGAAAGGAGACGACGCTGACGAAGGAAACGACAACAACAGAAGCACCGGTGGAAACGGAAGTTCCGAAAACAGGAAATAAGAGAAATAGAAAACAGATGGCCAAAACCGAGGAGGAAGAGGAAACAGGCTCCAAGGTGGAGAAAGATACAAAAATAAAGACGGAAACAAAGAAAGAGACGACCAAGGAGGAGCCGGATACGAATCAGAACAACCCCGATGAACACAAGGATTCCCACACGACAGAGGTTTATTCCCCTTTACTGTCCCATCTTCATCCAACGAACATATTCAAAACTGAATTTCAAAAACGAATTGAAAATAGAATTACGGAACGACTCAGTCACCATCATAATAAGAAGGAACACGAGATGTACTCCTTCCTGTTCAATAATGCGTTACATTATGAGGATAGTACCATCATTAAAAGACGTTTTTATACCGACAAAATAGCGAAACAAAATGAACCACAAAAAGAGGAAACTGCTTTGGACGAGGACAATCAAACTAATCATCATCATCATCAAAGTAGGAAGAGAAGAGGTAGAAAGTCTGTCTCGGTGGGGGATGTAGATCCTATTCTTTTTGCGTTTCATCACAATTTTAGCGCCCACTACCAAAATAATCATAACCATAATAATACGAATTTGGATTCGTTTCATAATCGATTCACCGTCGAAGATAATAGAAAATACGCGGAAAAAGTCAAGTCTCATTTAGAACAGAACGAAAGTGAAACCAACCATATTGAAAATTTGGAACTGGATAATATGGACATTTGCCAAAAACCGTTTTCCCAGCTCACCTACCCCCAACAGTGCCTCCTGACGTGGGAGGTGCAGTCCTTGTTACATCAACAGGAGACCATCCAGAAAAGGGTGGAACGACGACTGATTTCAAAAAAAGAAAGGGAAGCCGCGTTGAACCGCAAGCCCGCCCGCATGCTGACGCGACGATTTCTGCAGGAAATGAAAGAAAAACAACAATCCGAACAGGAGATGCATGGGGAAGAAGAATTGTTCACGGCGGCGGTGACGGACGCGACGCCACTCCCTGGCGGCACGAAGCAGGTAGTGGTGGACATGCTAGCGGAGGATCTGACCGAGGTCCTCGCGTCCGATGAGGAGGAAGAGGAGGAAAGTCTTTCCCCCCAGGACGACGATCACCACAACAAGGATCACACAGAGGAGAACGCTCCGTCCGGTGATACGAAAAAAGACTTCCGATGTTACTACGATTATTGGAAAAAGGAAAGGGCGTTTCTTTCTCCGGTGCAAGAGGAGAAGTGATTTCGTTTATGTGGGCGTTGTGCTGTGCTGATGCCAATGCTATTTTTTTTTATTATTATGATGGTTGATTTTTTTTTTTTTTTTTGCTTTACAGTTAACAGATAAACTACATTCCTATTGCGGTCTATCTCTCTCTCTCTCTCTTTTTTTTTTTTTTGGTAAAGTAACTAAAAGTAGAATGCTTCACTTTTTTCAAAGTGTTTACGATAGTATATTTGCGGAAGAAAGTTATTCTATTCTAATTTTAGGCCATGAAAATAGTGGTAAAACCGTTCTGCTGGAGCAGCTAAAGCACATGTACCACCACAGCAATAACAACAATACGAATACGAATCCTAATCGTAGCATTACACCGTTGACCAAGGCGGAAATGTCAAAAAAGAAAATCTACCCCACCGTTGGAATGAATTACACGAAAATCACACACTATTTTTCGCCCCTACGTGAAACCGTGCCGTTTCACCAAAGTGATTCTCCTCCGAAAACGACAGAAGCAGAAAATGCAAATCAGAGCAATGAAATGATAAGTGAGATGGAAAAACTTCTATTTAGTTATAAAACCAACCTGTCGCTGTGGGACCTTGGCGGACAGCGAGACCTGCGGACCCTCTGGAAGCATTATTACTACCAATGCCATGGCATCCTGTTTGTCGTCGACAGTCGACTACTGCATTCTAATAATAGTAATAGTAATACGAATTGGAAGGAAGATAGCGCATTATACAAGGAGGAATTGAAGCGAGTGTATGCGCCGGTTCGACAGACGATTTTCGACCTCTTATTAGAAGAAAAGTGTTTGGAGCGGGTAAAAAAAGAGGAAGAGGACCGAATACAAAACAGTGGCAATGTAAAGGACGACACCACAACACGTTATTCTATTCCGTTTCTGATTCTCAACAATAAAGTAGACGACGAGGACGAATTCGGGCGAAGCGCTCCTTCCAATAATAATAACAATACTGCTGGCACGAACCCCAGACATTCATCGGTGTCGGTGGAGGATCTCATGGAGGCACTGGACCTCTACACCTTAGCGGCGGAAGTCGTCTTTTACGCCACCAAGGAGACCAATCCCAGCGATGCGGCGCGGGTGATACCTTACAGGGCCCCCACCTTTTCCTCTTCGGGCTTCGGCCACATACAGTTCAAAATAATAAATGTAAGTGCGGCGACGGGGAAGGGGGTGGCCGCGGCGATGGACTGGTTGGTTATGCAGATGAAGGAAAATGCGAAACTATAAATCTATTTTTTTTTTTTTCTTGGAGGATGAGAAATGATAAGAATGCTAATAGGGAATCCCCCACCACAGCTGTATAATCCAATGGTATAAAACCTTCCAACCCTGTATGATACCCCCACCAAAAGGGACGGTACACTGCGCACACCCCTATGCGCTGCCGTGTGTGATCTCTCCATTTCCCCCGTTGTATCCCTCTTCTACTCGATAAGGTTCGCTATGTTTGACCCATACGCCTTAGTGCTGTACGGCGACTACTTGGGAGGCGGTGCCCCGCTCGCCTTTGGCGCTGTCAACGCCTACGCGAGGCGTGTGACCGAGCGGACGGCAGGTCGGCTCTGCTCCGTCTCGAGGGAGGAGGACGGTGTTATGCGGCGCACGCTGCGTGGCTCCAAAGACCCTGATGAGGTGCTGCAGCGAATGGCGTGGTGGGTGGTGCGCCTGCCGGCGATGCCTTTCCGGCTGCGCGCTACTGTCACCAGGTTGGCGAAACGAAAGGCACTGGAGGCCTTTGTTGCGTGGCTGGTACGGCACGGTGTGCCACTGGTGTCGGAGTTCACCTTCTGTGATCTGGCATCGCTGGACGAGTACGCGGGGCTGCTGACCCACTGTGATGCGGTGACTGTGAAAGATTGTCCTGAGGCAAACATGATGACCAGCTTCACGGGATTGTCCTCGCTGCGGTGTGTCTCCCTCTACCGTTGTGGTGTCACCAATATAGGACCCCTCGGCACGTGTGCTGCGTTAGAGTCTGTCACGATAGGTGACTGCACAGAACTAAGATCACTGGAAGGGATAGAAAGCCTGAAAAGACTAAAAACACTGCATATTCAACTTTGCCGCATTAACAGCATTGCGCCGCTTGCCTCCTGCGAGGCGCTGGAGGAGGTATCCATGGTGAAGTGTCCTCTCACCTCGCTGCAAGCTCTGGAGGATCACTCCCGTTTGCGGACGTTCAGTTTATGCTGGAGTGACGTCCCTGACCTCCATGCGCTCCGTACGTGCCCCAATCTAAAGGACGTGCGCCTACAGTGGTGCGATTCTCTGACGTCACTGGATGGGATAGAGAATCACACAAAACTTCAACAATTGAGGATTATAGGTTGCCGCCTCACCAGTATCATACCGCTTGCCTCCTGCGAAGCGCTGGAGGAGGTATCCATTGAGAATTGCCGTGCCCTCACCTCGCTGCAAGGTCTGGAGGATCACTCCCGTTTGCGGACGTTCAGTTTATGCTGGAGTGACGTCCCTGACCTCCATGCGCTCCGTACGTGCCCCAATCTAAAGGACGTGCACCTACAACGGTGCGATTCTCTGACGTCACTGGAAGGGATAGAGAATCACACAAAACTAAAAGCGTTTCGGGTTGACGATGGCCGCCTCACCAGTATCACGCTGCTTTCCTCCTGCGAAGCGCTGGAGAAGGTATCCATCGTGAGGTGTCCGCTCACCTCGCTGGAGGGTCTGGAGCATCACTCCCGTTTGCTGGATCTCACGGTATCTGCGTGTAACATCCCTAACCTCCTTGTGCTCCGTACCTGCCCCAATTTGGAGTCCTTGAGGGTACAACAGTGCTTTTGTTTAGCCTCGCTGTGGGGGATAGGGAACCACATGAAACTGAAAAACATTGACCGTTGGTGGTTGCGGCTTCACCAGTATCGTGCCACTTGCCTCCTGCGAAGCGCTGGAGGAGGTATCCATTGAGGATTGTCCTCTCACCTCGCTGGAAGGTCTGGAGGATCACTCCCGTTTGCGGGAGTGCCGCGTTGCTCTTTGCGGGGTGCAGGACCTTCATCCTCTCCGTACCTGCCCCAACCTTACATCGGCGGTGATCTGTGAGTGCCCTGACTTGGCGTCGGTAGATGGGTTGGCAGCTTTACGGAAGTTAAAGCATGTTTGTCTGGGTGGGTGTCGTGGATGGTCACCGACGTCTCTGCCCTTTCGGCCTGCGTGAACCTGACGCGTGTGTCAGTGGAGGGCTGTCTCCGCCTCACCACGCTGGACGGTCTGGCGGGCCTGCCGCTGCTGCACTACGTGGATGCCTCCAATACACCCATCACCAGACTCGACGCGCTCACCTCGTGCCCGAGGCTGCGGACGGTGAAGGTGGTGAACTGTCCTCACCTGCAGTCCTTTGACCGTCTGAGAGAGGCGAATATTGATGTTGTACAAAGAGATTTTTTACCCTGATACTCATAGGTACTACCGTCTCTGTCTTTTTGCTTTTTGTAGGTGTTGTTGGTTGTTAAGTAAGAGCTTGCTTGTTCGGTGAATACGTTGAGAGAGAGTTGCAAGATGAGGAGTACTATATATGTAGACGGTTTTCTCTCTTTACCATTCCCGTTAGGCTTTGTTTCCGTTTATTGTTTGCTTGGTGTTTTTTCAAAAAAAAAAAAAAAGAGACCAAACAGAAATCTTTCTTTTATTCAAATATTTATTCCAAACTAAAAAATTATTCTAAACGCTTTTTCCAACGATTTCTTTTTAAGTTTGTACTCTGTAAGTCTGTATCTTTTTTTTTTTTTTGTTCATAGTAAATTTCAATAAGGTTAGTCTCGCTCGCCAAAAACCCTAAGAGCTCTACGAACCCACCGGATGAAGTCGGCTTGGTGAAGGGGACGAGGCGGACCCCACAGTCTCGCAAGTTTTAATCCTCTCTCTCTCTCTCTCTCTCTCTATATATATATATATATATTATTCCATACTGTATTCATCGTTTTGTTTCATCGTTAGCGGAGAGGTGTAAAAGCTTACCGTAATTGTTACTGTTCTGGTCTCCCTCGTCATATAAACCAACGGAAGCATGTATTCATGGACGACAAAGGGGAATCCCCCACCACAGCTGTATAGTCCAATGGTATAAAACCTTTCAACCCTTTATGATACTCCCACCAAAAGGGACGGTACACTGCGCACACCTTGCCGTGTGTGATCTCTCCATTTCCCCCATTGTATCCCTCTTCTACTCGATAAGGTTCGCTATGTTTGACCCATACGCCTTAGTGCTGTACGGTGACTACTTGGGAGGCGGTGCCCCGCTCGCCTTTGGCGCTGTCAACGCCTACGCGAGGCGTGTGACCGAGCGGACGGCAGGTCGGCTCTGCTCCGTCTCGAGGGAGGAGGACGGTGTTATGCGGCGCACGCTGCGTGACTCCAAAGATCCTGATGAGGTGCTGCAGCGAGTGGCGTGGTGGGTGGTGCGCCCACCGGCGATGCCTCTCCGGCTGCGCGCTACTGTCACCAGGTTGGCGAAACGAAAGGCACTGGAGGCCTTTGTTGCGTGGCTGGTACGGCACCGTGTGCCACTGGTGTCGGAATTCACCTTCTGTGATCTGGCATCGCTGGACGAGTACGCGGGGCTGCTGATCCACTGTGATGCGTTGATGGTGGAGGCGTGTGCGGACGCGAACATGATGACCAGCTTCACGGGATTGTCCTCGCTGCGGTGTGTCTCCCTCTACCGTTGTGGTATCACCAATATAGGACTGCTTGGCACGTGTGCTGCGTTAGAGTCTGTCTCGATGCGTTTCTGCGACGGACCTGAGACACTGGAAGGGTTTGAAAGTCTGAAAAAACTAAAATCACTGCGGATTGACTCTTGTC
The DNA here is from genome assembly GCA_903995115.1 of Angomonas deanei. Classification (NCBI taxonomy): domain Eukaryota; phylum Euglenozoa; class Kinetoplastea; order Trypanosomatida; family Trypanosomatidae; genus Angomonas; species Angomonas deanei. The sequence goes on from LR877164.1 coordinate 389,819, forward strand.
GCATCAACAGCATTGCGCCGCTTGCCTCCTGCGAGGCGCTGGAGGAGGTATCCATCGTGAAGTGTCCTCTCACCGCGCTGCAAGCTCTGGAGCATCACTCCCGTTTGCGGACGTTCAAATTATGCTGGAGTGACGTCCCTGACCTCCATGCGCTCCGTACGTGCCCCAATCTAAAGGACGTGCACCTACAATGGTGCGATTCTCTGACGTCACTGGATGGGATAGAGAATCACACAAAACTTCAACAATTGAGGATTATAGGTTCCCGCCTCACCAGTATCGTACCGCTTGCCTCCTGCGAAGCGCTGGAGGAGGTATCCATTGAGAATTGCCGTGCCCTCACCTCGCTGCAAGGTCTGGAGGATCACTCCCGTTTGCGGACGTTCAGTTTATGCTGGAGTGACGTCCCTGACCTCCATGCGCTCCGTACCTGCCCCAATCTAAAGGACGTGCACCTACAATGGTGCAATTCTCTGACGTCCCTGGATGGGATAGAGAATCACACAAATCTTAAACGATTTGAGGTGCACCATTGCCCCATTACCAGCATTGCGCCGCTTGCCTTCTGCGAAGCGCTGGGGGAGGTAACCATTGGGAATTGCCATGCCCTCACCTCGCTGCAAGGTCTGGAGGATCACTCCCGTTTGCAGACGTTTAGATTATGGTGGAGTGACGTTACCGATCTCCATGTGCTACGTACGTGCCCCAACCTAAGGATGGTGGGCCTGCTACGGTGCGATTCTCTGACGTCACTGGATGGGATAGAGGATCACACAAATCTTAAACGATTTGAGGTGGACAATTGCCCCATTACCAGCATTGCGCCGCTTGCCTCCTGCGAAGCGCTGGAGAAGGTATCCATTGAGAATTGCCGTGCCCTCACCTCGCTGCAAGGTCTGGAGGATCACTCCCGTTTGCGGACGTTCAGTTTATGCTGGAGTGACGTCCCTGACCTCCATGCGCTCCGTACGTGCCCCAATCTAAAGGACGTGCACCTACAATGGTGCGATTCTCTGACGTCACTGGATGGGATAGAGAATCACACAAAACTTCAACAATTGAGGATTATAGGTTCCCGCCTCACCAGTATCGTACCGCTTGCCTCCTGCGAAGCGCTGGAGAAGGTATCCATCGTGAGGTGTCCGCTCACCTCGCTGGAGGGTCTGGAGCATCACTCCCGTTTGCTGGATCTCACGATATCTGCGTGTAACATCCTTAACCTCCTTGTGCTCCGTACCTGCCCCTATTTGGAGTCCTTGAAGCTACAACAATGCTTTTGTTTAGCCTCGCTGTGGGGGATAGGGAACCACACGAAACTAAAAAAATTGACCATAGGTGGTTGCCGCCTCACCAGTATCGTGCCACTTGCCTCCTGCGAAGCGCTGGAGGAGGTATCCATCGAGAATTGTCCTCTCACCTCGCTCGAAGGTCTGGAGCACCACTCCCGTTTGCGGGAGTGCAGTGTTGCTCTTTGCGGGGTGCAGGACCTCCATGCGCTCCGTACCTGCCCCAACCTAAGGATGGTGGTGATCGATGAGTGCCGTGACTTGGCGTCGGTGGATGGGTTGGCAGCTTTACAGAAGTTAAAGCATGTTTGTCTGAGTAAGTGTCGTATGGTCACCGACGTCTCTGCCCTTTCGGCCTGCGTGAACCTGACGCGTGTGTCAGTGGAGGGCTGTCTCCGCCTCACCACGCTGGACGGTCTGGCGGGCCTGCCGCTGCTGCACTACGTGGATGCCTCCGATACACCCATCACCAGTCTCGACGCGCTCACCTCGTGCCCGAGGATGCGGACGGTGAAGGTGGTGAACTGCCCTCACCTGCAGTCCGTCGACCGTCTGAGAGAGGCGAATATCACCGTACTCACATATTATGTTACTGTCCTACAGGGAAGAGGGAGGAATATCCATGTTCGTGCTGGTACAACTCACCGTGATCATACACCTAACCATTAATCCATGCTGTCTTAACGTTTAGCCTCTTCATTATAGCTTAGGGTGGGAACCCTAGTAAGCATCTACTTCATAGTAATATGGGGAAAATTGTAAAAACCCCTGGAATAAAATATAGAAAAAAACCTTTTAACAAAATAATTTTAATTTTTACTTTTTCCGAATTCTTCATTTAATTTTAAATAAACAAAAAAAAAACAACACAACATACAAATAAAACAAAAACAAAACAAATTGCCCTCAATTATTTTTTTTATGTGTTATTGTTTCACAACGTGTGTGAACCATAAACGGGACGGCGTGCGGGGTAAAAGGCGAAAAAAATGAATGTTTCTACCTTTTTAAGAGGTAAAGAAAGAAAAGAGATTTGTTGCAATTTGTCAGCAAAAAACAGGCGGCCGATGACACGCCCTTTCCTCCTGACGGAGGAAGGCCATATGACAGCAGGGAATGGTGTGTGGCTGACACTTACAAGTACCACCAGCTCTGTTTTTATTATGTACTATTATTATTATTATTATTATTGATTGATGATAACTAACACGGATGCGTTTGTTTAGTTTTGCTACTTCCCTTTTTTTTTTCTCTTCGAAGCTTTTTTTTTTTTTTGTTTCTTAGTGCATATATATTAATAAAAAAAAAAAAACGGAAATGGATCCGAAAGTATTGGTCAACTCCTTTCTGCCACAGGCACCAAACTTTATCCTCACACGATTCCCATCCGTCTTGTTAGGGGTCATCGCTGCGTACTCTTTTCTGTTATTTTTTCTGTCTGGTCTCAACTTTTTGAGTACGATTGGAAATATTTTGGTCGTGAACGCGGTAGGGTACGGCGGTGCGCGAGGGTTGCGGTGGCTGATCGCGAGGATGACGGTGCAGAGTAGCACGACCAATGCGAATAATAATAATAATAACACAAGTACAACTAGTAAGAATAGTGAGACCGTATACAAGACCAAGAAGGAATAACGCACACCGTATTGTGCGGTGGCCGACCTCCTTACCATCCTAATAAAGATGACATTTTTTTTTTTTCAGCCGATTGCTGTTTTTTTGTTTTTGTTTGTTTGCTTGATTTGCACTGTTGTGTATTTTTCTTTCTTTCTTTTTTCCTTTTTCAAATAGTAGAATCCCAAAAAAATAGGAAGTTTAAACACAACATGTCCACCGGAAGAGATTATAATAACTTCAGTGACGGCTACGGCGGTTATGCCAGCCAATTCAACAATAATAACTTATAACAATTATAACAATACAAATAATAATAATAATGCAGCCAAGACTGGACTGACAAGAAGAAACCCCACCGTGGTGTCCACGGCGAACTTCAACACCGTCCCTGCCTTGAGTAATAATAATAATTTCAACGGCAATTATAATAACAAACTACTACTAGTGCGAGCCGATCCGCTACCGGGAGTGCCGTCAGTTTTCACAACATGAATAATAATACGAATAATAATAGCACCATGAGTCGAGCCAATCATAATAATAATAATTTACGAGTGGAGACGACCCGCAGCAGCGACGGCGGCTCCTCCGCCTTATTCAACGTGGGTAATCAAACCAATAATAATAGTAGTAATAATAGACATCACTCCCCACAGAGCCCTGGTATTGTCATTGGGAGTGGCAGTGAGGGGCCGTTCAACGGGGCGGTACACTATAATAATAATAATAATAATGCGTATTATAACAATATGGGAACAGATTCTAATCCATTAAATAATAATAATAATAATAATGGTCAAATATTTAAACCTTTTGATGGAAGCAACATGAATAATAATAATATTCCTAATAATAATAATACTATTCCTAATAATAATAATAATAATAATGCCCCGTCGGTTGGATTCTTTTCCAAAATGATGAATAATTTATTAAACGATGGAAATACCGTTCCGCTACCTTCCAACAACAATAATAATAATACTATAAATGACATCCCCCTTCACCAGCGTCGCTTCGGCTGTCCGGAGGATGACTTACCCCTACTAGAGGAGTTGGGCGTCTTCCCACGTGAAATACTAACGAGCGCAAAGTACATTTTATTTCCCTTTTTGTTGCGAAAAAAACAAAAGGAAGAGGAAAAGGGACAAGTCTACAATGACGGTGGTTTCTTCGATCCCAACAGTAATAATAATAATAATAATAGTAATAGTCATTCTAATCATAATAATGACAATAATGACTTGGTAGGACCCGTCATCTTCGCCATTGTGCTCGCCTTTATTCTCTCGTTACTGAAAAAAGAATTTCATTTCAACTCCATTTATATTATTTTCGTGACGGGTGTTTTATTTTTCAAAATATTACTCTCCCTGATGCACAAGAATAGTATGAAAGATGCCAACAAAGGGAGCGGGGTGTCCATCACGGTGATTATTAGCGCTTTGGGGTACTCCCTACTCCCAAACGTGGTCCTGGCACTGAGCCGACTTCTTTTTTTCATTTTTGTCCTTCCGTTTTTAAAAGAGAAAAAGGGTAACGTGGCGGTACCGACCGAGCAGACCGGCGAGGAGGGGGAAACCATCACCCTACACAACAACGGTCCGACCAGTACGACCTCCCCCTACGCCATGATACTATTGCTGTGCTCCATGCTCGTCGTGCTGTGGAGCTCCTACTGCGCCACCGTTATTATTGTGAAATCGCTAGATATGTGGCCCTCCAAGTATTTGGTGTTTTATCCCATTTTTCTGTTTTATTGTATCTTTGCGACGTTTACTATTTTCTAATCATTTAAGAGGAAATGAGTCTTATCGTGGGCGTGTTGTGTGTGTTTGTTTGTATCGATGCTGTGTGTACCGTGGGCTTTGTTCACCCATTTTTTTTTTTAAATGTTTTATTATTATCAAGGAGTTGATGTTGACGTGGCCCTCAGTTTTTTGTGATTGTTTTACTGGATTTTCGTATTTCTTTTGTTTCCCTTTTTTCAGAAAATTTCTCTAAAAAAAAAAAAAGATAGAATACCATATCATAGAACCATTTTTTTTGTCTTGTCCCCTTTAAAAAAAAAAATCAAAAAAATCCGACAAAGACACACACATAACTTATTCACTTCATCATAGAATCCATCCTACTGTATACAATTATTTTTTTTTTTTTTAAAAATAAAATAAACCTCATTAGTACACATGTCGTTGGAAACTAAAAAGGAACAGTATTCGCCTCTCATTGGACGAGAAGACGAGTACGACACGATTTTAAGTGTGATTGACAACCGTATCACATCCGTGCTAGCGGTCCGGCCCAACGCCCACCGCGACCGTCACGATAATAATAATTCATTGTTTATTTTTGGTGGCTGTGGGTGTGGTAAGACGTCGACGGTCCTACGGGTACTGCGGGCGATTTCCCATAAGACGGTGTATTGGTATGTGGAGGCAAAGCGTAAAGGAAACTCGAACACAAAAACGAGAGGTAGAAAGCCAACCAAGAGACCCCGAGAAGAAGAAGAAGAGGAAGAAGGGAAAGAGGAGGGCGACACCACGGACGTCCTTTCCATGAGTAACACGAGCAAGATGAAGGAGTTTTACAAAAAGTACAACAAGACTATTTTTAACCCCAATCATAATAATAATGGAACGGTAGTGGTACAAGGTCATTACGTCAACTGTGCCGATATGAGTGCCACGATGCTCTGTGATGGTATCGCGGAAAGTATTCGAAAAACATTTCCCACCAGGTCGAATCAAAATAACGTTTCCAACTTTGCGGATTATATCCAACAAATACCCCTCATGAACAGCAAAGCGGCGAAACACAAAAAAGAGGAGGAGGAAGAATCCAATGACAGCAATGAGAAATCTACAAAAAAAAGCGTCGCAGAATGTGTACTTTCACGTGGTAGCGCTGGATGAGGTGGAGTACACCGGACAAGGAAAGGAACACGTCTTAGCCGAATTATCGAAGCTCTCTTTTCAAACCAACCCCCGCGAATACGGCTTTGAGAATCACTTTCTTATTCTGGTGTATATTAGTAATCACAAGGACCTCGTCCACGTCCCCTCGCAGCTGCTCACGTTCCTGTCCTTCCGCACCTACACCGCGGCAGAGTTAAAACAGATTTGTCAAAGGATTGTGCACCACGCGGTACAGCAGTACGAGGCGGAGTTTGGCAGGAAAGAGGGCGCCTTGTACAACCTGCTACAGGAGAATGGAACAAGGCACCAAAAAGGTAGTCGAGCGGTCAAAAAATTACCGAAAATAGAAATTTCATCCACGTTAATGAGTCTCATGTGTAAAAAATGTGAGCAGCTGTACAGTTGTGATGTCCGGCAGCTCGCGAGCATGACACGGCGAGTGGTGTATACCGCCTACAAGGCCAAACTGACGGAAGTACTTTCCAATACCAATGCGAAGGGGAGGAGTGTCGCAGGGAAGCGAAACCCATCCACGGCGGAACAGACGTTACAGCAGGTGGTGGAGAACTACGCTAATAATAATAATAATAGTCCTGTGGACTCCACCCGGTCGAGCGCCACGATTGGCTCTGCGGCCCGCCTTAGTACCGACTCTGCCCAGTCCGCCGCGCGCACCGCCCCGCCCACCTTCGTGGCCACCCTCACCAACAGTGCCCAGCACATCGACCCTTGTGGAGAGGAGCAGGCCCTAGAGCGCATCCATGAGCTGCCAGAGGAGGCCATCGTCGTCTTGAGTTGTATTCTCGTTCGCGCCCACAAACAGCAACAACAGCGCCAAATGCTGGCCAAAAAGCCGGTGGGCCCTCTCTCCGCCACCTACAAGGATGTGCATCAACTCTACTGTCATTACAAGTCCAGCCAGTACCTCCCCATCCCGTCCAAAGGCAGTTTTGCCAACTCTATTTGTTGTCTAGTGGAGCTGCAAGTGATTACTGGACCGACGGACCATGGGCAAAGTGGAAAGAGGAAGAAACACGAGACCCCACGTGAGGAGGCGACCCTTACCTTCAAAAACACTTCGCACCCGGAGACGGTAGAGCAATATTAAGAAGACGAGGGGAGCAAGACGTGAATGGGGAAAAGAAAACGGAGAACCGGTATGCGAACTTGCTCGCGTCGTTAAAGCAAATGGAAGGCATAAAATGATACACGGTATCTTTTTTTTTTTTTTCCATAATCATAGAACACACTTTCATGCATACATCTATACTTTTAAAAAACTGTCTTTTTTTTACTGTAACTATTTTTGTACAATCCACATCGCACTCTTTTTGGTTATTATCGGGCAACTTCTTTACTTTTATTTTTCTTCCCTCCCTTTTTTTTTTTTTTTTTTTATCATTAGAAATATATATATCTATATATACCCCCCCTCAATCCTACAGGATGCCCCGTGAAATTAAGAACCTGAAGGAGTTTCTCTCCATCTGCTCCCGCAAGGATGCCCGCTGCGTGAAGGTCAAGAAGAACCCCAAGGACACCAAGTTCAAGGTGCGCTGCAGCCGCTACCTCTACACCCTCGTCATCCACGACAAGTGGAAGGCGGATAAGATTGAGAAGAGTATTCACCCCACCGTGAAGAAGATCACCATTACGGCTCGCAGCCACGCCGCGACCAACGCCGGTGCCAGCAGCAAGTAAATACATATTTATATATATTTCTTTTCTTTTCATTTATTATTTTTGAATAAAATACAATATAGGACGTTATAGACTGTTTATTGTGTCGTTAAGCTTTTTTTTTATTATTATTGTTAGTCGATTCATTTCGCGTCATCATTTCTTTCGCCCTTTTCGCTTTCACATTAGTAGCTAAAAAAAGAAGATCCTCTTTTTTTACTTCCTATAGTTTCTAGCACTTCCGCGTTTTTTTCATTATCGTCATTGTCAAAAAAAAACATACATTATTCATTAATTCGCCAAGATGCAAAATCCCTCCGCAGCGAACTTGTTGCAGATGGCTAGCTCCGTCGGCCTCTCCCTGACTGATGACGCCTTCGCTGAGCACCGCGATGAGATTGACGTGCTTAACGAACACCGTCAGTCGTACCACTTCCCCAAGCAGCCCAGCGGTGCCCCTTTCATCTACCTCGTCGGTAACTCCCTCGGCCTCCAGCACGTTGGCGTGCGGACCGCCGTCGATGAGTTCCTTCAGAAGTGGCAGGACCAGGCGGTGGAGGGGCACTTCATGCAGCCCAACCCTTGGTTCGAGATCGATGAGATCTTACGTGCCGATATGGCCAAGATTGTCGGCGCCGACCGCCGTGAGGTGGTCCTCATGAACACCCTGACCGTCAACATTCACTTCATGATGGCCGCCTTCTACCGCCCCGAGGGCAAGCGCAAGAAGATTCTGATGGAGAACCAAGGTTTCCCCAGCGACACCCACGCCCTCATCTCTCAGCTCCAGCTCCACGGCTACGGCCCCGAGGACCTCATCACCGTCAGCGCCCCCGGCCACGAGGAGGTCACCGCTCCCGTGTCCCCTGTCACGACGGAGGCTTTTATCGCCGCCATTGAGCAGCACGCCGATGAGATTGCCATTGTGATGATCACCGCGATTCACTTCTTGACCGGACAGCTCTTTGACATTCCCGCCATCGTGAAGGCCGCCCATGCCCACAACATTGTCGTCGGTGTCGACTGCGCCCACGCCGTGGGTAACGTACCCCTGCAGCTACACGACTGGGACGTGGACTTTGCCTGCTGGTGCACGTACAAGTACCTCAACAGCGGTCCCGGTAACGTGGGCGGTGCCTTTGTCCACAGCAAGCACACCGACGGCCACAGCAACCTCACCTACTTGAAAGGGTGGTGGGGCCACGACCGCAAGAGCCGCTTCTCCCTCCATCGCGAGTTCGAGCCGGCCGACGGTGCCGCGTGCTTTCAGTGCAGTACGGCCCCCACCAGCTCACTCACCATCCTCCAGCCCTCGCTGCAGCTGATGGCGTCCATCGGGATGCCAAAACTGCGGGAGAAGTCGCTGCACCTCACCGCCTACATGGAGCTGCTCCTCCACGAGCTCGTCCCTGCCGGCTGCATTGAGAGCGTCACCCCAGCCGACCCGGAGCAGCGTGGGGCGCAGTTGTCCATCCGCATCCTACCCGGCAAGCTGAAGACCACCGCCTCCTCCACCGCTGGCTACGAGTGCGGGGTCGCCGGCGAGGGCTCCTGCGACGCCGACATTGCCCAGCGTCAACTCCTCGACTGCGGGGTGATGGTGGACAACCGCCCCCCGGATATCATTCGTCTTGCCCCGGCGCCGCTGTATAACAGCTACATGGATGTGCTGCAGGCGGTGCGCGTGTTTGCCTCTCTTTTTGAATAATAATAATAATAAAAGAAAAAGAAAAACTCCCTTTTTTCCTATTCTGTTTAGTAAAACCGTGTAATCACGAATGTGTTTGAAGCGGGGAGAATTCTACTTTTTGTGTGTGTGAATTCCATTTTTTATACTTTTTTTTTTTTTTGAACAGCCGAGGGCAAAATAATTCGATACTTTCAATCCTTTTTTATTATTGTTATTATGAATAAGAATAATAAAAAGATAATTTAGCGATTTCTTTTTTTTTTTCTTTTATCCCGTTGTCATTTTTTTATTTATTATTATTATTATTGCAGGTCATTTCTTTCCACTCACGTGTAATAGGTGGTTACCGTTCAAGTAAATCATTTTCCTATCACTCCCCTCTTTTTTTTTTTTTTCAGCAAAGTGTAAAACGTGTTACCGTATTTTTATTTTTTTATTCTTCCCATTCGTGGAAAACCAAGAAAAAGTATTACCAAATCTGTAGATCTCACGCACATGACCACCAAACAACAGAGCCAGCTAGATGACAAGGAGCTGCTCTACCGCCTCGTGAAGCAGGCGAAGAGCTCTCATAGTAACCTTGGCCGATCCCTAGACACGGACCTCTCCTACCGCCGAATGGGCGGCGCCACCGTGGAGCCTGGCGTCCTCTCCGCCAACCGCAGCGAGCACCTGCGACAGCTCGCGGCACAGCAGCAGCTGCAGAGTGCGTGGGAGACTGGGGGGTCCCTCACGATCCCACGGCTAGGGACGATACCCCCGTCCTTCACCCAAGCGGCAGACGATGGCGTGGTGGCGCTGGGCGGCACAGCCCGTGTGGGAGCGGGCTTCACCACGCTCGTCGCTGCCGTCCCCACGGAGACCACGGTGAAGTGCATCGATGACAATATGGAGTTGATCAGTAGTTTTCGCCCCTACTCCTACGACGCACGGCGCGCGGAGAGGGAGTCCAACACGCTAGACCACGCGGCTCCGCACCCCGATCTCCTCCAACAGCTGGCGCCCACGCTGTCGTCCGTCAGTCCCTCGCAGCTGGTGGACGTGGGCTCCCTGCCGTCTCACCTCATCCCACGCCGGCCCACCCGCACCCTGCAGCAGCCGATGGAGGAGGTGGAGGAAGAAGAACCGCCGCTGGAGGAGACCCCTCATCAGCGGGAGATACGGTCCGCCCCACCGGGCGGTACGTACAGCTTCACCGCCGTCGGCCGCAAGACGGAGCGGCCTCGCCTCCCTGGCAATCGCATGCCCGTGATTGGACAGTACCACCTGCGCTATAATGAGGTGGAGCCGCGGGTGACGCACGGGTACATGATGCCACCGCAGACGACGACCTCAAGGCGGGTCGTGGAGGAGTCGCCGTCCTCCCCGGTGGAGCGGAAGAACTCGGCGAGGACAGACGTGGAGTCGCTCATGGGGGGTACGGTGCACCTCACCGCCGCCACCCAGCCCACGCGAGACCTCACGCAGGAGTTCGCGCCGGGTGAGAATATTAAAGGTAGCTCCATGTTTCTGGACAAGTCGCAGCGCGGTCAGACGGGCGGCACGGCGGCTCCGGATGTGATGTACTGGCCTTACCCCGACGTGCGGTCCACCACTTCTCGTCAGCCCATGTACACGTTTATGGACGCACCCACCACCACTCGCCGCCGTCAGCCCCGTGCGTCGGGCGTGCCGGCCGGGGCCTACGAGGTGGCGGGCGACATCTCGAAAGGACTGCACAATAGTGCGCAGATGCGGAGCACCACCGGCCGTGACCAGCACTACTACGGCAAGAGGGAGCAGTACGGCGGGACGGGGGACTGGCTAGACGTGGACACCGCGCTGCAGGCCACGAAGCCCAACCCCAAGGGTGCCGTGCTCCCACCGCAGCGGAGCGAGGAGGAGCTGCGCCGTGAGGGACCACCGGTGGATACCTCTGTTAGTGTCGAGCGGAACTGGAACTACCCCAGCGACGGGATCGGCCGGCGGGACGACCTCCAGCACGTGCGGCGGTTCGACCAGTCCCTCAGCCGGGACCAGCGAGAGACGGCGAAGAGCCTCAACGCCCACCGTACCCAGGCGGTCGACGGCTACGACGTCACCTACGACCCCGTCGAGAAGCGCTCGACGGGGGCCATTATTCACGCGAGGGCCCCTGGCCACGGCACGCTGCACAACCCCAACCCCACGGAGCTGGGGGAGACGCCGAACCTCAAGTGGACCCGGCCGGCCAACGACCACGCCACTCGGTTCGGCCCTGGCAGCAAGCGGCCGGACCACTTATTGCCCATGAACGATCTTTCCTACAACACCGAGCCGGGCTACCGTCTGATCGAGCCCCGTGTGCCGGGTGACCCTCATATTGGGACGGTGGAGTCCCGCCAGTCGCGGCAGGCGAGGGCGGCCACCGGCGGGAACGGCGCGGATGCCATGTACAACCTCAACGGCACCCCACCGCGAGGGAAGCTGGTGCCCAACTTTGAGAAGCAAATCACCAAGGAGACGGAATTTAGAGGACACAACATCCAGTCGGAACGGTGGGAGCGGCACAACCCGAAGGCGCCAGGCCCCGGCAGCTACAATATTTCTTATAAGCAAGTAGACCCTGACCGGAGGGAGCCGCGCATTAACACGATGGAGTACATGCATTAATGCTAATAATAATAATAATAATATGTTTCCCTGTACTGTAATGAATATGTTTCTTTTTTTTAAAAAATTGTATCATAATGAACTTTTGTTTTTATATGAATGTATACAGATGGATGTTAGTGGGATCACACAAAATAATGATGGTATAATGTACAATAGCACCTCAATTATAAATCTTATCTCTCATGGTGTATCTACTTGAATAACCGTGCGTTCGTACTATCATATTCTGTAAACGCAAATGGACATCTTTTCACTCTCTTTTTTTTTTTCTATCAGAAAAGCGTCGAGGAATCATTTCCCCCCCCTTTTTTTTATTAATCCACTTTCTTAACCATCACTACCACACACAAACAACATGGGTCAGCAAGTCTCCGAGTGCGGGCAGAACCTCCCCCTAGGTCTCTGCGGCATAGATCAGATTAACTGGGGTGGTCAGGCCGGCGCCTTCTACGAGTGCTGGAAGCTAGACCCCTGCTGCGGCGGCCTCACGGACGCCCTGCTCTGCTTCGTGCACTGGACCTGCTGCAGTCCCTGCTCCGCCTGCAAGCTCTACGCCTCCTCCCTGGGCGACCAGTGTAGCGTATGGCCACACTGTTTCTGTATCCTCTGCTGCCCGGTCGGTCGTCTCTTCACCCGCTACAACCTGCGTAAGAAGAACGGGACGAATGGTAATATGATTGGTGACTTTATCTGCATCTGGTGCTGCGCCCCGTGCGCCTGCTGCCAGGAGCTGAGGTCCGTCTCCAACGGCGCCTGGCGTGTCGTGCCAGAGTGTGACTGTCCGGGGCTCATCGTCCCCGGCTGCAAGTTCCTCAACTAAACAAAGAAAAAAAAAAAAAGGAAAACCAGAGCAGTACTTTTTTTTCTTTTTTAAATTTAATTATATACTCGGCAAAAAAAAAAAAAAAAGGTAAATAAACTTTGAACCGGTAAAGGGAAATTGAGGAAGATGGAACGGTGGGACAAAAATATCAAAAAAAAAAAAAAAAGCATACACACAAAAATCAATGTAGAAATTTTACGGTAGAGGATATCCCCCCTCCTTCCCTTTTTCACCCGACTACTTTTTGTTCAACCAAAAAAAAATTATGTATTGAGTCTCATTTTTTGTTTTCATTTTAATCAGTAGAGTCTCCCCGTCTGTTTTAACATATGAAACACATCATTATTTTATTTTACCGTATACGAAAATAAAATGCAAAGAAAAGAAAAAAAAGTGACACGGATGTGTGTATGCGTGCTTTCCCTCTCTTCGCTACAGTACGTTTTTTTTTTTTCTAAATCTATGTAAAGCTCTTTTTTTTTTTTCTTGTCGTTGATGAGAGGATAATTTTCATTTCTCTTGAATAAAAGTATACCCAACCCGCGCGTGCCAAAAAAAAAAAAAAAAAAAGCGTATACCAAAACAGCAAAGGAAGCATTTTTCTTCCTCTTCATCATGCACTAGTGACATATCATATTATTCTATCTCTCTTTCCCGACAGAAAACCTAACAGAAAAAAAGAAATATTTGCGTAGTTTTTTTTCGTCATGTTACGTCGTACCGTTTCTTCCTTCAACTTCCCCACCAAGCTGCCGGTCTCCCCGAACCCTATCGTCACCCACGAAGTTCTCAACCAGGTCCCCTTCCTGCAAGAGTACAACAGCTATCTCTCGCTACCCCGTCTGGTGGAGTGTGTGAAGACCTACGGGATAGAGGATACCTATGGGGAACAATTCAAAAAGTTTGGGGCCGACTGTGGGAGTGCGTATTGGCTGAACGAGGCGCAGCTGGCGAATAAGACGGAGCCGCAGTTCGCGCCGTTTGACAAACAAGGACGACGGGTGGACCAGGTGCAGTTTGTGGAGTCGTACCACCGTCTGATGCAACTATTCCTGCAGACAGGGGTGGCCGCGGTGCCCGCGGACGGATAAGACGCACGGCTACACCGCCAGCACCGCCTTCTTTGGTATCCTGAACACGCTGGAGCAGGGGACAGGCTGTCCCATCACGATGACCGCCGCCTGCGTGCCGTCCTTGGAGGTCGGCGGACCCTCTTTTCAGCCGTATATTGAGAAGATGACGACCCCGGACTACGACGGAAGGGATATCCACGTGTCACTGAAGAGGGCGGCGACCTGTGGTATGTCCATGACGGAAAAGCAAGGCGGCTCTGATGTACGGCAGAACACCACCTATGCCGTGCCCCTCGAGGCGGCCACCGCCGGTCAGTCCGGCGCCTCGTACCGCATTGTCGGTCACAAGTGGTTCACCTCGGCCCCCATGTCAGACAGTTTTCTCACCTTGGCCTACAGCGGCGACAACGAGCTGTCCTGCTTCCTTCTGCCGCGGTGGGTGGCCGCCCGGCGAGCGCAACGTCGGACTGCGCTTCCAGCGGCTAAAAAGCAAGATGGGGGACAAGTCCAACGCCAGCAGTGAGGTGGAGTACAACGACGCGATTGGGTTCCTCGTCGGTAAACCCGGAGAGGGCGTCAAGACGATTATCAAGATGGTAAATCAAACTCGGTTGTGCTGTATGATGGGCAGTTCCTCCTCGATGGCGACCGCCCTAACTAACGCGATCCACCACTGTAATCATCGCAACGCCTTTGGGGGCGCCCTGTCGGAGAAGCCGTTGATGCAAAACGTACTCACCGACCTCGCCCTCGAGTCCGAGGCGTGTCTGGCACTGACGATGCGCGTGGCGAGCAGCTTCAACGAGGGCAGCCGTCTCGGCAAAGACTACATGCGACTGGCCGTGGCGGTGGGCAAGTACATTACGACGAAGCGCTGCCCTGCCTTCACGTACGAGTGCCTCGAGTGCATGGGCGGGAACGGGTACTTGGAGGACTTCCCTCTCGCCCGGTACTTCCGTCAGTCCCCGCTCAACGCCATCTGGGAGGGCAGCGGCAATGTCATGGTGCTGGATGTATTCCGTACGATCCTGAAAAGTCCCAGCTGCCTGCAGGCCGTCGCAGCCGACGTGACCGCTTGTCAACACCCCAAGCTGAATGAGGAACTAAAAGATGTCCTCCAGACGATTCAGAAGAGCTCCCCACAGGACGCGGAGGTCAGCGGCCGCATGCTGGTCGAGCGGGTGGGCGTGCTGCTACAGGCGGCGGCCCTCTATCACAGCGGAGGAGATCAAACGGTATTTGACCGGTTTGTGGCCAGTCGCGTCGGTGGACGTCGTGGCGTGCAGTTTGGCACGTTGGAAGAAGAGTTTAGTGGATGACTCCATCATTAAACGAAACTCGCCACACTTCCTTTCTTAAAAAATGATTCATACATGGACAAACATGGGGTTTAAAACACCACAATGCATTGCGGTTCAAAATCAAAACGGACAGTGAAAACGATTGATTTTTTTTTTTTTTTGTTTGTTTACATACATCGCACCATTTATCGATACATATTTTTGTTTTACATTTCCTTTCCCTTCCATGACAATTGTATTGTGACACGCCATGCAATGGTACCATAACCGACTGGAATCATTTCACGTCATTCTGTTTCTTTCCTCGTCTTTTGGTTAGCTTTACAGCGTACTGTATATTTAGGATTTAGAAAAAAATAACACAATAGAAAATGATGCGCGCGACGACAGGGACAGAGCCTACCCGTGAGGAGGGAGCGCCGCGGAAGAAGGCATCCCTTCAGTCGGGTGGTATGTTAGGTTGTATTAAAGAACGCATCACACAGGATATGTTCGAGGCCGTCCCCGGCAAGTTCAAGGTGCTGGTGTGCGACAAGCTTGGGGCGGAAATTATCAGTAGTTGTTTCCGTATTCACGAACTGATGGATCTAGGGATTACACTGGTGGAGGACTTGTTTATTTTACGACAGCCGGTGATTAACTCTCCTGCCCTGTACTTTATAGCCCCTGATCGAGAGGCAGTGGATCGTGTCATGCAGGACTGGCGCCGACTGCCCTCCTACGCGAGCTGTCACGTCTTCTTCACCAACTCTGCCCCGGATTCGATTATCAACCAACTCGCCGCGGAACAGAAGTTTGTGGACCGCCTGGCGACGTGCAAGGATATGTTTATCGACTTTACCGCACCGGAGCGGTTGTGCTTTCACTTCAATATGATTGGCGATTTAAACAAGCTCTTTCCCCCCGAGATTGCCCTCTCCGGTGGGCGAGAGAACATTTTAGGCCAGGTGGGACGACGTTTGGTGTCGGTGGTCCACGCGCTGGCGGCAGGCCGACCCACCGTGCGGTATCAAGGGTCTAGCCGACTGGCCCTCACCGCCGCCCGCAACCTGTGCGAGGAGCTGGCCAACGTCGCCAGGACATTCCCCGACAGCACCGTGAACCAAGAACGCACCGACGCCCCCATCTTCATCATCCTCGACCGCTCCGTTGACAGCGCCGAGCCCCTCCTGCATAACCGCTACTACCAGTGTCTGGTGCAGGACCTGATCCCACTCAAGGAGGGGTTCTTGTATGAACAGGCCGTCACGACCTCGTCAGGGGCCAAGGACACGGTGGTGATACCGGTCGATGAGCAGGATGCCTATTGGTGCCAGTACCGACACGCGTACTTCACCAAGTGCCTCACGGAGTTCCCAGCCCAGCTGAAGAAGTTGATCGAGGACAATCCGGCGCTCGCGCAAGGAATGGACCGGGGAATGAACCTGAAGGCGGTCGGTAGTGCCGTCCGGGCGCTCCCAGAGTTTCAAGAAAAGAAGGCCAAGCTGTCCATGCACGTGGATATGTGTAGTAGTATTATGGAACAATATAGTAAAATGAAGTTGAGTCAGGCGTGTGAGCTGGAACAGGACATGGCGGTGGGGCGTAAACCATTTAAAGATTTGTTCGATGCGGTCAAACGCGTCATGTCGGACATTTCTTTCCCCATCAACGTCAGACTGCGCCTTTTGCTCTTGTTTATCGCCACCAATGAGTCTAGGGAGCTGACCGAGGCGAAGAAGCAGTCTTTGTTGCAGGAGGGTGGCTTTCACAGCGAGGGCAGTCGGTGCAGCAGTCTCAACCTGTTCATTGCCCGGGCAGGGCGCATTAAGCAAGAGGTGTCCGGCGGTGACGGAGGCAGTAACAACAACAGCACCCCTCCCTCGGCGGAGAAGCGCAGTCTGCGGTCGAAGCTGTTGCGTGGCGGGCAGAGTGGGGCGAGCTCCACCACCTCCGGGCCAGGCGCCAGCAAAACGTCCGACCCCAACGCCGCTCCCCCGACGGAGGATCCGTTCAAGAGTCAGTGTCAGCTCATCGCCGAGGCCGCCGCGAACGGCAGTCTTAGCAACTCCGACTTCCCCACCATCAACGCTGCGGTTAGTCAGGCAGCGGCGGGCGGCCCCAGCTCCCGTGCCTCCCTGCGTGCTGGCCTGCTGGGCCGGCGTGGCGGGTCCGAGGGGGCGACCGCGAACACGTACGATAGTCGGCGGGGCCCTAACAAAGGCGGCGTCACGCTGGACCTCGGCCACGAGGGGACGGTGGAACTGCAAAGCGGACAGCGTATTGTGCTGTTTGTCTTGGGCGGTATCACCTACGGCGAGATGCGCGCCGCCTACCAGGCGACGAGGGCGAGCAGCCGAGAGATCATTGTCGGTGGCACCTCCATCCTGACCCAAGAGCGATTTGTGAGCCAACTGGGCACTCTACAATAATTAGTATCACCATAACGTTTTTTTTTTTATTTATTATTATGAATTGTAATTTGACCCTATTAGTTTATTTGCTCTTTTTCATATATGTATGCCTCACGTATGTTTGTTGCATTAACCGTACACTACATCTTCCGAAAAAAAAAAAAAATGTATTTTCCTGTAGGCACTTAAAATGCTTGTCAGTTCTTTTTTTTTTTGTGTTTTATCCACTGCGTCATCATCATCCCTTTCTTCCCTCTCCGATGAGCAGAATAGCGAATTATCATCACCCAATGGCGGAAGACAGCTCCTGCGGGTGTTTAACCATCCAGCAATGCATTACGGGGCTCATGTCCATCTGCGAGCACTACACGATTAAAAAGAAGATGGTCTACCTGGAGAGTACGGAAAAGGAGGAGGAGAAGGAATACTTCCAGAACGCCTTCACCGACTTTACGTCACCACTCCATCCGAATTATATCGAAATGGCGGCTCATCTGATTGCCGCCCAAATTGAAAAAGACTTTGCCGAACAAACCGAAAACGATCGTCAGCGTTTGTTTGTCTGTTCGATGGGGGTCCGGGGGGCGGGCGCCTTGTGCCACAGTGTATCGAACCTACTGCAGGCCAAGTACTCGCTCTCGGACTGGTACCCCCCTGGCTCCGTCGGTGAGCTCGAGGTAGGGGAGTGCGTAGGCGTCGGGGGCGTGGGCCAGCTGTACCTCAACGGCATCCCAGACGGCGCGGCGGTGGTGATGGTGGCCGATCGCGTCTACGGTGGGTCCTCGGTACGGCAGATGATCGAGGCGATACAGTCGTCTGGCAAGTCGTGCCGTATTGTGGGGGTGTACAGCGCCCTGGAGATGCACCTGTCCGACGGCAACAGCTGGGCCAGGGCGGTCCTGGAGCAGCGAAAGATACCACTCCGCTCCTTTGTCCGGGTCCGGTGCGATGCGGCAAACTATAAGGTGGAAGAAAGCACCCAGCACTCGTTGCGGAGTGCGGCGGAGCGGGGAAAGGTCACCACCGTGGCGCCGTACCCGTATGACACGATAAGAGTAGCAAGCGACAAGTCGGCCTGGGCGACGCAGCTGAGCCAACTCACCCCCGCCGAGGTGGAGGAGAGGGAGCGGACGATCGAGACGGTGTTCGTTGGTATTCCCATCATTCACAACAAGGAGGTGGACTACCCTTACTGTTACTTCTCCTTCACCGACTTCATTCCCGCCCTGGAGCCATCGATTGTGGAGGCGATGGCGGACTTGTGTGTGTATTACTTTTACCAAGGGACTCCCGAGCCGTGCAATGTGCTGGTGTCGGAGGGGGACCGCGGTGGGGCCTCGCTGCTACACGCCGTGGCACTGCGTCTTCAGCTGCCGTATGTGGTCGCCCACTGGCTGACGTCCGCCACACAAGCCTCTCCTGTCTCCACCGGAGACCGGCGGGCCAGCGTGCGGTCACACGTCACTAGTATTGGGTTCAGCGGGGGTGAGAGTCAGCTGGCGTTGAACGGCATCAAGGAAGGGGATTGCTGCTTGTTCGTGGACGACATGCTCAGTAGCGGTGGAACGGCGGAGGCCATTTTTGACTGCGTCACGGAGCGGGGCGGTGAGGTGAAGGCGGCCCTCTTCGGTAGTGAAAAGTTGTACCCCGTCGGTGACACGGACGAGCTGGAGCGAAAAGGATTTAAACGGATTGGGTTGATTTACCCGGAGTGTCGACTGATCACCCTAACGCAGTTCATTGTACGAGGGACCGTCACCCAGGCGCCTTCCCAGCGTGTCGAAAGTCATGAAGGCATCTAAAAAAAAATGACTGCTTCGTCGTGCTTAGTTTTTTTTTCCCCTCCTTACGTGTATCTACAACAAAATGTACTTCTGTATCATTATTCCGTTTGCTTTGAACATGAGTACACCTTTTTGTCAGTTGTTGTTATTGTTGACTCCAGGGCAACTACCAGTCGGTGTATGCTTTTTGTCCCTCTGTTTCTCTACATCGTAAGGAATAGTAATCGTAGTTTCATGTTTCGACAATCCCTTCTGCGCAAGGCGGCGAGAGATTCGCTCAATGCGGGTAGCTCCATGACGTACGGTAGTAAAGGTGCCAAGAAGCACCCCGGCCCGCAGCGCCGCCGCATGCCATGGACGGCATCGAAGGAGTATGTGCCCGGGATGATTCTACGCAATCGAGAAAAGATGATCCTAGACGGCAAGTCGCTGGTGGAGGCGGACCACATTGAGCGTGGGGCACAGGTAGACCCGCTGGAGGTGCTGCAGGCGGCGGTCGCGCGGTACGAGTACAACACGTCTACCGGCATGAATCTCTTTCAGTTGACGAGCGAGGTGCCCCACGGCGGCCGTGGCATGCGGGTCTACCGCAAGGAGTGGCAGGAAGGGACGTACGACAAGTACGTGACGCTGACCTCCGTGGAGCTGGACCGCGACGGGGTGATGAAAGGTGTGGCGCACGGCTACGTGACCTTCCACGGGGAGAGCACACTGCGGCCGATAGAGATTGATCACGCCGATGTGCCCGGGTGGCACCTCATGGAGGGGGGCGAGCCCATCCCACCCTCTGAGATGGTGCCGCCGCCGGTGAGCGTGGGGACCGAGGTGCCGGTGGACCCCAGCCGCTACCGCCTCAGGGCCTACCCGTACTACGACGCCCCGAACCCGCCAGAGTTCGTGGAGAAGTTACTGAAGGACCGTGGTGTGATACCAGACGTGCCCGTAGCGGATAGTCCAGAGGAGGGCGCGCCGGATACCTCAGAGGCGGTGCAGGCGCCACAGTAGTAGTCGGTAATGAAGATTAAGTAATCACATTGAGAAAGAAAAAAATGGACAAGATGATTAAAACATTTATAAAACAAAAATACGATAGCTGAAATATCGTGTATTATCTGGTGAAAGTGAACGGTTTTTTTTATGGTTATTATTGAGGTGTGACGGCTCCTGCATCGTATGGTTTGTTTACATCCTCACCCCCTTTTTTCAATTTTCCAAGTTCAAACTATTTCATTGCTATTCTCATTATGCCATCGGACGTGAAGAGTTGGGGAGCGTTGGAGGCCAAGAAGCCCCTCGAGCCCTACCAGTTCACCCGCCGTGACGTGGGTCCTGGCGATGTCTCCATCAAGATTGCCTTCTGCGGTGTGTGCCACAGTGATCTCCACGTCGTTCGCGACGATTGGAAGAACTCCACCTTCCCCCTGGTGCCCGGCCACGAGATCGTGGGCCACGTGACCGCCGTGGGCGACAAGGTCACCAAGTACAAGGTGGGCGACACCGTCGGCGTCGGCTGCCTCGTCGACTCCTGCCGCGACTGCCGTGAGTGCCAGCGAGGCCTGGAGCAGTACTGCCCCGTCAAGCGCACCGGCACCTACAACGGCAAGTGCACCGACGGCACTGGCCCCGTCACGATGGGCGGTTACTCCGACCACATTGTGGTGCGCGAGGAGTTCGTCCTGCGTATCCCGGAGGGACTCGACCTCGCCGCCACCGCCCCCCTGCTGTGCGCTGGCATCACGACGTACTCTCCCCTGAAGCACTGGGGCGTGAAGGAGGGATCGAAGGTCGGTGTGATCGGCCTCGGCGGCCTTGGCCACATGGCGGTGAAGATTGCGGCGGCGATGGGGGCGGAGGTGACCGTCTTCACCACGTCGGAGTCGAAGGTGGCGGATGCGAAGCGGTTAGGGGCACACCACAGCGTCATCTCCAAGGATGCGGCGCAGATGAAGGCCGTCTTCCGCACCTTCAATGTCATTATCGATACCGTCGGCGTCCCCCACGACCTCACCCCGTACCTCGAGACCCTCGACCTCGACGGCGTGCACGTGCTCGTCGGTCTGCCCGACACCCCCAACCCGGAGTTCCCCCCGAATCGCCTCGTCCTGCAGCGCCGTTCCCTCGCGGGGTCGAACATTGGCGGTATCCCGGAGACCCAAGAAATGTTAGACTTCTGTGCCGCCCACCACATTGTCTCCGACATTGAGCTCATTTCGATTGACTACATCAACGAGGCCTATGAGCGCATGCTGAAGAGTGACGTCAAGTACCGCTTTGTCATTGATATTGCCTCCTCCTTTTCCAAGTAAGTGGAGGAAAAAAAAAAAAAATCAGTAAACCCAATTTGTATAACGATTATATAACTAAGAAAACTCCGTCGTCGCACGCTGTTATTTTCTCCTTTCTTTTCTTATTTTTGTTTATTTACGCTTTACTTTGGTAACAGAGAAAAAAGAAAATTCACTATCGTTGTTTATTGAATGATTGAACAAAAGAAAAATAACGTTCCATATCGCATGGTGTCTGTCTTTTCTATTTCTCTGTGTGATCTGTATGATGACGTGCACGCATACCTTCTTTTTCTCTACTCTTCTCTGATCTTATCATAGTGTTATTCTTAGAAAGAGAAAATACAGTGAAGTAATCTCTCTTTTTTCTTTTTCAAACATTTTTCCTTTTTTATATTGTTACTCTATCGTGTTAGGCGTTCTGTATTTATATATTCTACTCATTTGCGAGTCATTGCAAATAACACACATATTATACTGACCCCCTTTTTTTTTCTAGTTATTGTTTCGATTGCTTTTCATTGATTTTTTTTTTTTTTCGCTTTAATACGACTACTATTAATAAAAACAATAAGAAAAAAAAACAGGAGTTCCTGCGGCGAATTTTTTTTTTAAATTATTTTGTGACGACGATCAATACACGTAATTCTTTTTGTATATATATTATCATTGTTTTATTGCTGTATTTTGGCCTCTTTTCGTCAATTCTAACGAACGAGACATTTAGTAAAAGAGGCGTAAGAAAAAGAAAGAAGAAAAAAAGCATTCAAAAGAGATATTTATTCTTTTGGGGTGTTGTTCCTTCCATCACGGTTTCGGTAGGATTTTTTTTCTTTTTTCTTTTTCATTCCTGTAGTGTTGCGGTTACGTATATGCGAAGGACCGGTGAACATAACAGTCCTTTCAACACAGACCACTTACGTTCACAGTCTAGTGAAGTTAATTTCACTGTGCATCACGGCTCACCCTACGGTCAAACCCCGTCCATGTCAATGAACGCGGAAGATATTAGTAATGCCAGCAAGGCGAACCAAGAAAAAGATCGTCCGGAACAGCCGCCCAAGAAGCCAACCTTCACGACAACAAACACCACCAACAAGGGTGGCGTCGTCACCAGTAGTAATAATAATAATAATAGCA
The DNA here is from genome assembly GCA_903995115.1 of Angomonas deanei. Classification (NCBI taxonomy): domain Eukaryota; phylum Euglenozoa; class Kinetoplastea; order Trypanosomatida; family Trypanosomatidae; genus Angomonas; species Angomonas deanei. The sequence continues at coordinate 412,443 of LR877164.1, forward strand.
GAGAGGATTATAAAAGCCCAACCTTAGTAGAACAGGAATCTGTCACCTCACTGAGCAACCCGCCGCCGCTGACGTCTGGTTCCACCGGTGTGTTCCCGCCCAGCGCGGACCGACTCGATGCTTCCAAAAATACAACCGGCTGTTTCGAGGCACAGAATGTAGCAAGTAGTGTTACCAACTCAGATATGTTTCTCCTAGATGAAGTAGAGAAGGGAAAAAAAGAAGGAGAGACACCGAGGGAGGATGAAGATGACGCCAAGGAGCCGACAGACAAGCTATCCGACACCGACTCGGACATATTTGTAGACAATGTGCCGCTGCCCAGCCCCCAACGCAAGATGGTTTCCTTTCTCCCCGAGCACGACGACGTGGGCGGCTCCTCCCCACTGCCCATCATCAACTTGTACCATCAGCGGCAGAGGTCCGGGGAGGAGGGGAAAGACGGCAACGAGGAGTCCTCCTTCCGTGACTCCTTGAACCGATCGGTGTCGGCCATGTCGGCCAGTCCACGCACCGTGCGGGTCCGCAACAAAGCGAAGGGACTATTCCTAGACACGGAGCAGCCCTCCAGGGCCGCCTCCCCCGGCGTCACCTTCCTGGTGGACAGCCACCAGGCCGAGCCGAGCTCCGCCAGCAACCATCGAGAGTTCAGCACCCCGGCGAGGTGGACCTCCCCCAACTCCCCCTGGTGGCTCACACCAGCGTGTGTCCTCCATGGCGCTCTCGCTGCAGACTACCAATTCACCGCTAATGATCGACACCGACGACCTGTTCTACGCCCGTACCGCCGACGAGCGCGAGGTGGCGATGAAGTCGTCGCATAAGGGAACTATGTTTCTAGTGCGGCAGATACGAGACAAGGCACACCGTCGCTACGTGTTTGATCCTTCGTTTCTTTCCGTTAACGTCAATGATGAAGTGGAGTTCAACTGGTCTGGGGAGTCAAGTCATATTTTGCAAACCGATAGAAGTTACCGCCACGTCGTCCCTGGTGGGCATAACAGTGTAGACGCGGAGGAAGGCCGGGCGGAGGCAGACGACAATGACGACAGTAATCACTATTCCGAGTACAAAACATTTCAGGTGCGATTTACTGCACCGGGTGATTACTATTTCGCCTGTTCCACCCACAAAAAGTCTATGCGACTGCACGTTCAGGTGGGAGACTACAAACCGCCCGTCAAGTTGTACACGGCTCTGTTTTCGTTGGGTATCTTTTTGCTAGTGGCAGCGATTTTTGCCGTGGCCATCGGACTGGCCTACGGTCTACAGGCGAAGGACTTTTTTCTTTCCAAGGAGAGTGCCTCGACGCTAGCACAGTACGAATTCGTCAAAAATATTCAGAAAATCATCACCCTCAATCTAGTTCCCTGGTTCGCGGTGGGCGTGCTCATCTTCTTTTTTGTATTGGTATTCTTCATTGCCTACCGCATTGTCCTTTGCTGTACGTCGCAGCGCCAAGGCGTATCGGATAAGGGGATTTCGACCGGTAAACGCCGTGTGTGCGCGTCGGTGCTATTTGCCCTCGCGTGTGCCACGGTGGTCCTCCTCTTTGTCGCGTTTGGATTGCATTTGAACATGATTTATGCCATCAACCAATTCATGACGGAGCTGGTGGCAAACATTCTGTCGGTACTAAACAGTATGAGTCTAGCCGTGAACCAGGTAGGGTATCTCGTGACGCAGAGTAATACACTTTTCCCCGACGTCGACGTACCCGTGGACCAAATCAACGATGTGGTGTACGGAGTGGAGAATATTCTCAACCAAACGACCAAGTGGATCGGTTTCGGGGAAGACATTGGACAAGCGGCGTTCAGTGCGCTTCCGATTCTTTTGTTCATGTCCCTTAATATTGGGTTCTATGCCGCCGCGATTGCCATAGGGTCCCTAGTGTTGCGGTATCGTCGTTACATGACCATCATGATGTGGCTCTTTGCCCTCTCCACCGGTGTCTACGCTTGTTGTTGTGGTATGATCTTAGCGGAACGTCGCCTAGTACAGGCGGTGTATTTGAACGCGGAGATTGTGGTGGACACGCCGCAAGACGCTCCTGCTCACTGGGGTTTAGAAAATACGGTGGTCTCCGACATTTTTGGTTTTTGCAACATCAATGACACTGATATTACTTTTGTATCCGACTACTTGAAGGATATTATCTCCAGTATCAACGACACACTGGACGAGCAAGGACAGCAAGACTTTGCGATTGTGTTTGAGTTCTTTCTAGACTTTGTCCCTGTTACGTTGGAAGCAATGGTGAACTTTTCAGACTATATTTACGCCAACTTGGATGTCATTGATGAAATTTTGAAGAATGACGGGTCAGCAGTGGATGACCTTTTTCGAAACGACGTGGTGTCGTTTCTTTCCACGCTGTTCTCCGTCATTGGCACGCTGGCCGGTCTTTCCAACTGTAAAGTCATCCGTCAGGCCATCGCCATGTCAACACCATATCTCAAGGAGATTGCCCTTCCGTATAATACGGCGCTGCTCGTGTTCATGCTACTCGTCTTTGTGCTGAGCCTTCCACTTTTAGTATTCGGGGCCATGGTGGCGTACGCCTACGCACATCCACAAAAAAGCTGGTACGAACCCCGAACCGGCCGTTACTTTCGCTTTCGTTACTGTTTCAAGGTTCATCAGAAGATATTGATACGCGGTCCCAAGGCATCCGGCATGGGCCTGTCATGGGCCAAGGAAGTGTTGACCGACGCGGTCCCCTTCATGTCGCGTCTGGTGTATGTTCGGTTGTTATGCATCGCCACCGCCGTCTTGTTGTTCTTTGATTCCATCTGCCTAGTGTTATACAATGATGTGACTGGGCGGAAACGGGATGATCGCATTCTACGTGCGATCGGTTATATCGGGTGTGGTATACTCCTGTTCCTGTTACTTGGGTTTGTGTTCCGGAAATTGCTGATTCGAACGCTCCTTCATGCGCTGGCCTTTGTGTGCACGTTGGCGTTGCTAGTGCTGTGCATCATTCAGTGTGTCATTGGCTGCGTGAACTTTGCCGACTGCATCAAAAAGAATGGGTTTGAGCTGGAGAAGAACGGAAACGGCATCTACACTTCCCTGTGCTCCGTCAACGGCGCCGGCCACGACCTTGAGATTGCCATTTTCGGTTTCCTCGTCGCACTGAGTTGCATTTCGACTCTGGTCACGATGGGGATGTTGTTGTTTAACGAACCGTACCTCTCCGCGTGGATGAAGAAGCACACGTACGAGGGGAAATTCAGCTTTCTGGCCGACTATTCCGCCGCGGTGCGTCACTTCTTCAAGGACCAACTCAACGTGCGACGGGTCTACTTAGCGCTCTTGATTATTGTAGTGATTGTGATTCTTGTCGTACTGGCGGTGGAGGACACGAACAGGAGTCTTATTATTTCAGTTGGCGGTGATGCGAACACGATTCCCCCAGTAGACGGATTGGTGCAGGTGGTATACCCCGACCAGGAATGCAACGGCAACAAGGATTACTGCAAGCTACCCATCAACAAGTACATGTGGGCGACCACCCACAACTCCTTCGCCAGTCTGGAGGACGGATTTGTCGTGCCCAATCACTATTACAATGTTACCCGACAGCTGCGGTCGGGGTATCGCTCCTTCATGATTGATCTCCACTACGACTACGACAACCGCGTGAATGGAACGCAGAGTGTCTACTTGTGCCATGATATCTGCATCATTGGCCGGCAGTCGTTTATCTCACTCTTGTGGGAGTATCGTCGCTTCCTGGATACCTACAAGGGTCAGGTGGTGATGGTAATGCTAGAGCAGTACGTGAACAGCACGGATGTGGTGGCCCTCGTCAAGGAGGCGGGTCTGGACCAGTACGTGTGGCGTGACACGCAAGATTCCCCCAACCGTAACCCCAACTTTCGTTGGCCCACCCTTGGAGAGTTGGTATCGAGCAATCAGCGCTTTTTGATCTTTAGCGACGTCCTCTCCTACTACGACCAGGCGCAGGGGAAGGCACCTTGGCTAAAGTACCAGTATGCCTATCAGTTCGAGAACGATTACACCACCACCACGGTCAGCAATTTCCGCTGCGGCATCGGTCGCGGGTGGTGCGAGAATCCAGGCAACTTTCTGTCCATCCTTAACTTTACGATTGACCCTCCTCCCTGCGAGGGGGATAACTGCAGTTCATCGTCGTCCTCGGACTCCTCATCAACGCCGCCGCCACCACCGGAGGATATGACGCCAGTGGTCGTGGTGAACAACACGGTGGACGGCGTGATTGTGGAAATCGGAGGCGTGCGTTACAACCAGACACGCTATGAACTATACCTCGACGATCTGACCAACTGTAGTGCCTATGTGGACCCCGAGGTGTACTTTTACACCAATGGTAGTGATTTCTACAATGACGCCTATCACAAGGGCAATCCCCCCAACGTCGCCTCCAAGCTGAGCACCGTGAATCACATGATCACAAGTGGTGTGGGTACCCCGGTCGGGTCTACCCAGGCGAACGAACCCTCCGTCGTCCAGTCGCACGTGCTGAATTGCTCCCGTCACTGGGACGTGGTGGCGAACCTGGTGGCGTTTGACTTTTGGAGTATCAAAAACCCACTCGGGACGATTGACGCGATGAACCGCAACATTGTCAAGTATGGCGACAAGTATGACTACAAGGAGTATTGGGACATGATATACTTTGGCCAACGCATCCCTTTGAAAAGTAGTAATTCTACAGGCGGGAAAGGCAAAGAAACTTAAAAAAAAAAAACGAGAGGGGACACCCTTCTTCACCACTATATATTGCTGTTACGAATTATACAATGTTGTGATAGTGTTACTAATGGCACTTTTACCGTTTTATTTGTACATTTGTCGTGCGTGTTAATTTATATAAATACAGAGAACTTATTTTTTTTTTTTTTTTTTTTTTTTGCGTTAAAACAGACATTATATTTCTGAGCAAAAAAAAAAAAAAAAAAGTTTAAACTTTTTTTTTTTTTTGGTGAGTCTAGTCGAGCATCGCTCAATGATAATGATAATAAAAGTGTAGAAAAGCAAATCAGTAACTTCTCAAAAGAATTTCTTGCTTTCCCCAAGCGTGATTTTTTTCGTTTTCACGGCTGTGACAACGCACTCATTCAGTTTTTTTTTTGTTGTTGTTGTTCCGTGAGTTTTCAGTTGCGGCGGCTACCCTCCAAACATTGCATTTATTTTCTCTACTCATCCCTACCCCTCATTCTTAGTCGAAGCTACTTTCCTTTATATGTTTCATTCTTCATGGAGACCGTAAAACAAACCTTCACGGATGTCTCCTCGAACATGGACGAGTCCGACCTGTCTGCGATGGGTCGGGGCGACGAGAGCAAAAGGACGTCCAATGACAAGATCAAAAGCTATCTGAATATTATTTTAACCCAACAACACAAAATTGCGTCGCTGGAGAGTTTGCTGTTGAAAAGCTCCACCGCGAACGAGCACCAAAACATGCTCTTCCAGACTGGTACATCACGGGGCGGTGACTCAGTGAGACTAAAGCCACCCTCCTGCACCAGTTCCCCCGCGGGAAAGAATCACCCAGACAACTGCGACGTCTCCATTCACATTCGTTTTAAACATTCCGTCCCGGAACGGAAAGGCCGCCCATCCCCCGCCACAGCGGACACCATTCACCGTGCCACGTCGCCAATTGCCAGGCGGTCGAGGGACACCACCACACAGACGGCCGAAATGACAGTGGACGTTGAAAAGGAAAAAGTCAACCAGACGCTTCAGGCGCAGGTGGAGGCGTTACAGGCAAAGTTGAGAATGAAAGACACTGAGGTTCAAAAGTTAATCCGCCAGTACGAAGATAGAGAAATCAAATGGCAAAAGGAAACCGCGGCGAGGGATGCGGAACTAAAACACTATCAAATTCTGATGCAGTTTTCCGAGTTGAAAAAAGACTCCGACTTGCTGCCGGAGGTGAATGAGCAAATCATGACGCTGCGCTCCAAGCAGCGCGCCCTACAGCAGTCGTTAGAAAAGCACCGTCAGGCGACGGAGCAGATTCGAGAGTGCTGTCGGCAGTTCACCCATAATGAAATTAGCTCCTTTCTGTTGGTGGCACACGTGGAGGATATTTGCGATGGGATTAGTGGTGGTGGGAACAACGGCCCGCAGAGCAATCCCCGCTCAAATAGTACCACGGAGGTGGAGCGGAACCCCTGTCCCCTCCGGCCGACGCCACCCGCCCGTCACAGCTGCAGTGACGTCCCAGAGAAGGACCGCAACGACAAGAGCATCCACCGAGGACGAGCCATCCCGAAGAGAGGCAGCAGCGCTGGGGCCGCTAGGTTGCGACTGCCTTTAGCCAACTGCACCAATAACAGCAGCAGCAATAATATCAACACGTGGAAGCGGAACTCGTCGGCCTCGGTGGACAAGCGTCGATCGTCGTTTGCATAGATGCATTATAGAAGGCACTAATCTTATTTTTGTTATCATTGTGTCGTGCGTGTGTGCGTATTTGGTTCCGAAATGGGCCAACCCACTCTTTTGCTTTCCCTTTTCATTTCATCAAGAGGTACGAATACAGTGAGAAAGAAAGCAAAAATGTCTCAGTCACGTGGAATGTATCCTGCCCTTTTCATTTGCCACGGCGGCGGCCCGATGCCCATCTTGGGAGACCCAGGCCACAAACCGATGGTGGACAAGTGGAAGCAGCACGCACAGGATATCGTCGCCAAGTATGGGAAACCTACGGCGATTGCGGTCGTCTCTGCGCACTACAACACGTCAGCTCCAGAGGTGGGCGGGGCGGCGCGGCCGGAGATGTGGTATGACTATTATGGCTTCCCCAAGGAAGGGTACACCATCCAGTACAGCGCCCCTGGCAATCCGTCGCTGGCACAGGAGATGGCACAGGCGATGAAGGATGCTGGCCTCAAGGCGACCGCGAACCCCAGCCGACGTTACGACCACGGTGTGTTCGTCCCGTTGCTCACCATGTTCCCAGACGCCGACATACCCGTCATCCCTGTTTCCGTCCTCGCCGGGGACAGTCCCACGGAGCACATGAAGATGGGTACCGCGTTGCGTCCATTCCGCGAGCGCGGCGTGTTCTTTTTGGGCAGCGGCTCCTCCATGCATCACTTCGGCAACCTGGGCCGCAAAGGGGCGGGCACCACGTTCAACAACGCCCTAACCGAGGCGTTAACCAAGCACGAGGAGTGGTCTGGGGAGGAACGAATGGCGGCGCTGGCCAAGGTGGAGACTTTCGCGGGGTTCGACGAGGCCCATCCGCCAGGGGCGCACGAGCACCTCATGCCGCTGCTGACTCTGTTGGGCACAGCCGCCGGTAACGCGGCAAAAGAGGTGGCCAACCTTCCTTTTATTAGCGCGAACGTACGTCACTATTTGTTTGAGAACTAGTGATGAACAACCGCAACAACAAAACAACAAAAAAATGTGAAAACATGAAACGACTCGGTTATGTTTGTGTTTATTCCACCCACCCTGTGCGCGTTAATGTTTGTTTGCTATAATTCATTTCTTGTGATGGATTCCTTCCTTCCCCTTCCCTTCAAAAAGTATCCTCACCCACAAGAGAGTTTTTAGAGTTCACACCCTTTTCTATGTTTTCCACGGTTCTCTGCCTTCTTCTTTTGGTTTCATGCGCCACGAGCGGGTACACGGAGGATTCACCCGTAATCGCCCTTTACAGGCGGTTCGCAGACACCGGCGACAATTTGCTGACCATCATGGAACCAGACGACATGGGGGATCTCATCCGGGCGGCGAAGGCGCACAATGAGCAGTTGATCTTTGCCGCCACACACCCCAATAGCGCCTCGGCAAACACATCGCACCACGAGGCGAACACACTGAAAGATTTGAGTCAGTTTGACAGCGCGAAGCACCCATTTTGTATTCCGCTGTACAACAACGAAACCAAAAGCTACTTCATTGTGAAGGCCTCGGTTGGCAACGTTCCCGCCCTGCCACCGACCAAGACGAACGTGGTGGTGTCTGCGGTGTTACTTTTTTGGCTGTTTCTAGTGGCTGTTGAGATTGCTTAAAGAAAAAAAAAAAAAAAGTGCACGCTTCGCTTTTTGTTTTCTTCCCTTGGTTTCTTGATGATGTCTGGTTTATGGTGGGTCTGCCAACCCCTTCTCCCCCTTCCCCTAAAGGTTTAAGGAGCTCTCGTGTTGTCGGTTAGGCGGGAGGCCCATCCGCTGTGGCCCAGGGCCAGCTTCCCTTCGCGGGGATGGGCCCTGGCGGAGGGGCGCGTCCTGGGTTGGCCAGGCCCCCCGACCCCTGGACAAACACGCAAAAGCGGGAAGACCCCCTCACCAAAAACACACCCTCCCTCCACCACGAACCAAAAAGCACACCCCACACCCATTATTATCCACAATCATAGCCCCTAGGCGAAACCATAAATGTCCAACAAACTGCGCGTGACGCTATGCCAAATGGCTGTCACAAAAGACAAGCAGGCGAACATCCAGAAGGCGGTCTCCATGATCGGCGATGCGTCGAAGAGAGGCTCCGGTCTAGCGATCCTCCCCGAATGTTTCAATTGCCCGTACGGAACAAAATACTTTGACGAGTATTCCGAGAATTTGCAAGCTGGAAATCAAACGTACGACGCGATGTCGGCGTGCGCAAAAGAGAATAATATTTGGATAATCGCCGGAAGCGTCCCCGAAAAATGCGACGGAAAGCTGTACAACTCCAGCATGACGTTTGGCCCTGACGGAGAACTGAAGAACGTCCACAGAAAGGTGCATTTGTTCCGCATCAACACCGATACCGTAAAGTTTGACGAAGGTGAGGTCTTGACAGGAGGAACCACCGCCAACGTGGTGTCAATGTCTGACACAGTGAAATTCGGTGTTGGCATTTGCTTCGACATTCGTTATCCTCAGTTGGCGTATCAGCTCTCCTCTCAAGGAACTTCCTTTCTCGTTTACCCGGGAGCGTTTAACATGGTTACCGGCCCTCCGCACTGGAAGTTGGCCGCACAGTCTCGTGCGGTGGACAACCAGCAGTTTGTCTTGCTTTGCTCCCCAGCCAGGGATACTGGCGCGGAGTATATTGCCTACGGACACTCACTCGTTGTGGATCCCATGGGAAACGTGCTTGCGGAAGCTGACGAAACAGAAACACACGTCGACTGCGAAATTGATTTTGACCAGATCCCCGATGTGAGAAAGAAGTTGCCCATTTTGAAAGGTCTCCGGGACGATTTGTACAGCCAGACATGGGTGTAGAGCAGGTATCTGTTCAACGTCCGATTTTTTTTTTTGTCAAAAGTATTAATTGTGGAAACTGTCAACACCTGACCTGAATTGCCGTTGTCGTTTCTTTATTTATCGCATGGTACTTTGTTGTTGTTGTTTTCTGACGGATCTTGTCTATTTATATGCTCTACGATTGAGGTTATCGGCATCCTTATTAACTATTATTTCCCTCTTTTTTTTTGTTTTTGTTTTTAGGATACAGGATTGAAAAAAAAAAAAAATCCCGAGTGCTCGGATATTAGAGTTTCGCCCCTCCTCTATTATGATGGTAAGAAACGACTCTTTAACCGACGAAGAGTGGTGGAATGTGCCGGAGGTCGTGCGGAGAGTCATTTCCGGGCTGAGCGGCGAAGTTTCGAACCAAAAAAATGTGATAGATAGACTCCGACAAGACCAGGAAGATACTTCCGTTCTCCTGAAACGAGTGATCCATAAACAGACAGATATAGAAATAGACGTCACAAAGTCGTTGTTGTCCGTTCAAACCGCCCTTCCCGCGCATAACGCAACGGACGATAAATTTTCGACTTTGCAGAGGGAAGTTGAAAAAGTCGGGAAAAAAATAAAGCGGCAGGACGTCCAACTCAAGAGCTCTCTAGCCGAAGAGTCGACGGCAATTTTGACCAGTTGTGAAGAACTCGTTAAAAAAGAAAACGCAAAATTATTAGAAAAGATTGAAGCACAGGACAGACAAATTTCTAAATTAGTGAAAAACCTAAAGACATGCGAAGCTAGCCTTGCAGAAGCTCACTCAAAAATAGAACAACACCAAAGAGAAAACAAACTTTCAGAAGAAAAAGCAGACGCGTCCTTCACTAGCCTGACAAAAAATTTAAAAGAGGTGGAAGAGGGTCTTTCCACACAAAAGAGTAATCTCGCTAAGATGGAGGACAAGCAGCAAAGCTCTAGCAACGCGGTTCACTTGATAGGAACGTCCCTCGAAGAACGCATTAACACGCTGACGGATGCGGTGGCGCGTGTGAAGGATTCTTTTCAAGAACGGCACCGCGCACTCCAGTCCGAACTGAGAGAGTTGAAAGATAATTACACGGAAGCCATTCGAAAACTTAACGCAGAAGCGGCGCAGAATCATACCGAGCTGAGAAAATGTGTTTCCTCCCTCGACACCAGCATTACTGATGTTGAGAAAAAACTAGAGTCGGAAATTAAAACAGTTGAGAGTGACCTCCTAGAAACGTTCCGGAAGTCGCTAGAAGAAATGTTTCTCATTACGACGCAAAAGTTATCCGTTTTTGGTGACACGCACTCCTCAACGCTAAAAGATTTTGAAGACCAGGTGGATAAGCTCCGCGTGGTGGTAGAAGCGAAGGTGGTCAACGATGAAAATGCCCTGGTGGAAGCAAGAGAGGAGTACGACAGTGCCAGGAGTTCCATTATTCCGTTGGAAAATCGACTGACGTCCCTTGAAAATCAAATTCCCCACCTGTTGAGGGCCGTAACCAATTTACAAGACTCGTCCGACAGAGATAAAGCTTTTTACGCGAATGAAATTCAAACGTTGCGCATTACGGAGCGGGAAGAAGAAAACAAAAAGAGTCTGTTGAATGTATCGGGAACAGTGGCTTTTAATGAAATTAGAGAAGACTTTGCCCACTTACAGGAAGAGTTTAAATCGTTAAAAAGCAAGACGAAGAATATGTGGAGCAAGCTGGAGGAGAATGAGCAAAATTACGTGGTTTCGAATAATTTGAGGGAAATACTAAAGCAGTATGCCACCACCGGTAAAATGGCAGAATTGGAGGAAGCAGTTTGCGAAAGTCAAAAGGTACAGGAGGATTTGACGAAGAAATCGAAGGCGTTGGAAAAGAGTTTCAACGAATACCGCGAGGAATGTGAACACTCCCGTCTGCAGGCCGCCAACTCCACTAGAGACCACAATGAACCACACACACCGCCCGTGGTGGTGGAAAAAGTTGCAGAAAATTTAGGAAGCGAAAAGTTGACCCACCTCGCCATTGAAGTGGAAGGGATAAAACGACGGCTGGCGACAATGGATGTTGACCGTGTTAATTCTGTCCACGATCGCGAAAGTTTAGAGCAGGCAGTTTACAGACAAATTAATTCTCGTAACAATCCTCAGCTAGACGCGATTCAGCAAGACGTGAAGCGACAGCAACTAGATTCTTCCAAATGGCTGTTGCGGTTAGAAGAGCGACTAGCCGCATTTTTTGAAAATCTTTCAGGCGTAGAGTCGAGAGTTGCGGGCAACGAAGACATGGTTTCCAAACTCAGCAAAGACATGACACAGCTTTTGGAAAATGTTCTCAAGCTTTCAGAGTCAAATTCTAGTTTTCGAAAGCAAACAGAGTTCAAGCTGACAGAAATCGGCAATGCGATGGAGGACGCCTCCGCTGGAAAAGAAGATGCCATCTCCATTGTGTTAGCACAGATGGACGACTTCAAAAAAGGATTTTGACGGCGAGCTGGTGCGGCTCGATGGACAAGTCAAAGAAGCCCAGAGCAATCAGGAAGACGTCACGGATGCCGTCTTACAACTTAGTAACAGGGTCCTGAATCTTGATGCCACTCTAGAGTCAGTTTCCGGCAAGCAATCCGAAATGAATAATTTAATTGCCGCATTGCCACGAGGATCGGTCCCCATCAAAGAATACAATCAATGGAAAAATTCGGTGGATTATTCGTTAGGTTCTCTTCAGGCGTCTATTGATGAAATGCGCGATAATGGACGTACTGATACGGACGTTTCGTCGGCGGGTTTCCTTGAAATTAAGCTGGATAAACTAGTCGATCAAGTTGAATTAATTCAGCGGCAGCTACAGAAAGTAGAGGCAACAACTCGTGTGAAGCCTGCTGAAAACGAAACAGATTTGCGAAGGCAGTTCGTGTCCATCAACGAAACATTGACGAAAAGACTGGAGGGCGTCGAAGAAAAAATTTCCTCGTTAAACGGCATTTATGTGACGGAACAGGGTTTTAAGTCGTTTGTGGAAAATGAATTTAACACCTTTTGCGAACACTGTACTAACGAAGTAAACCAGGTTCGATCGTCGCTTTCTGAGAGATGCGATGAGATTAAAGAGCTCCAAGATTCCGTTGTAAAAAAACACGACCTACAGATAAGTCAGGCACCCAAAGAGGAAAGCGAAAAATCTGTATCGGACAATGACGTAGGGAATGATCTTATTCTGTTCCGGGATGAGCTAGAGAATCGAATGCAAAAGTCGGAAGAAGTGATAGAGTCTCTGTTGAATGTGCATCAGAAACTGAATGAAGCGGTCCAGGGAAATTACTACACCAAACAAGTACTAGAGGAGCGGTTCGAGAATTTATGGAACTCCATTATTAGTTTGGTAGCAAGAAAGGATGACAGTGAAGCAGTGAACAAGAAGCTTTCCGGCCTTCAAAAGCTGCTGAGCGAAGAAATCGACATTCAGCTTAAGGGGCTTTCATCGGAATTAAATAACACCATCGCTGCCAAGGTTAGTTTTGCTGAGCTGCAGGAAATTTTGTCAAGACAACTGGACGATGTCTAGAGAAGCATAAGCATAGAAGTAAATGTGAGGTGTGCATCACGAAAAAAAAAAAAGTAGAAATAGATTTTTCGTCTCTATAGACAGTAACCGTTTCTTTCTTTCTTTCTTTTTTTTTTTTCCCCCATGAATCAGCACCTTCTCACAGGATTTCATTGTTGTTACTGCCCCTGCTGCTCTCTCCATTTTTTCTTCCTAGTAGTTGTTTGTTTTTACTAGTTGTACCCACCCCGGCATCTGGAATCACAAAACGATGTTTTCGCGTCGCGTATTTGCCAGCTCGCCGATTCCGAGGGCGATGTATGCCAAGCTGGGAATCAGCACTCCCACTCAGGCTTCCCGCCTACTCCCAAGCTTTGTTGCTCTTTCTCCTTCCCTCTGCAACAGCGTCTCTCCTGCCGGACGTGTTTCCGCTCTCTCGGCGGTGGAAAGTGATCTTGAAACCGATGGCGCGCGTCTAAGTGATATCGCGCTGATGAGGGCGATCATGGAGTCGTTTTCTGGCTGCCAACTTGGAATGGCGCGAATGTTGGAATTATGGGGTATCAGACGCGTGCTTACGTTACAAGGACAACTGCACACACTTTGTCGAACGCAGGAGGAGGCCAAACCGCTGAACGTTGAATGAGATTTCTTCCCTTTTTCATTTCTTTTTTTTCGCAGATTAGTGGGGAACAAATTCAGGGTATTTAATTTTTTTTTCTTTAAAAAAAGTTATCCCATCTATAGTAATCATTACATTTTTTTTTCCCACCCTAATAGTGTTAAAACTGTAAGTCAAGACAAGCTGTTCGACTGCCGCACATCATTTTCGTATTTTTCTAGTGTTATATCAAATGATTGCCAATATGTCATTGCACCAATCCGTTTTCTCTTCCCTGTTTTCTTCTCTTGTGACCGGCAGTTCTACTCTTTTTTTTTTTTTTTTTCCGTGTCCATATCAAACCAGAATGCCAAATCCTTACACGAACAACACTGAGGCAGCTTACTTCGTAGATTACTACGGCTCCAAGCGTATGCTACAGGACTCTACCAATCGACTGTATAACGGTGGCGTCCGACGAAAGAAAGAGGCAGTGCGTCGCGTAGAGCAAGAGGTGTACAATCGACCACCAACCGTGCGACGGACACAGCAGGAGATTGACGAGTATTTGCGTGTGCGTGTGGAAGAGGAACTCCTCCGACGACAACAACATCGCGTGGAGCTGGCGAGGGAGTTGTACCCAACCACCGAGAGCCCACCGCGTTATTTGACGGGCGAGGAGTTTCAGCGCCACGTAAAACACGTATACACCGACCCAATGCGTCGTCGTGAGTTGCGGGAGAGAGAAATCGAAAAAGTATTTGGCAAGAGGGACCCCTCTGTCAGTCCGAATAAAGGCTCGAAAAGACGATCGCAGAAGTCTCCAGAGGACGACGCGCCCGCCCCGTGGCGTCCTTCCTCCGCCAGCTTGCAGTACAATGATGGCCAGCAGTATTTGGTTTCCCAGTACGCCTACTATGCAGACCCCAAGAAGAGTGGCGAGGTACTGGTTAGGAATAGCAAGGGAAGCGGCGGCAGAGCACCCAACTATAACCGTTTGACAGACCTCGCTCGCCCCCTTAGTGTTACCCCTAAAGTGGTAGATGAAGAGACCGACGGCAATCAGAAGCCACCATTCCGCGTAGACCGGAAAATTAGCTATCAAGAACAACTTTAACGTTATTCTGTCCTCTCCACTGCGCCCGCTTCTCCCTTTTGTTTCTTTTTTAAAAGTTGTATATTTCACTACACCATTCTTTTTTTTAGACAAGAATTCTGTACTTTTTTTATTCTGCCGTTTCTAAACGCGCCTACACTTTTTTTTTTTTTTCGTTTCATGCTAGATTTAGATACCTATATGCACTCTTGATTTCAATGGTTTTCTCCCATTCTTCCGCGTGGTTTTATGCTTTATGCCTTACCTTTCTTTGCCCTCTGTGAAATGTGTTTCTCTTCTCCCTCACTGTTTCTACTCAGCTATTCGTATACAGTTATAGTATTCTTTTACTAGCGCGCCGACTATAACATTGCGTAAAAAATGTCAAAAGTGATTTGCTGTTTCGCATCCCCGAGTGACGAGGAACCTCGGCCCTTGTTTATCGGTCGGGAGGACGGCACGGTGGAAAAGTATATTTCAATCAAAGACGCGGACTTGGGCCAACCTTCTTTGGTTCTACGCGGACACACAAGGGCGGTCACTGGCCTCTACGCGCCGCACGCGCAGGAAGTGTATAGCAGCTCCCTAGACGGGACGATCCGACGTTGGAATGCCAGTACGGAAGAAGAAGGCATAGTGGAACGTACCCTGCGTGTGACGAGGTTCGGAGCCCCACTCAAGTGTTTGGCCAACAACGGCGATCGCCTCTACGCCGGCGGCGAGGATGGCTCTCTCAATGTTGTCGACGGAGAGCGTCAGTCGACGTGGGACGGACATAGTGAGGCGATCAATTGCATCGCATTCTACGAGAGCGGACTCGTCATTACCGGCGGTTCTGATCACCAAATACGTGTTTTTAATAGTTCCACAGGACAGTGCATTCGTGTCCTCCAAGGCCATCAAAATCAGGTGAAGGCGGTGGCCTGCGTGGAGGCGGCGGAGAACAGCGAAGGGGAACCGGTCCCCTTAATTTTTTCCTTCTCACGCGACGGGGCGATGAAGTTTTGGAACGTCCCTGATCCCGAGGAGCCCGCGCAAGACCCACTCCTGGGCGAACTGGCCTCTCTCCGCGCCAGCGTCGACGATGACCAGCAGAAGGCGGCCGTGTCCTTCCAGGAGCCCAAGGCACAAGAAGAGACGGAGCAGACGGAGGAGGAGTTCAACCCTGTGGTAGACGTGATCAACAACCCGGAGGTGTCCGCCAAGTCGGCCATGAAGCCGAAGGATAGACACAAGCTGGTGCGCCGACAGTTCGCGCTGGGCACCGTGGAGCTGCCCCAAGTCCCCCACACCGTTTTTTACGAACCAGAGGAGGAGGAGAAATCGCTAATGCTAGTGGGGACAGCTGGTGGATATGTTCTGGGCATCGACGCCGCTCTTTTTGCCAAAAACGTAGTGCACTTTGTCGCCACCAATCAGCTCAAGGTCCGCAAAGAGATGAAGTCCACCCGGTCCACCCTCCGCTCGAGCGTGGCGATGATCAACAAGAACTTTACCCAAGTCGTCCGTGCAGAGCAGAAGCGGCACGTCCGGGCGGCCAAGACGTCTCTGAAGGAAAAGAAACGCGCAGAAAAGGAGCTGAAGCGGCTGGAACGAGAGGAGCGGCTGGCGGCTGCCCGGGCGGCGAGGGAGCAGCGCAAGGAAGGGGACGACGACGAGGAGGAAGAGGAAGAGGCCCCAGAAGAGGAAGGTGCTGAGGAGGAGGACGAGGAAGAAGTGGGGGAGGAGGAAGAGGAGGAAGAGGGGGCGGACCCCCTGAAGCTGCTCAGCGACGAACAACGCGCGGAGCTGGAGAAGTTCACCAAGCTGCAAGAAAACGAAAAGAATGAAAAGTTGCAGTCGATCCAGCAGGCCGTGGCGCAGCACCTCTCCGCGATTGAGCCCCTCGCCCGCTCCACCTACGACCGCCCCCGAGAGGAGTTCTTCCGTCTGAAGGGAACCACTTATATTCAGGTCGGCGGGGAGGCGGTTACGGCTCTGACAGACGCCAACGGAAAGATTTACTGTGCCCAGGGGAATCGTGTGGTGAAGAGCGCCATCGCGCTCGGCGTGACCAAACTGCAGTAAGCATATACCACACTGAGCAGCACAGACGTGATTTAAGTGTAAAAAAAAAAAATATATATTCAAATTAGAGATGACATGTAAATAAGTAGTGACGTCCATTTTGTAAATAAATTATTCAAGTTTTTTTTTTGTTGTGTTTCACTGAAAATAGTTATTTGTTGTTATCTTAGTCTTTTCAGTGACACGACTGGCTATAACCTGTTTTCCCTTTCCCCCTTTTTTTTTCCTGCATAGAATTATAGGAGAAATGTCCAACTACGCCAAGATTAAGGAGTGCCGTGAGAAGAGCAAGGAGGATCTCATGAAGCAGCTCAACGACTACAAGAAGGAGCTCTCTCAGCTTCGCGTCGCTCAGCACATGGGTAACGGCGGTAACGACACTCGTCTGCTCCGCATCCGCCCCATCCGCAAGAGCATCGCCCGCATCCTGACCGTCCTCAACCAGAACGAGCGCGCCAACCTCAAGAAGTTCTACTCTGAGCGCAAGCTGCGCAACAAGGCCCCCAAGGTCATCCGCGAGAAGCTCACCCACCGCCGCCGCCTTGCCCTCCGCGAGAACGAGCGCCGCCTGAAGACCCGTCGTCAGGTGCGCATGGCCCACCGCTACCCTCCTCGCGTGTACGCCGTCAAGCTATAAATGTAACGCACACTGTTGCGTATATTCAGTTTGACTTGGGAATAGGCTAGACAGTCCTGTTTTTCATTTTTCATTTCATTTCTCGTTTTATTATTCTAATTTGTTGTTCTCTTTTGTTGTTGTCAATCTGGATAGGAAACTACCCTTGCGCTTGTTTCACTCCCTGACTTTACTACTCATTCTCTCTCTCTTTGTTTTCTCATTCTGTTAAACTTATTTTTAGTGTGAGGAATATTTATTTATTTCCGTAATGTCCAACTACGCCAAGATCAAGGAGTGCCGTGAGAAGAGCAAGGAAGACCTCATGAAGCAGCTCAACGACTACAAGAAGGAGCTCTCTCAGCTCCGCGTCGCTCAGCACATGGGTAACGGCGGTAACGACACTCGTCTGCTCCGCATCCGCCCCATCCGCAAGAGCATCGCCCGCATCCTGACCGTCCTCAACCAGAACGAGCGCGCCAACCTCAAGAAGTTCTACTCTGAGCGCAAGCTGCGCAACAAGGCCCCCAAGGTCATCCGCGAGAAGCTCACCCACCGCCGCCGCCTTGCCCTCCGCGAGAACGAGCGCCGCCTGAAGACCCGTCGTCAGGTGCGCATGGCCCACCGTTACCCTCCTCGCGTGTACGCCGTTAAGCTATAAATGTAGCTTGACCAGCGAACACTCGGGTTTCTCTGAGGTTTCGGACATATAAGTTCTTCATACTGTTTATTTTACCCTTTTCATTTTTGATTATTAAAAAAAAAAAAAAAAGGTTTTTGGTAGGCAAACACCTCTTTTGTTGTTGTTAAATTTGATGGAATAGGATATACAATCAAACATTCCTCTCTCACTGGCCCCTTTTTTTCTTTTCCACCAAGGATAGAGTATTATAATAAAGTATACGCTAGTGGGACAATGAACCCAGACGGAATACAGAACCTACCGTTTGTGGACTGCAGCGTGCCACTTGAAGGTAGCCTCGAGGATCTACGAAGCAAGCTGGCGCAAGAAGAGCAGTTTATTCAACAGCAAAGGGAGACCGAGGAGGCTGTGCTGCGCCGCTGTTTTTTACTCGAAACCGTTTTACAGAACATGCACCGGAACGGCACCACAGTAGACAAGATGGGGGGTGACACCACCTTCACGACAGACGAGGATGCCTCTTCCATGCATGTGCTCCTGCCGTGGGGGGATGCGGTCGTACAGGCGAAGATGAACACCCGCGGCCTCACGGAGGAGTGCCGATCGCTCTACGCCACACTGAGTGCGCAACTGAGGGGCGGTGAGGGAAGTAGCGCACCCCCCGCAGAGGGGCAAACGGTCGACAGTGTCGTAATACTGAACAGCGAGGAGGGAGGTCAAGAGGAGGACGGTGATGAAGAGGCCGAGCAGCACTACTTTGAACACCTCGCCTACGTCCCACCGTCCATGCCGCTGCCGTCCGTGACGGAGCTGCCCAGTGGACCGTCCCCCCCGCCAGGAGAGGTGACCAACCTCGTGACCCCGCCGGCCACCCAAACGGAAAAGACAGACTCCCCGCCTTGCACGCCGTCCCCTGTCCGCCGCGAGTTGGAGGAGTATTTCCCTAAGCACGAGAAGCGTCCGCGGCGGGAGAGTGAACTGGAACGGCACATGAGCCGTGTAATAAGTCCCACGACAACGTCGGTGGAGGGCCGGCCGACGCGGGGGATATTCTCGAGGCACTCGCTAAAATACAACCAGTAAAAGAGCACAAACCGGCGAGAAAGCCCCAGGCTGGGCGGACAGGACGAACAGCGGCCCAGCGAGAGCAGCGGGAGAGGGAGGCGCAGGAGGAGCGGGACCGACAGGGTTACGTGGGGGTGGCGCGCAAGACGGGCCCGCCGCGCGACCTCTCCATGTCCCCACCCGTCGACCAAACACCGTCTCAGTACTGGGATATCAGCTTCGGCAACACGAGACACCCCAAGTGAGTGGTGACCGCTGGGGAGATTCCCAACACACAGATGAACTGCTATATTACGTCTTTTTGATTTCTGCCCAATATGTGGTTTCCAGGTTCTCACGAGATCAACGATGTTTGATTCTTTTCCATGATAGCACGACATTCTTCCTTTTCTTTTTTTTCTGTAGAGTAGAAAATATCAAAATTATTTTTTTTTTTTCGACGCCATGGATAACACACTCAACGCGTCCCACTACTTGCGCCGGCGACAGCGGGATGTCTTAACCGAGATGATCCGGACCGCCTACCCTCTGGACGAGTGGGGGGAACCACAGCCGGACGTTGTCAGCGAGGCGGAGCAGCAGGAGAAGCGAAATAGTGAGGTGGCGGCGCCGCCGACGGTGTGGCGCTTGCTTATTTTTGACTCGTGGGGTATGAATATTATTGCGCCCATTTTAAAAGTAGGAGACCTCCGTGCGCTCGGCATTACCCTCTACATGCACATCGAGACGGAGCGAGATGCCGTGCCAGGCGCCCCTACCATCTACTTTTGCCAACCTACCGAACAGAATATTTCCATTATCGCCAAGGATTGCTTGGCTGGTTTGTATGAGTGGGTGTACATTAACTTTGTTTCGCAAGCCACTAGACCCGTTTTAGAGTCCCTAGCCAGTCGTCTGGCGCAGGGTGGACTTGCCTCCGCCCGCCACATCAAGGTGTTCGACCGCACGCTGAGTTATGTAGCCCTAGACAATGATCTCTTCTCTCTCATGGACCCCAGCACGTTTCTCACCCTCAACCGTCAAAACGTGTCGGATAGTGAGATTGAAACGCAAATGAACTCCATTGTAGAAGGCGTCTGCCATGTCTTGATGTCATTGGACATGCTGCCCATCATTGCCCACTCCAAGACGGGCGCCGCGGAGGAGGTGGCGCGACGGTTGTCGGTCCGTCTGAGTGATGCAGTGAAGGAGGGAAGTTTGTCAGACAGCACCTCTTCCTCCTACGGACGACCGTTAATCCTGCTAGTCGATCGCACCAGCGACATCGCCACCGCCCTGCATCACCCGTTCACCTATCGTGGGCTGCTGGTGGAGGTGGGCGGCATGCGGCTCAACAAGTGCACCGTGCGGGGGGCGGACGGAAACGACGAGGTGGTGGAGATTGACCCCGATAGAGATAATTTTTATTTGGAGAATGCAGCGCGCGAATTTGGGGTCATTGGGGAGAACATCCAGGAGGCGCTGGCGGCGTACAAGGCGGAGTATCAGGCGTTGGCGGAGCAGAGCGCGGGTGGCGGGGACGACTCCTACTCGGACGCCAACGCCATGTCACGGCTGCTTGCGACGGCCCCCCTGCTGGCGGAGGAGAAGCGTAGTCTGGACACCCACGCCAAGCTGGCGTATAGCTTCCTCCGTGTGATTCAGGATCGTCTGCTGGATCACTTTCATGGGGTGGAGAGCGGCATCCTCCGGGGCAACATGGACCGCGCGGAGGTGACGCGACTGCTGGGCAGCTCCAACTGCTCCCTAGAGGACCGCCAGCGACTGTTCCTCATTGCGTACCTCATGGCGGCACCGGGCAGCGAGGAGGCCGCTTTCGTCGAAAAACAGGCGCCGTTGTTGGAGCGGAACGTCTCCCTCGCCCCGGAGCTGGACACCAAGCGGGCCCCCACGTCGTTCCCTGCCTTTCAGTACTTGAAACACCTCCGAAGTTGGACAGTTAATAAAACGGGCGACCAAGCCGCTGCGAACGAGGGGGCGGGATGGGGGTTTGCGCAGCAGTTCGTGAAGAACATTGCCTCCTCCCTCGCGCGAGGGGCAGAGGTGGACTTGCCGCTCACGAAGCTGGTGAGTGCCCTCTCGCAGGATGCCGCGGACGTCACTAGCTATCAGAGTGGTCAGGAGGCCACGCTACGACAGAAGCTGCTCGACACCGTCGCGGCGGTGGACCCTCGTAACCGCAAGACCGTCAACCTTCACCACGTGCGCTTCTCCCAAACGTTGGTGTTTACCATCGGCGGTGGCAGTATTGCCGAGTACGACGACCTCAAGCGGTGGGAGTCCACGAGGGGTGGCAGCAAGTCCGTGTACTATGGCTGTACTAGCATTGTGTCGGGGGAGGAGCTGTTGAAGCAACTCTCCATCTTGGGGTCTGATCTACAGAAATGATACCCCTTTATCGTGGTGGATGAAATGAATAGCACAGTGGCGCTACGGGTTTCACCCTTCATTTCTTTTTGATAGTAATGTGCTATGAAAATAACTGTAAACAATAAAGAAAAAAAGGAGATCACATGCTTGCCTTGTGTCAGATGCCTGTTCTTTTTCTGTTTTGGCTCCCCCGTTATTTTCCTCCCCTCTCTCCTTTTTATAAACAATCATTAAAGTGTTTTCAATATTTTGTTCCTTGCTTCACTGCGAGGGAAACACTCTTCAGCGACTTTGCTTTTTTGCGACATAAACAATATACTTCTAATTAGTGGATAGCATACCCATTTTTTCTTTCTTTCTGTAAATACTTCAATTAGTTTTTTTTTTTTCCGTGCACTTTTTGTTATTTTAATTTATTTTAAAAATATTACACAGAAAACCACTCTGTTTCCTACTAAACATTCATTTATTTATTTGGAGGTCCCATGAATATTGAAGTTCGATCGATTTCAGACCTCCCCGAGTTGGCGCTAGTGGATGTGTTTCAGTGGCCCACGCTTTCGTTATTGCAACACCACGTAGGGGACTCGCTGAGCACCCCCGCCGACCCCGACCGCCCCCGCCCGGTGGGACAGTTCTCTTTCACCACACCAGTCGCTAGCATGGAGTACACGCCCCCGCTGCGCACCACCTCCTCCAAGACAGGGCCGACGGAAAAGGAAATGCGGGAGAGCATGGAGCAGACCGTGACGCAGCTGTGTAGTCAACTAGAGGCGCTGGACGAGGAGGAGCAACGCCCACAGCGGTCCCTCTACTCACTGCGGTCCGCACTGCTACGATCGCTCGTGACCACTCTAAAAGAAAAGGGCGAGACGGAAATGGAAAGTTCCTTTCAAATGGGCCGTGAGACATTTAACAACACCATCGCGATCCACCCGTCCAACGAAACACGCTACGACGGTCGGCCGGACGATGGGAAGCCGAATAAAATAATCTTATATGTATATAATAATAGCTTGAGTAAAGGATGGCTGAGGGAGACGATTCTGGAGCAGCTAAATGAGGTGGGTGCGCGGGATATGGTGACCCGCACGGCGGTCTCCCTCACTCTACTGTCTTGCACCGAAACCCGCGCGTCGGAGGCGTTTTTTGAACTGTTTACCATTATTGTGCAACGCTCGACATTTGACTTTGACGACAAAAAATGCGTTAAGGAGATGCGGGAGTGTTTGTTTCCGTTGCTGTATTTGGTCCAGCACGGCAGTTGGACGACCGAGACGCTGTGTGGGTTGTCCACCCTGATCGCCTGGCTGCCGACGCCGCCCGCTTCCGAGGAGACAGAGACGTTTCAGGTGGTAAACCAGCTGCGCGTGTCGTTGAATCCGAAGCGGGAACCACACGACACCGGGGATGACGAACCCCACCACCCCCATCATGCAGACCGCGTAGGCATGCCACTGGACTCCTCCCTGTCTGATTTGTCCAATATCAGTTTACAGAGCAGCTCGGCGGTGCGCTCTTCCGCCCTACAGGAGCCTATATCGGAGCAGAGGGCGGAGGAGACAGAGGACGCCGCCTCGTCGGTGGGCGGGAGCGACGGCGGACCCACCATACACCGCACGGTCGCACTGAGCAATGATTTCTTCCGCCACAGGCTGCGAGAGTTTCACGAGTCTTTCCGTTCTTGGTTTTCACCCGTGTTTTCTGTCGACCCCACCACCCAGGTGAAGATGCACTTTCTTTCCTCCACGGACTGCGATCACATCTACCTGGTATTGCTACCTCCTACCGTCACCCCAGACGACCTGGCGACAAAAAGGGAGCCCATTGCATCTCGCTTGGCCTCCCCCGACCGCGACAGCGTGGTGGAGATGACCGGAGGGACGGTGGCGGTTTTACTGTCGGACCGAAAGCGGGGTGACTTAACCAGGCAGCCGTACCCGAGGTTCGAGGCACAAGTCACCCTCACCAATACAAAAACGCTAGACACGAGTGTGACGGGAGAGTGGCACGAGCTGGTTCAAAACTTGCGGGTGATCCTGGCGAGGCAGCTACTACATACCATCCGGACGTCGGACACCGGCTGTGCTCCATTTAAGGGTTTTGAAGTACTCTTTGGGGGTGGGCGGAGGGGATCCGACAGTTTGCCTGCGGTGGAGGCGGGGATGTCGATGCTAGACATCTCGGACGAGGAGCTGAGTAAAAAAGTGATGTGCTTAAAGAGGAATCTCCCCACTGTCCGAGAGGTCCTGCGCGTGCTGGAGTACTTTTTTCAGATTGGAGCGGCGTCGTGGAGCTCCCCGCGGTGGCAAGAGGTAGTCAAGATAGTTTCGCTGAACAGTGCCTAACTTGAGCTCACCAGAACCGAAAACGACGGCCGATTACATTATCGCCAACATCAAACCACCTGCCATCGACAGTGTCTCGGAAGTTGTCCAAAGTGTCCTCCCCCTCTTCTCCACGGAACATCACAGACCCATCAGCGAGTTGGAGGGCTGTTTAACCCTCGCGGAGGACAGCTTTCATGCGGGATGCGCGTTTCTACAAATGATATCCAAAGTGGTGGAGGAGAAGATGACGGACAAGAATGCTTTTCTGTTCTCTCGTACCGCCGCTTTGATGTATCGTTTCATGCAGCTAAAAAAAGAGAATTACATGGATCCGTTTACCGGACGGGGCCGCGAACAGGAGCGCTGCATTCGTAAACTGATTTGTGGTATCGTGAGCCGACTGCTGCATTTGCAGAGCGAAGCCTATGGCGTTTGTGGCGAAAGTACGGTCGAATTCATTGAAAAGCCGTGGACGTACGCCCCTTTCAGCTCCATCGCCCTCTCTTTTTTGACGTTCCCGTTTGATCCGGTCGACACCGCGACCCTCTACAGAGACGAGATGGTCTCTCGACACTTCCCTCGTAGACCACATATATTGGATGCCTGCGAAGAGTATCCATCTGGGCTCACCATCGTCAACGAAGTGCTGCATCCCGACCGACCATGTGAAGTGAATATGCTCAACATGCTAGCGGTGACGAAAACGCCGGGCATGTTTGTGTCTTCTCCGTCTGCTGTGTTTTCTCGCTCCAAAGAACCCGTTTTCTCTCCTGACGCGAGTGGCCCAAGACAGAGTATGTCGATTCAAGTAAAGATTGACGACGCCGGCTCTCCCTCGTTCTATGTTGGCCTGGCGTCCGGCATGGTGACCCTGCGGGCGCCTGACATGAGGAGTGACACCCAAGGCCTGTTTTGGACCGCGAAGGGTACTCTTCGTTACCAACTGTCAGAGTATCATTTTCCTCCCCTGTTCGAGCGGGATGAGATCTCTTTTGATGTATTCTACTTGTGTGACAAGTGGCGTATTGCCGTCTCCATGAATCACTGTGAACTGGGTGTGTTTGACGCCCCAAATGTACCGCTCTACCTCGTGGCGGGTAACACCGATGACGCGGACCACCACACATTGTATAAAGTTTTCACTCGCTCCCTGTACGGTGATGAGGAGACCGGACGGGCGCCGTCGGAGGAAGAGGAAGAAGAGTCTGAGGTCTCCCGACAGGACAGCGCCTCATCGCGGCCGGACCTATCCAACGTGGTTGCCCTTTCCACCTTTGAACATCAAGTGGTGGGCGTCCCAAAAGATCTTACTGCACGTTCCTCCCGTTACAACTTTCACGCATTCAGTGCGTTGATCCTGCGCTATCTCTCCACAAAACTATCTAAACAGTTTCTGCAGCACCAGCGGGAGGTGGGCGTCGGCGTTAACGATGAAGAGGTGCGTCGTGGTGCAATGGTGAAGGAGATGCTGGACAGCTGCTCCAGTCGCCTGCTGGAGAATGCAGACGCTGTGCTAAAGTTGGTTGACTCCACCGAGAATCCTCTTTTTACCAGCGAGGCAAGGAAGTGGAGACTTCTCTTTCTACAATGATTTCTTGTTGGGCATCGTTGGACCGCTGACGTACACCTTGAAGAGCCATACCGCCCTGGTTGTTATTCTAAACATGTTGACCAGGATCATCTGCAACGACGCGGTGAGCGATCGAATCAAGTGTATTGCACTCAGTTCCATACATCGTACGATTGAGAATAACCTACCGGGGGAGAAGGACACGGATAGAGAGACTAGGACTGTCCTGGGGGACTATGACCCCGCTCCCCTGTGGGCGTATTGCCAGCGCCTGGCGGCGGATATGACTCAAGACGTCTACCGTCCCACTTTTGGCACTCGCACCGTACCCTCTGCAGTCGCCGTGCTTCGTGGGGGACGCCGCGCGGAACACAAACCTGGTGGTCCCAACCGCCCTCCGAAGTCTGTCGTTTACGCGCGGGAGGGGATACCGTTGGATGGCTCACTGGGCAATGAGGTGTCCTTTAGTTGCCGCATTCAGCGCACGATTGTGGCGGAGTCATTAGGTAGATACTACTATGTTGGCGTGGCTTGTGTCAAACCATCTGACAGCCAGCAGGCCACCAACGACGATGGCGGGCACGAGTTAAACTACTATCCAGGCGTTCGGTTAAAACAACCTTTTGTGTACGACATCACGGACAGCATTAAGGTGGAGAATAATCTCGCCGTGGTCACCGCCCTGAGACGCCACGAAGATCACTGGCTGTCGAAAGAGGATCAACTTGTGTTTGGGTCGGGGGATATCATTACCGTCACGGTGAACTGTGCGCAGCGCTCCGTGGCGTTTGCACGAAATGGCAAATCTTTGGGAACCGTGTATAACAAAGGCATCGCTCCTTTGGTGACGGTGCTGTACCCCTGCGTGGAGCTGTACAACAAGGACAGCTCCGTCACTTGGATGTACCACATACGAGAGCTGTCGGTGCTGGCCCGTTATACCATGCGCGTCATGCTGCAATGTTGGCAAACGGAGTTGATAGAACCGCTGAAGCAGCTTTTGTCGCGGTCGAGAGAGGGCGTTTGCACAGCGCTGCAGGTGCTGGGGTCTGACGGAGAAGAGCTCGCCGCCACGTACCACGCCCCACCGAGTGCGGATGTGGTCTCCACCAGCCACAACGTCCGTATCATCCGCATGGAGGAGGGCTGGACCACGATCGAGGATGACGCCGGAACCCTTCTTCAGGTCACCAGCGGCGCGGTGGAGCCCGACTATTTGTCCCGTGTTTCCATCGATTTTGCCGACAAGATGGACGTTTTGCTCCTCTTGCTGGATCTGGTAAAGGATTTGATTCAAATGGAAGACCCCAATCGGATTGTCGTTGCGCACCGTCATGTGCTGGTGAGAGTCCTGCGCCTTCTTTCCGAGTGGACACCGGACTACATGACCGCGATGGTGGAAAACCCCCTCCCTCCCACAGCGGTGACGGAAGTCCGTCTCTTGTGAAGCCACCGTATCGGGCGTTACTGGAAAGTGCCGTGAATGTGTTCTTGCAGCTCATTCGACCCAAAAGCGTGGATCTTCCGTCCAGCACTATCTTGTCCGAAGCGTGGAATGAGATTTGCTTTGAGACAGAAACGACCCCTCTGCTACTTCAAATCGAGGAGGACAGCAGCGCGGAGGAATGCGAAGCCCCCGGTGAAGACGACCAGGAAACGGTACTACGGGAGCTCCTGTGCCCCAGCTGCGATACCCCGTGGAGTGCGTGCCAATCCGGCGACCACCCCGCCCCCGCCACGCCCTGCGCCCTGTACGACATGCTGCTCCGACAGAAGGGGGTCGCGTCCCCATACACGGGCTGGATCACCACGTGGGAGTCTTGCGTGGAGTCTCCCTCGTCCAGTTCGTACGAAGACGTGGACTCTGCCGAGGAGGAGGAGGACGAGGGGAACGCGCAGGAGGGGCACCTTATTCCGGTGACCACCTGCATTACCTTTGAGGAGGACCAGGAAAAGGGCCACCCCTGGCTGGTGGGTGCCGGCGAGTGTAAGACGGGGCGCTTTAAAGTGTCGGGAAGACTGCTTTCCTCGACCGTGTTTGAGGGTGGCGTCACCTTCGAGATGGACCCGACGGACACCGCGGCGCCGGCGGAGGAAGAGGGGTGGAGCTGCGAGGCGTGTACGTTTATTAACGAGGCGGATGCTATTCGGTGCAACATGTGTGGCACACCCAAGTTTGGCGCGACGTGGGTCTGTGGGGCGTGCTCCTACGCGTACAATGGCGACCACGACCCGCGGTGCTCCATGTGCAACACGCTGCGAACCGGGCAGGCAAGGGGCTCCTCCGGGGCGGCAAAGCTGTCACGCTGTCAGACGTGCAAGAACACCTTTGACTACGTTGGACTTGAAAACCTGTGCCTTCGCGCGTACTGTGACGTGTGCAAGGCTGTGACGGAGTGGCTCCCGGTGAATAGTATTCGAGGAACGCTGAAGTGTCATCTCACGGACGGAGGCGACTTGATGGAGGGCGAAATCGTGTTGGAAGGGATGCGGGCCGGGATCACCGGCATGGTCGCCAAATCTTACTCGGAGGAGGCACTACGCGCGTTGGTCGTCACCCACACACCATGCGAAGAAAAGAATTATATTTACCCCCTTCTGCAACCCCACCACCACTTGTCCACGTGCGTCGCCAGACAGGACGGGTTCTCCCTCCAACAGCGTCTGCCCTCTGCGTTAGTTCACTACGCCAGCCGTCTAGTGCTGCTGTGCGCCCCTTACGTGAAGCCAGATGTCATCCGCAACCCCAGAACCATCCAAGATTTGGGCATCGATGAGGAGGGGTGGCTGGACCACCTCAATATACTCCCCCGAGAACAGGCGAGGCGGTCTTTGGCGACCTGTCTGCAGGTCCTGCTGGTCAAGGCAGACAGCGCCCGCTGCGTGCACACCGCCGCGACACTGGCCCGCTCCCTCCTCAAGAGTGACAAGGAGTTTGAAAGCCAGAAGCACTACTTTTTATATGTGCTAGGCATGAATGCGCTCAACGTCAACAAACCTACCACCGTCCGGGAAGAGTGCTACCGCAGTATGAACCACCTCTTTGAAGACTTTGTCGGCAGTTTCATGAACTCGCGTTGTCTGGTCGATGCAATGGGCTACTTGCCGACGGTCGGGGAGCAGCAGCGGACCACCGTGTTTGCCCGCCTCAACGGCGCCCCTGTGACAAATGTCAGCTCCTCCACCAAAGCCGTCTACGCGCTGGTCAAACTGATGGACGCGATGAAACACAAAACCCCTCTGCCGCGACTGCTGGAACACAATGTGGGCGTGGTGCTCCCGCACGTGGTGGCGCTCGCCGATACCCAGGTGAACGAGGCGGGGGACCTTCTCTCTGGCCAGGTGCGAGGCAACATTGGCGTCTCGGCCCACCAAAAAGGAAAGTACTACTTTGAGATGGTGGTGCCGCCCACCGTGGATGAGCGGGTAGTAATGGGGTGGGGCACGCTGCTCCACGAACAGGAAGCCAGCTTCCAGCACGTGGGGGCCGACAACCACTCCTGGGGGTTCGACTGCCGTGATAGACTGCGTATTATCGGAGACGAACAGCGACTGCGCATTGTCCCACCGTCGGCTGGGGATGTCATCGGTTCCTACGTGGATATGCAGTCCCTCACGGTGGCATGGAGCGTCAATGGACGGGAGGTGGGAAAGGTGTCCATGCCGTACAGCGGAAGCAGCGAGATATACCCGTACGTCAGCGGCGCCGTGGCTCCCAACGCGGTGCAGGTGCGACTCACGAACACGCAGTTCAAACCAGACGGCTACAGCGATTACACCTTTGATGACACCCCGCTGTGGGAGTTGAATGAGACCGCAGAGCCGCAGGACTACGAGTTTTACAGGAGCCTCTGCTGTCTTTTAGAGGAGGCCAATGTGACGGAGGTACCTTCGCTGAAGCGGTTGACCAAGTGGTTGAAGGCTAGCAGTCACCACTCGCTGTGGAGCAAGTACCCCGCCGTACAGCGTGTCTTGACGTCACAGTCGTGGTCGGCGGAGAAGCTTCTGTACTATATACAAGTGCTCCAGGCAGTGAGTGACATTACCGTCACGGTATCTCATGGATTTTACATTGTAGAAAACTCTCCCTACTTGACGCAAGTCTACAAAAAGGCCACCTCGCTGCTATCCAGCACTTCCCGCTGGATCTTATTTGACACCCAAGTGAGCAGCAAACTCTCCGTGTACATGCCGCACCCGCGTGACGTTTCTCTTAGCATCCATGTTGCCCAGACGATTTACGACGACAACAACTCGCTACTTCGTTTCATCTACTCCGTCACGTACCAGCTGTTTTCCCAACTGGAGAATGCGCCGGTTTACCGATTTCCGGTAATGTTTGTTGTCAATTTGTGGGATTACGAAACCATCGATGTGGGTGGTGTCACACGGTCTGTTCTGTCCATGATCAGCGACGAGTTAAATTATCGAGTCGAAAACGGTACCCGCATCGACCCTGTACTGCCCTTGTTCAAGCTGTGCGATCACAGCAGCGTCTTCACCATCGTCCCCAACTCGGTGGATTTTATGACGGAAGATGACAGCTTGCCGGACGGGGAGACGTACGCCAACCTACAACAGCGGTTATTGACTTGGATCGGGAAGCTGATGGGGAACATTGTACTTCGAGGCACTTTAAAACTTCCACTTGCACTTCCTCGCCTCGCGTGGAAGTATCTCACCTACGACACCCCCGTCATTGAGGATTACTTTTTCGACATTGACGACAAGATGCGCAACTCCCTCCTGGACGATGCGTTTCTGATGGACACGGAGCTGTACTACAGTATCCCCGGTGTGGGGAGACTACAGGAGGAGGCTATCCGTTACCTGGCGTCCGCCCCCGCGGTGGCGTCCCCCACAAGTCCCTTGTCCCCACGCCGCAACAGTCTGCTGTCTTCCGTGACACCGACGTTGAGCAGCTCTGATTTGGCAGAATACGAACCACCCGCACAAGGCGGCGAGGAGCCTGTCAGCGAGGTGGAGCGACGGCGGAAGATTGCGGAGTATGCGCTGCTGCACCAGTACGACGTCTCTCTCGGGGCCATACGCAGTGGGCTCGCGTCGGTGATACCTCCGAGCGCCCTGCGAAATGTCCGGTACGGTGACTTGCAGACCAGGGTATGCGGCTTGTCGAGTGTATCGGCGGAGCAGGTGCTCGCCTTTACCGACTGCTCCAGCTTGCCGGAGGAGGTTTACGGGTTTTTTAAGAAGGCCATCACGGATTTGACCGATGCTGGCCGGTCCCAGTTTCTGCTCTTCTGCTCTGGACAACGACGGCTCCCCCTACCCGAGAAGATATACGTCTCGTGTGGGGATGATCCTAATCTGATTCCCACCGCCCACACCTGCTCCCCCATTTCCCTCCTCATCCAGCCGTACGCCACGCTGGAGCAGATGAAAGAAAAGCTGAACTGGAGCCTGTACCACGGTAAGGAGTTTGGGTTTGCCTAAGGGAGTTCCGTCTACATTTGTTTATAAAACTGACGCACACATGTTTATGCTAGTTATAATATACGAATCTCTTACAAGAATTATACCCCATTATTTTTGAGTTCTCCATATACAGAACAAAAACAACAACAATCAATAATGTGAAAATGAAGGATGCTAAACTCAGAGACGAGGACACACTTTTTTTTGTTTTTTGACGGTTTCCCCTACTTCCTTCTTCCTCTTCTTCTTCTTTTGTGATAGTTCAGATAGAGCACTTGATTTTTTATTCTTAATTCTGTACCACCATTTTATTATTATTATTTTTATTCCTATTATACCAGCATCCACTAAGGGCAGAACCATCTTGTATTTCTTTTATTGCGCCCTGTTTAAATTACATATTCGTAACAAATGTCAGAGGAGCTACCGTCCCTAAAAGATGTAGAGGAACTATCACCGTCGGATGTCAATGTCACGGACGCGATTGATCTTTCGTGCAGGACAGTCGTTGTACGGATGGGAGAGCGACTAGGGGAGTTCGCCATCGAGTTTGACGGTGACATGAGCGCCCAAGTGCATGTAAATAAGTGGCAGCTCTTTGTTTACGAGGTGAACCCCAATGACATTGCCGATAATAGTAAAAACTTGGATAACGAAACGTTTAGTCCTCTGGAGCAAACAGGTACGGAAGTCACGTTTAATTCCATTTTAGAGCCCAGTAAGAATAGTAAAATTGTAAAGTTAGCCCCCGGAAAGGTGTATCGATGCGGTACCCGTTTCCACACTGACAGGTGGAGTGCGTGGTCTGCCCCTGTGATGACGTCGTCCTTCCACAGTGTGGTGGTGCACCCGTCTGATATCGGCGAGGATTCCATCCGGCTGTGTTGGGGACGAGCGGCGGAACGTTTTTTGGAGGGTTGCGCGGCCGAGCTGGATTCTCTTTCCACCAAGGCAGTGGGCGACATCGCCAAGTTCCAGCTGCGCGTCACACGTCAACGAGACAATGTGCGCGAGTTCGACGAGGAGTTTGACTCCTCCGTTCGCTCCGTCACTGTTCACAGTTTGATTCCTGGTACCGCCTACGTGGTGGAGATGCGCTACGAAAGTTTGCTCCAAACGTTTTTCAACTGGAGTGAGGTACTGCGCTTCTACACGGATGCCCCCATGTACGTGGAACTACTCTCTCGGGGGGAGGACGTCTTTTCCATTTCGTGGCGCCGGGAGGACCTCCCTCCAGACACCATCGGCTACCGACTGCCCACCACGGAGGTGTTGTTTTACGAGTTGCATATTGACGGAGAGGGCTCTAGCGGGACCTCCATTGAGATCCCAGCGAAGGACAGTACGTACCGCGCCACGCAGCTCTTCCCCGGCGGGGAGTACAGCGTTTACCTCCGGTGTCTCACCAAAGACGGCAGGTGGGGAGGGCGGTCGCGTGTGCTGGAGGTGCGGACGGCCTGCATACCGGATCTGGAGCTGCTGAGCGTGGGGGAGTCCTTCCTCACGGTTCGCTGGGTGCGGCGGGTGGACGAGCCCGGGGAGACCCGACTCGAGTACGAATTATACGAGCTGAGAGGCGGGTACCGACACGGCATGAGCCTGACAGGCAGCACAGAGGTGGACACTGGCAAAAAGTACTTCACCGTGAGTGATCTTTCCCCTTCCACAGAGTATAGTGTGTCCGTGCGGCTGTACGTGGATGGGGAGTGGGGGCGGTGGACGGAGCCCAAGTCCTTCTTCACCAACTCGAAACCAGCGCTGACCCTCCTCGAACGAGGGGAGGACTTCTTCACCGTCAAGTGGCCAAAAGTAGATGGGGCCTCGTCGAAGACGGCCGCCCCGCAATATAATATTGTGGTGAAGAAGCGGAACGAGAACGGGCCACACAGTGTTATTTTAGATCAGAATGTTACCCCCGATAGCAATCCAGGGTTTCGAGTCAACAACTTGGACACGGATGGGGTGTACGAAATGACCTGCCGCGTGCTGCAGGTGGACGACCTCACGCATACGCAGCTATGGGGTGACTACTCACCACCCCTCACCGTTCGCACACTGAGGCCGGTTGCGGTGGAGGTGTGGGATCTGGGAGAGGACTTTGTACACGTGGTGTGGAAGCATGGCTTGACCGACAGGGGCGATTCCCAGGCCAACCAAAACTGGAGAATTCTCAAGTACGAAGTGGTCGTGGGGTGCATGGATACGCAGGAGGATGAGATACTGCATCGAGAGGTGCTGGACACCAATTACCTCATTAAGAATCTACGTCCCTCCTTCACGTACATTATTTCTGTCCGTGCGTTCAGTGAAAGGCACCAGTGGGGTGTTTGGAGTAAAGTCACGGTGCGCACCTTCGCCCCTGTGCGGACCTCCATTCACGAAATCGGGGAGGATTACGTGCGCCTCATGTGGCACCGACGCAACACTTCCCAAGAAACGGAAAGCACAGAGACCATTTCGGCCGCCAACTATGTATCCCAATACTCCATTCTTGTATTTTCAGTCAGCGACACAGAAGAAGACAACGTGGCAGACGACGTGAGCGGGTACCCGCGCGGCGGGAGCGCCAGAGTCGTGCGACGCATGACAGTCCCCAGTTATCACTCCTCCCTGCTGATCAACAACTTGCTTCCCAACCTCAAGTACGAGGCGGTCGTGCAGGCCTCCACCGAGTCTGGTAAGTGGGGCCTCTGGAGTACCCCCCTGCACTTCCGAACCAACTCACAGGTAACGATACCTGTTGACAACCTCAGCATTGGTGAAAACTATGTCAACCTGGAGTGGGAGCGAACAGCCGCCCCAGCGTCTAGCGAGGAGAATGTCCAGGTGGGGGACCTCACCATTGTTGCCCAGCAGTTGAGGATTCGCGGTGTGCAGGGGAGCGCCTTCTCCAAGGACTACAACTTGAAGGCGGAAGACCGCACACTGAAAGTGGATGGACTCTCACCCGCCACGGCATACTCTGTCTGCATACGGGTGTGCGGCAAGAGCGGACTGTGGGGCCTCTGGAGTCAGCCGATCCACGTGCTGACCCGCGGCACTATTCTTACCAAGACGGTGGAGGTGGCGGAGAATTATATTATCACCGCCTGGGAGCGGGCCAAGGTACCCAACCCCAACCGCTACCCCACCGGTAGAGGTGTCGTGACCACGTACCATTTGCGTGTTTACAACCAGGAAGGAACCCATACGGAGACGTTTCTTGGCGATGGCGACTGCCCCTTACCGCGTCTCCAATCTCAAACCCGACACCTACTACTGCGTCGAGCTGAAGGCCAACTACAATGACGAGGAGTGGGGTCAGTGGAGCACACCGATGTGGTGCCTCACGATGCCATCCATGCACATTAAAGCACAGCTCATCTCGGAGGAGTTCTGTCGCCTTTCCATCACCCGCGCCGCCCAACAGCATCGCTTACCAGAGGACGACGGCAACAAACCGTCGGAGGACAAGATTGTGTCTTTTGGACAATTGCGTTCCCACCTCATACTGTGTGTCACCGCCCCGATTCTAACCCGTACGCCACACTCCACGAGCGGGGCGACGGTCGCGAAGCATCACAACTCTGCATTACCCCCTGATGCGGCGGAGCATCGGCTCATATACCAGACGGAGATTATCAGCACCAGCGCGGAGACCGAACACGTCGTACCAAACCTCAAGTCCAATACGGTGTACAGTGTCTCCGTGCGGTCCAAGCTCCCGAACGGAAATTGGGGTATGTGGGCCCCGTCCATGATGTTCATTACGGTGCCGACCACCTGCTTGGTGTACAATGACATTGGGGAGAACTTTATCCGGGTGGAGTGGAAGCGAAACCCGCAGCACATACCGCCTCAGATATCCGGTTCAGTCGTCCAGGGACTGGGGACGATCAGCGCCTCTAGGGTGCGGGTGCGCGAGGTGGGCGGTGCCTTCCAAGAAACGTACGCCGTGGAGAACTCTCTGCGAACGATGCGGATAGACAATCTCCAGCCAGCCACCACTTATGCGATTGCGGTACAGACATATAACGATAATTTCAACTGGGGTGTGTGGAGCGACGAAAGTTTTGCCCGCACGGTACCTGGCCTGCACATTGACATACAGCACGTCTCCGAGGATGCACTTTGGGTAGCGTGGGCGAGACGGACCGATGTACAGGACCTGCCAGACACGAACACGGCCCTCAATGTGAACGTCACGACAATGGCGTATGAAGTGTGCCTGACCGGCGCCGGAAATTTTCGCTATGCCCGAGAGCTCGAGACCGACTCGTTGTTCTTTAGAGGGTTACAGCCGGACTCCGTGTACACGATACACGTGCGGGTGCAGTTCATGGAGACGGAGGAATGGGGGCTGTGGTCGTCCCTCACGTTCCGCACGAAACCAACCCTGCGCGTGACATTTGGCAATATTGGAGAACACTTTGCCGTTCTGGAGTGGCGACGTCACTTGTCAAAACCGACAGAAGATGGCATTCATCCCTCCACTATCGTCGATACGGAAGATATCGTGCTGCAATACCGATTTCGGGTGCAGCGCGTCGGGGACGACACGGCGAAGGTGTACAACCTCAACCCCAACTTGAGCAGTTTCCGCCTCGGCAACTTGCAGCCCTCCTCCGAGTTCCGGGTGTGGGTGTGTGCGTGCGGCTACGAGGGCGTCTGGGGCTGCTGGAGCGAAGAGTCGAGGGTACGCACCATCCCCAAATTGGAGCTCGATGTGCTCGATATCGGAGAGGATTACGTCCGTGTGACGTGGAAGCGCGGCAAGTGGAACGGCCAGTGCCTGGAGCCCTCCGACGACGTGGAGGTGCGGCAGGTGGATGGGGCCGTCAGCGGCTATCAGGTCCGTGTACTGGACGACAACGGCGAAGTCGTCTCGACCCAGAACACGTCGTTTAGGGAGACGGTCTGCGTCGTGGCGGGACTCAAATTGCGGTCGATTTACAGTGTGGAGGTCGCCGCAAAAGACACGTACAATCTGTGGGGACTGTGGAGTGACACACGGCGGTTTTTAACCCTTCAAGCGGTGAAGACACGATTGCTGCGTATTGGCGAGTGCTTCGTCGATGTCGAATGGTACCGCAGGGGAGACCCCGTGGGCAATAAACCAAGCACCATCCGACGCAGCAAGACAAACTCCAACTTTTACTACAACCAAGACGAAGAAGAGAGCGACAAGGCCATTTCCCTGTTGGACAACATACCCGATGATGTGATTCAAGAAGAGGACACCATTAGCCAGTGGCACGTTCGGGTGCAGTCCCCATCCGGGAGCGATGTGGCCGTGTTCTACGCCGACCCCACGGAGTGCTCCCGCAGAGTAGAAAACCTTTCCCCCAACTGCCCTTATAAAATATCCGTCCGCGCCATGAACAAGGCAAAAGAGTGGGGCCACTGGAGTCGCCTCGTCGACGTGAGCACCTACCCGCTGCTTCAGGTGAGCCTCGATACGAGGGGCGAAACCTATCTACAAATATCGTGGAAGAGGGAGGACTGGACCAGCTCGCTCGATGCGAAACGTGAGAAAGACTTCATTTGTTTCCCCGACATTTCCGACGCGCACAACTATTATGTCAATATCAAACCACTGCCAGGCGAATCGCCCTTTGACGAGGCGGATGAGCCGCTGCCGGATGGCTCCCGCGGTTATGAAACGACGCAACCCTCTATCCGTGTGGGCAACTTGCGCCCCGGCACCCGGTATGAGGTGGTCGTCTGCGAGCAGCTGATCGACGACGAGGATGAGTTCATCCCCTTCACGTACGGTAAAGAGTCCAGCGCGGCGGTGTATGAGACCGTGGCGGCCATTCACGTACGGCCGGTAGAGATTGGAGAGGATTACTGTCTGCTGGAGTGGAGTCGGGTCGAGAGCCGCCATCAGGAAACCGACGAGCCCAGTCCGGAGGATGCCCCACCAAAGGAAGAGTCCGAGTACGAGGTACGCATCCGTCGACTACAGGAGGACGGAATCAGCCCCTACCAAACCTCCCCGTCAACCGACACCATACACTCCGTTACGTCCGCCAACTGCCAGCTGCTCGTGAACAGTCTCTCCCCCAGCGCCATCTACGAAGTGAGTGTGCGCGCCAAGGGAGAGCGTGACACCTGGGGTCCGTGGTGCAGTCCCACGAAACTACTCACTCAAAGTCGGCTGCAGTTGACGGTAGATGCGGTACTGGAGACGACCGTCATCGTGTCGTGGAAGCGTCCCCTTCCCGCGTGGGCGGAGAATGGCCAAGGAAAGGGATAATTCCGGTGTCGCCTTTATCGAGGCGGAGACGGACACGCATTTGGAATCTTCTAAAAGCGCCCTCCGCGATGTCCTCTTTGGCGACAATACCATCCAAGACTATGAACTGGTGGTGGAGGGCGTTTCGTGCTCCTACAAGGAAACGTATACATTCTACAAGGAACAGCTCACCGCGAAGCTCACCAAATTGTCCCACAACGCACTCTATACGATTTGCGTCCGTTCCTTGAGTATGAAGCAGCATTGGTCGGTGTTCTCCAACAAGACTTGTGTCCTGACACTGGGGGCACTACAACTCAGCACCAAGTGCGTCACAGAGAACATTGCCGTCTTGCGATGGACACGTGCGCTGTCTGATCTCAAGTCTTTCAGCGCCATCCTGAAGGCCAGTCAGAAGGAGGTGGAGCGACTGTGCGAGGAGCGGGAGAAGAAGGAACTATTCGAACTGAAACGACGAGTACAGGAGGACGAAAGCGCTGGCGCCGAGCTGGAGGACCAGGAGTCCAGAAATGCGCAAAACGCCCTGCTCCGACGAGAGGCACTGCAGCACCTAGAATCAGAGAACATTGTACTGGGCGACGCGTCAAAAGTGTCCGCCTACCACTTTCGAATGAGCAGCGAGAGTTGCACTTCGTTTCCCATTATCGACAATGTCGACACCATCATGCTAGAAAACAAGGGTAGCACGAATCAGCTGAAAAAGAGCGAACGGAGAAAAGCGGGCAAAAAGGGAGTGGATGACTTTGACCATACTCTGAACGGCACCGTTTTCACCCTATTGCAAAAGAGTAACTATTTGGTCGATGTCTCATTGAAGTCCCGCGTGGATGAAATTGTTATCCGAAACTTATCCCCCAACGCCACGTTTTCTTTTGAGCTCTGCTCACGGTTAAAACACGTGAATGGAGAAGAATGGCAGGCTTGGAGCGAGCGGGAAACTTTCCAGACCTTGTATCCCCTGTACATCAGCCAAAAGTATTTCCACGAAGGCTGTGTGGAACTGTTTTGGAATCGTTTCTGCAATGACGAACTGCACGTCCAGTTGGTGACACTGAATGAGCGCTTGAGTGAACTGCGGTCCTCCCTAAAGGGCGTGACCCTGTACAATATTGAAGAAAAACGAGACGCGCTAACGGAGGAAGAATACAGTCGTTACAAG
This sequence comes from Angomonas deanei, assembly GCA_903995115.1. Classification (NCBI taxonomy): domain Eukaryota; phylum Euglenozoa; class Kinetoplastea; order Trypanosomatida; family Trypanosomatidae; genus Angomonas; species Angomonas deanei. The sequence goes on from LR877164.1 coordinate 450,385, forward strand.
ACCTACATTGACGAGCTTTCCGCCGTGGAGGCGGAGAGTGCCTCCTGCAAAGAGGCGCTGATGGCGCAGTTCAAGGGTGTGTTGGTTCACCCAGACACCCCTATCAAAGGGTACCATCTCCGTGCCGTGCACGAAAGTGGTACATTCACAGACGTCTACATTCGGAACGAAAAGAATGTCTTTACCACACGGTGAACGCGTTAGAGGGCAATTGCATGTATGCGTTTCTTCTCTGTCCCGACTACGGCAATGGGCTGTGGGGTTGCTGGACCGGCGCGGTCAAGGTACTGACCCCCAACACACTCCAAGTGAACATCAAGCACGCCGCGGAAAGTTACGTGGATGTGGAGTGGCGACGGCTATCCAACAAGCGTGTGCCGCTAGTCGACCGAGGGGACACCGTTACCCTGGAACAGGTACTGACAGGTGAACGGCGGTATCAGCTGCACTTCATCGTGGAAAACATTATGGAATCCATCAAAATGGAAGAAACAGTGGAGATTAGCGGGGACCAACAATACCGGATAGGCAATTTGAAGGCAGACTCCAAGTGCTCCATCCGGGTGAGGGAGACCGATAGTAGAGGCGGCTGGGGAAGCTGGAGCGCAACGCGGAGTTGTACGACACTCCCCAAGATGGGAATCACAGCAGAGAAGATCAAGGAGTGTTCCGTGTTCCTGTCGTGGGACAGAGAGAGCGCGAGCAAAGCGTACGACGACGATGTGCATGTTCTCCAGTTTAACACAGAGGCCTCCTTTTACTTCATTCGCCTTCAGGAGTTGAAGGACGCAGAGGAGGAAGACGCTGGCGGGAGAAGTGTGGCAAGCACCCGACTACCACCTTCGCCGGAAGACGACGACATCAATGCGAATGAGACGAAGCGGCTATCGGACACCGAAAATGAGAATGGAGCCTCCACCGCCGCCAGCGAGACGGACCCACCGTCCGACGACGATCAGGATTCCGTCGACCGCACACAGGAGGGTAGGCCAGACACCGCCCCACTCGTACAGGGAGAAGCCAAAAACACCGTAGACCCCAAAGACTTGACAGAATTTAGCGGCGTCGACGAGAGAGGATTGTACGTGTTGAAGAAGCGTTTCGAGTATGACACACACTCGTTTGAGATGACTGGCCTAAAGCCGGATACCATGTATCTGATCCAAGCGCTGGCGGTGTCGGACAGTTCCGACAACAGCGCCAAGTGGTGCGCCCCGCGTTACTTTCGAACACTGAAGCGAATGTTTGTGAATGTGGTGGGCGTCACCGAGTGTCACGTGGACGTTTCGTGGGGACGGGAAAACAATCAGACGGAGGGGACGTTTGTGTATGTCAGCGATTATGCGCCGCATTCCTACGTGCTGGATATCACCGCCCCCGGAGACTCCTCCTTTCATGTTACCAAGACGTTCGACAATACCCAGCACTCCACGCGAATCGACAACCTGAACATGAATACAGACTACTGCATTAGAGTGTGTGGTAAGGAAGACGACGCGGCGTGGTCGGATGTGGTTGGTATCCGCACGTTGGGTCCGGTGCACGTGGAGCCCACCCTTGTGACACAGGACACGATCGTGGTGACGTGGACCAGGTTTACCGATGCCGCACGAATGCCGCCCACCATAACGAGTGACCCCTCCGCGGCCGGACAGCACATTTTGCGCCTCATCAGAACCAACGACGGCGGGGAGCGGGTCCTCCTCCGCGAGGAACACCTTCGCGACACCAACGTGTTCAAGGTGGCCGAACTCCAGCCAAACACCCCGTTTTACTTTGCCGTGCGTTCGACCGACAAGCACGGTGACTGGGGCCTGTGGACGGAGGAGTGCTGTGTGCGTACGTTGCCTGTGATGGAGCTGAAAAGTGACGTGGTGGGCGACCACTACGTCCAACTGCGCTGGGCGAAGGCTTCCCCGATGGAAAAGACACGAGAGTTGACCGTTGAGGAAAACGACGATAGCTCTTTTAGAGACGCACAAGGCCCATCGGGGTACACCATCAAGTACAGCACAACGGAGAATGGCGATCCAATCGCGCGCGTCTCGGTACCCGGCGAGGAAACCTCTTTTCTGCTCGAAACGTTGGAGCCCTCCACGGAATACCACATATCCATCCAACCCATCTACGAGGCGGGGGAGACGGTGCCTGGTATGTGGAGTAGTCCAATTGTGATTTCCACCACGGCGTCCGTGAAGGTTCATCTTCGTGACATTGGAGAGGATTGCTTCTCGATGGACTGGAAGCTGCCGCCGTTCGAGACCATCCCCAATTTTCCCGAACGTGTGGTGTGCTATGAGATACTGGTGAGGAGGGTCACCGTGGAGGGAAAAGGACGTCGCGGACCCCTCGTCGGACCAACTCTACTACGCGTCCCCGAACGATAGCAAGTATAGCATTCAGAACCTACTCTCCAGTAGCGAGTACATGACAAGGATGCGCTTCTGGTACAAGCCACCCGAGTGCGCCAGCTCTCTCTTTCACGACAGTGACGAGCTGGACCAGGTAGCGAACGGAAGAATAAAGGACGTCCTTCTGCAGGCCGAGGCAATTGCCAGCGTGTGGTCAAGATTCAAGAGGGTGAGCACCCTGAGGGACGTGGTGTGTGCCGTGTCTAGCATACGCGAGGATTCTTTCACGGTTTCCTGGAGCAGAGGGGAGGCCCCCATCGCGGAAGGCGAGACGGAGGGGGCGGACGACAGCAGCGGTGACGAAGAGCGGTACCACATCCAACTGCACGTCGATGAACTCGCGGAGGACGGCACTGTGGTCAAAAAGGAGCTGACCGGCCATGACGTGGAGGAGGAGCTGGACCTGCAGAGTGCTCTTCACATTGTACGGAAGCTTCAACCCGATACTATTTACATTGTCACGTTACGGTGCCGCATGAATCAGGTGTGGGGACAGTGGACGGCGCCGTTGTTTGTACGCACGACACCACGATTTACGGTGACGGCAACCAGAATCACGGAGGACAGTGTGAATCTTTCCTGGAAGCGAACCAGCACTCGCCGTCTGACAACGCCAGATGAGGTGAAGGTGGTGGAGCCCGACGTCAGCGCGCTGGTTGACCGATACCAGCTGGAGATATACGCCCCCTATAGCAACACGGTACAGAGCAAGCGGTTCAAGGGCAATCGCGTCAGCTATCAGGCCCGAGATTTGGAGGCGGGCACGCTCTACATGGTGCAGATCAGGGCCAGCGACGGGGTTCAACCGGACTGGGGCTCGTGGAGCTCTCGCCTCTACTTTGCCACCCTAAAGCCACTGTCAGTTTCAGTAGTGCAAGCCGCGGAGTATGCCGCCAAATTCGTTTGGAAACGTCTTCCGCAGAGTTCAGAAGAGTACACGGAAAAGACGGGAGGGGCGGCTGTGATGATTGGCGAGCCGGTCAGCATGGCGTACCATGTGTGTGTGTTCGACGCCGATACCACTCCATCGGAGTCCGTTTTGGAGCGTCAATTGCACCCCGACGTAACGTCCTTTGTCGCCCACGGATTGCGGCCAGTGTCCAACTATGTTGGCATTGTTCGCTCCTGCAACATTGGTAGTGAATTCGGTCTGTGGAGCGAGGAAGCGGCCTTCTCCACTCGTGGGGGACACACCCTCTCCAAGTCCTACGCTGGAGAAGACTATGTGATCTTGACGTGGACCAGCGGAGCGACGACAGGCGTGCACAGCCCTCCGCAGTCGTACGTGATTCTGGTGCGTACCGCCTAGTGGGGATGTATTTGAGAAGATCATCGACATCACCGACTGCGTCGCGGAGAAGGACACACCGTCGTCCCTCTCTTATCGTGTCGGAGGGTTGGCGCCTGGGACGGAGTATCTGTTTACGCTGCAGCCGAATTATGGGGAGTTGGGAATGGGAGACTTTGCACCAACGCTGACGTGCTCCACCCTCAGCTCACTGAGCCTGTCAGCGACCCCTGTACAGAACCAAATTCGCATCCAGTTTGGCCGTCCGACTTTTCGCAATGTGGATTTCGCGGAGTCTCTCACCGACGGCAGTGCGCTGCCGACCGTCGTCCGCTATGACGTGCGGGTCTGCCTCACCGAGCTGAGTGAACGAGTGTTTCTTAGCTCCATGAACGCCTCTGTGGAGGAGAAGGAGCGGAAAAGTCGACGCTCCATGTGCGTCTTTTCTAAAGTGTTCGACTCCGACGACGTCTTCTCCACCAAAGAAATTCGCTACACCATTACCGACTTGGAGATTGACACCTGCTACACCGTCGGCGTACGGTCGATGGATGCGACGGGGGTGTGGTGCGACTGGGTGATGCGCGAGGTCTTCACACCTCCCGTAGCACCGTCCAACGTGGCGCTCTACCGTGCCAGCCCGCACGTGGCCTCGTTGCAGTGGCAGCCAATCGGGCCCCGAGGGGTGTATCGCTATTGCGTCGAGTGCTACTACGTGGCGGACCCCGCCACCGGAAACAAGAAGAGCGCCCCTGAGTGGCGTGAGGTGGACCAGGTGGAGCTGCACGTGTGTGGGTTCCGCCTGTCCGGCCCATTTTCACGACTGCGGTGTCGTGTGCGAAGTATTCGTACCGACTGCCTCAACCGGCCCGCCTCCGAGCATTCCTACAGCGAGTACTCCCCCACCGTCTCCGTGTCGGAGGGTTCCCCACCTGTCGGGGTCGAACAGCTGCAGGTGGCAGTGCTGTCCCGCAATTCCGCCACCATTGAGTGGACCTCCTCGCATGCCAACACCAAGAAGACGTCGTTCAAGGTGTATTTGTCCAGTAAGGGTGGGCACCTCACATTGGTGTCCACCGAGCAGCACTCGGTTGTGGTGCTGCGCGACCTCCTCCCCATGACAGAGTACGTGACAGAGATTGTGGCGCAGAATAACAACGGCATCAGCCACAACAATCCACGCATACGCTTCACCACCAAGGCTGAAAATGACAGCACCACCACCTACTACGAAGAGGGAATGCCCTCCCTGGGGTCCGTGGCCTTGCCGGGGGAAAAGGATAAGAGTTCCCGGCTCATCCCTGCCCCGCCGTCGAAGAGCGCGAAAGGATCCACGAGGTCTAGTCGCATGTCTAACCTCCTGAAGCCGGAGAGCAGCGGCTCCAGTTTTGCCGCGGACGGCCCAGTACGGAGTAGCAGTCGGAACTTTTCCGAGCAGCGACCACGCAGTTCCCGCACACACACGATTCAGAAGAGCATTTCCAAACCACGACCCTCCACCACGACAGGAAGAGACGCAGAGGGTTCTGCCCGGACCTCCCGACTATACTAGAAAGAAGGGGGTATCTCTACCTCACTGTATATTAAACAAACCCAATGAAAGGATGTATATGTATTTTACAACTAATAAAGTAAGAGACGCAGGATAAAATCAAAAAGTACCTTTCTGTCGGAGTGTTGCTATTGCTTGGTTTTTTTTTTTTTTTTTGTACGGCCAATTCTATTTGATTTCCCTTTCCTTCTCTTCGCGACCGTTGCTTTAGCGTTTCATTACCATAGATTTATTTAAACGTTTTGTTCACCAGAGCTAAAATGTCCGATCACAACATTGTTCTCACCAAGGTAAACGAAATGATTCAAAGCGGTGACTTTGACATTTTATTCTCCGCAGTGAAAGCCTTCCGCAACGGTGTGGTCTACGGTACTCGTGTCCGCGCCCCGCATGCGTTAGTCCTCAACCTGGTGTGGAGCAAAGCACCGTACAGCACTTTGCCGCGTCGCATCTTCAACGTGACCAAGACCCACGCGCTGGGGTTAGGCTGCAGCGGTATACTCTTTACTGTCGTGCGACTGATTCTCAAGTACCTGCAGGGAGAGTCCAAGATGTGGCACCACGCGCTGGCGGGCTTTTTGATCGGTATATCCTTCTGGGGCGACGTCAACAGCCCTGTACATCAGCAAATGATGATGTACCTGCTCGCCCGTAATGTCTGTTCCCTCTTCCAGCTGGCGGTGGAGAAGTGCAGGGTCAACGTCCCCTCGTGGGGCTACCGTGCCTACATGGGTATGCTGTGGGCGATCGTGCTGGTCTTCTTTATGCACCGACCCGATCTGCAGCAGTCCTCCCTCCGCCAGTCGTTACAGTACATTTACCTGGACTCCTCCAAGTTCTCCAACTGGTACGACGTATTCGTCATGAACACGGCCGGTTCCCTTTAAATCGTCAAACGTTAACCATTAAAGATTAAACTGACGCGTGTCTTTTCCATTCGATAATGGAAAGACGAATAGAAGCGAACGCCACTTCCTTGTTTCAAAATTATATCGTTCCGCCACTAACAAAAAAAAAAAAAAAATTCCCACGCTTGCTATTCTTTTTTGTTTTAACTTCCATACTTTGCAAGGGCGACAACTCAGTTCCTCCATCGGCTCACCTCTCCCACCCTCCTTTTTACCTCGCAGTTTCCTTTTCCGAATTATGAAAACCGTATTCGAGCGTATTCAGGGAGGCGAACTCGTCTCCAATCTGGACCCACAATTCAAGGAACTTGATGTAGTGGTAGCCCGAACCCGAAAGCTGCTTCTCGCGGCGAACCTGGCGCCGACAAATGTGGAAATGAAAGAACACTTGGGAAAAATATTCGGAAAGCCGTTGGATGAGAATACGTGGTTTTTTGCCCCCTTTTTTACGAATTGCGGAAACTCGACGAAAATAGGGAAAAACGTTTTTGTGAATACGGGTGCCAAATTTTTGGATATTGGCGGCATTACGATTGATGACAATGTGCTGATTGCCCCGAATGTGTCCCTCTGCACGGAAGGACACCCCTTGGAGCCACCGCGTGATTCTCTTTATGCAAAGCCGATTCACATTAAGCATGACGTGTGGATTGGGGCCAGCGCCACCATTCTCCCTGGTGTGACGGTTGGTGAGAACTCTATGGTGGCGGCCGGTTCGGTAGTCGTGAAGGACGTGCCGCCGAACACCGTGGTGGCTGGTGTGCCGGCGAAAGTGATAAAGCTAATCAACGCAAAACTGTAAAAAGGGGTGTTGGAGGCATTTATTATTATTTCGATTTTGGATTCATTGCTGATGTCGCCTAGGGATTTTTTTTTTTTTTTCATTCCACTTTATTTCCTCAATTTTTGGATGCATCGGCGACGAGACAAGAAAACGACAGCTTCGTAATCGTCGTTCGGCCAGCATTCTTTTTGGCTTCCATCTATGTGTGCCTTTCGGTTATCATTTGCGCTCCTAGGACGTCACACAAGTACAAATAATAATAAAAATACCAATTGTGTGTGTATATTGTTTTGCTTCCATACCGCAGAAAGGCGTCAACACCTGTTGTTCTTTTGTTTCTCTCTTCTGGGAACCCCTTTTATGGATTAGAGTACCAATAACCTTATCTTTTGTTGATTCATATGAAAAGCATATTCAAACGCATACAGGCGGGTGAGCTCATTTCCCATCTGGACCCGCAATTCAAGGAAGTTGCCGAGACGCAGGCACGTACTAAAAAGCTCCTTCTTGCCGTGAATCAGGCGGCGACCGATGAAGAAATGAAGGAGCATCTGGCAAAAATATTCGGAAAGCCATTAGACGCGAATACGTGGTTTTTTGCCCCCTTTTTTACGAATTGCGGAAACTCGACGAAGATAGGGAAAAGTGTTTTTGTCAATACTGGCTGTAGATTTTTGGATATTGGCGGCATTACGATTGATGACAATGTGCTGATTGCCCCGAATGTGTCCCTCTGCACGGAAGGACACCCCTTGGAGCCACCGCGTGATTCTCTTTTTGCAAAGCCGATTCACATTAAGCATGATGTGTGGATTGGGGCCAGCGCCACCATTCTCCCTGGTGTGACGGTTGGTGAGAACTCTATGGTGGCGGCCGGTTCGGTAGTCGTGAAGGACGTGCCACCGAACACCGTGGTGGCTGGTGTGCCGGCGAAGGTGATAAAGCATATCAATAAAAGCGATCAACAGGGTGCATGAAGCCTGTTTGTTGTAGTTTCATTTTGTGTTCGTCGCGTATCTTTCCCTGATATTGTATTTTGTTTATATTCTCCTATGTTTCTTCTATTTCGGTTGCACCGGTGGTGAGAAAAGAAAACGGTAGCTTCGTAATCGCCGTTCTTCCAGCATTTTGTTTTTCACTTGTCATTTTTTTGAATTTGGGAGGACTATCCGCGTCTTCCGACATCCGAACACAAAAGCGACAACAATCAGTTCGGTACATATTTTTTCTCTTTGACGCTCTAAAATAATTTTAAGTTAGGTTTAGTCATTTTTTGTTTTGTTTAAAATAGTATTAAAAGAAATAACACAATTGCTAGATGTCTCTGGAAAGGTCGTACAAACTGCAGACAGAGGTGGAGAACAATCCGACTCTGGTGGGGTACCAGGCGCTTGTGGGGGAAGAAATGATGTACTTGAAGGAAAAGTACGACGCCATTATGCGATTCCGTCGTCAAAAGGAGGAACTCGAGGAAACGAAGCGAAAGTTATTATTAGAGCGAGAGAAGCTGACGGCCGATCGCTTTTTCCGGGAGCTGACCCTGGAGGAACAGGAGGACTACAATGAAAAGTGGCTGGCGCTCTTGAAAGAGTATACGAAGCGGAAAGAAATCCTCACCTACCTCGCCTCGTACTCCCCCGCGGACTACAAAGTGGCGGACCTGGTGGCGGTGGCACACTGGCTCGATACGTGGAGCACTTTTTTTACCGAGACGGAGCGTAACCTTAGGGAACTGCGACAGGTGGAGAAATCCGTCTCCTCGGCGACCCCGGTGTTGTCCACACAAGTCCTGTACGATGCGCTGGACAATGTGTGTCGTCTGCAGCTTCAGGCGAGGTCTGCCATTGGCCGTGAGCGGTACCGCCGGTCGGCCCTCGGGGACGAGGCGATAGAGGACTTTCTGGATAGTCAGCAGCAGTTGATGGGGTGGTGTCGCAAACAGCGTGAGACACTGGAGGAGTTGTCGACGCTGGAGGATTTGGCCGCCTTTAGTGACTCCTTCCAGAAGAATATTCCCGTGATGGACAGCAACTTTACCGTGTTGCTCGATCAAGGGGAGCCACTGGCTGATAACGAGCGTATCCAGTGTGCCCTGCAGGAGCTCAACGAGGAGTGGGTGCAGCTGTGCCTCATGAACTATGAAAAGTTACAGGATGCGGTGAGGGAGGTGCACATGAACTCCCCCCTGGAGGCTGGCTGCGCGGCATGGATGAGCAGCGTGGAGTCCAAGGCGAAGGAGTTCCTGACGGAGGCGCAAACCTTCTTGCAGGCGAGCGGGAAGACCAGTGCAAAGGGAGGGGAGCTGGCGGCGACCTGTGAGACGTTGGTCAACCAGCAGGACGCATTCAGCGTGATTGCGACACACCTTTCCGATTTCACCGTGCGGGACGACTGTGTACGCCCACTTGTGGACGCCCTCAAGAATGAGCTGACCACCCCCTTCACCTTGTCGGTCCTTAGCCTCTCCGACACGGAGGACTACGAGGGTCGTCAGGAGTACCGCAATCGACTGGAGGAGCTGCGCGACTGGGTGGAGGTGAAGTCGCAGAAGGGGACCTACCTCCGTCTGCAGGAGAGGTTAGAGGAGACGAAGGCGATGATACAGGAGTACGCCGATGCGCTCTTCCCCGACGAACCCGCGCCGTCCAACGAGAGTAGCCCGATTGATCTCTCCTTCCACGAAGGAGAGGAAGATGAGATTTAATTCCCACCTTCTAGGAGCAAACGCCGTGCCTTTCGATAGTCATAAAAAACAACCACCACACGTTTTTATCGTCGTAGATTATATTGTGGTGTGTACGATTCATTATTTGTTCTAGAGTCTTTTTTTTTATTTATTTTCTTTTCGTTGTGAAGTATAGATGAAATGACTATTATCTGTATACCGAATCCATTATCTAACGTTTGCCGTGTGTTCTTTATTTATCTTTTTTTTTTTTTTCGCGTTGCTGACATGTGCTGATTTAAAAAAATTCTTTTTTTTCCTATTCTCCTTTCCCAGATAGAGAAGTAGACATTATGGAGTCCGTAGAGCCGTTGGAAATCTTTTCCGCCACCAGCGCGCGGTACCGCTATCGCGTCCCGGTTAGTATTCTTCGCGAGTTACAGTACGAAGGTTCCCGCTACAGTCGGGAGTTTGATGTAGGGGGCTGGATGTGGCGGTTCCACATTCAAGAGCGGATGGCGGAGGGAGATCGCTTTCTCGCCCTACACCTCCAGAACTGCTCGAATGGTTCTATCGCGGTACACTTCAAGTTAAGTATTGTCTGCATGGCAGACCCTTTGATGTCCAAAAGTAAAACGTTCAACTGTACCTTCAAAAAGGTGGGAAGTGCGTGGGGCCTGCATCAGTTCATTCCAATGAGCAAGTTGCTTCACCCCGACAGCGGGTTCGTGTACCGGGTGGAGGAAACGGGTGTTCGCTGCGTCGACTTTGAAGTGATTCTGCAGCTGGAGGACACGGGCGACAGGGACGGGGCGGTGCGCTCCGTGTCGGCCAACCGAGCCGTCTCCGTGCCGTACCGCAACAACGCGTCTCGTGCCCCCAGCCGCCCACAATCCCCAGGCTTGGCGCTGATCCCCGGAGACAACAGCACTGTGGACCGTCGAGGGATGAGTCGTCCGAGCGCTAATAACTACGGCGGTCGTACGCCGTACAGGGACCCCAACGAGAATCGTCTGGTGGTCCCCATGGATCAACTCTCCGGCGGTCGCGGGACGCAGTTGGTGCCTCACTCGCCCAACAGCGCCGTCAGGGCCACCTTGACCTACCCTTTTGACCACCTCGAAAGTTTGTGTGATATGAGCTTTGACGTCCAAGGGGTGCGGGTGAAGGCGCACCGGTGTGTGATAGCGGCCCGCATGCGTCCTCTCCTACCGGACCCCATGCTCCCGCTGCAGGTCGGCTGTATCGTCGCGATTGCCGTCCCACTAGACGTCTTCACCACCTTCTTAAAGTACGTGTACACGGAGGACTACCCCGATGCCGGCGTGCTGCCCGCAGAGTCGCTGTTAGATTTATACTTGCTCTCCGCCGCGTGTGAGTTCTACGACCTCAGCTCCACTTGCCTCAAGTTTGTCAAACCCCTGCTGACCGCCGAGAACATTCTGCCTATCGTGTTAACCCGCTACAACGCGGCGGACGAGGTGTTGACCGCCCTTTACCTGAACATTCTCCTAGAGTTTTACGACGCCCTCATCCAGGATAAACAGTTTGAGGAGATCCCAGGGCATCTCTTCCGTCGTCTCTCCCTCATTCTCGCCCGCCGTGAGACGGTCCCTGCGGCCCCCATCCCCGCCATGAAGAACTCTCTCGGCAAGCAGTTGGCGTGGCTGGCCGAGACAGGGGAGTACAGCGATGTGGAGTGGACGGTGGGTCCGCAGCACTACACGATTCGGGCCCATCGATATATTTTGGCCTCTCGCAGTATCGCCTTCTCCCAGGCGTTCAACCCCCGCAATCCCGCCCCACTTCCCAGTTTCACGACCAACGATTTTGACTTTTCCCTGCGAAGTTGGCAGAAGCTCTTGTGCGGCATGTATAGACGACACCTGGAGGCGGCCCGCGACTTCTCTGCGGAGGACATTGCCATCGTGTACAAGATGCACAACACGCTGGGTCTGGATGGACAGCTGAAGCGGGAGGCGGACGAGGCGCTCAGCCGCACCAACGCCCTGCGACTGTTGATTTATGCCATTAAGCACGCCATCCCTGAACTGCAGGAGAAGGCCATGACGTTTGTAGCCACCAACTTTACGGCCATGGCGAAGGAGGACCCGCAGGTGTGGGAACTGATTTCTGAACTTCCCCAGGCCGCCATCGTGTCTCTTTTTAGAACTGTAACAGAGCATCAAATTTAGATGAATAAGTGCGTAAGAGGCACGATTTGGCATTTAATCTGAAATTCTAGAATAATATTACTGTATCAAAACATTGTAGATAGACATTTTTCTTTTTTTCAACATGTTTCCATTGTTTATTTCTTGTTTGCTCATACCTGTGGCTTTATTAGTGTGTCTAAGCGTTTTATTGATGTCTTTATTGTACTACAGGAAAGGATCTACTTCACTCCCTCGTTTTTTTTTTTTGTCAAAGTATCTATTACATTCTATTTTCTTTTAATGAGCAATTCGTCCAAATGCTTGCTCTCTAGGGTGTTGATTGCGGATACAGTCGTTAACAACTGTCTTTCGCACGCGTACGTGACAGAGAAGGAAGAGGTAATGGGGGTGCTGCTAGGCACTGTAGAGGTGGTGGAGGGTGTCCCCCCTGCGAAGGTACCAGGGAGTGACGCACCGAGCGCGAAAGTTAGTAAAGTCGCCAAGGTGTGGGCCTCCTACGTCATTGACCGTAGCGTACGACTCAGCGACCGGGTGGAGGTGGCGCCGCAAATGCTAATCAATGCTACCGAGGAGGCGGAGCGGATTACGCACCTCACGAAAAGAGAGACCCGCGTGGTGGGGTGGTACCACAGCCACCCGCAGATCACACCGAACCCGTCGGTGATTGACCTCAACTCCCAGAAACAGTACCAACAGCTGGAGAGTGGTTGGGTGGGGCTCATCTTTAGCGTGTATCACTGGGACTCGAATAACCGCAACAGCAGTTACATTCATTGCTTTCAAACCGGCGCGAATGATAGACATGTGAAGGTGCCCATGGTGGTGTGCTCACAGGCGGACCTAGGACTGCACACATTCCTCCCGTCCAACATTTGCCAAATGCTCGATGTGATGAAGCGAGAGGTGAGCACCTCAGTAGACTTTGTGTATGAACAGACCGATGGGGACTCCACCGCAGCGCTGGCGGCGTCTGGGCTGCAGCAGTATCAAATGTTCTGCCTAAGCCGTTTGATGCTAGAACCCTCCGCCAAGTTTTTAGACAAGTACTCCGTCCCAGTGCTACGGGAGGAAGTAAAGCGGCTGGAGGAGCAGGTGAAGAAAAAAAGGGGAGCATCAAATCCTACTAAAAAGTCATAGTTTTTCCTCTGAATCAACCGACAGGAAAAGATAAAATCGAACAAACGCAAAAGAACGCGTTTTTGTCTCCATTGTATATATTCAGTCTTTCTTTGACTTCTGTAGGTACGTTCGTGAAAAAGCTGGCGATGGGTATGTCCTTTTATTGAACTATTTCTTTCTCTCCCATTTTTTTTGTTGTGATTGTGTAGCTTCCATTAACCCTAGAATGTTGCTTTCTTCGCTGATTAGTGATTTGAGCACGGTGGGCGCGGAAAAGAGTACACAGCGTGTTGCCTTTCATTCACTTCTCAAAGATAGACCGTCCCCCACCACCGTAGAAGACGTGGAGCTCACCCTGCAAGGCGACGTCGAGGCTAGCAAAGTCTCGCTTCCTCAAGACAAGGTGAATCACACAGCGAACCCATGCTCCGTCACACGCAACACGTCGAACCCCTCTTACTCGACCCAGAATGGCCCCACCATGATAGAATCTTTTAGTGGGACGCACCCGTACGAGAGACCCCGACCCAATTGGACAAACTCTACCCTCTACTTCGATATGCTAGACTCCCTTAGTTACGAGCAGGTGAGCCAGGTGCAGTGCTGCTACTCCCGCCAGGATACCATGGATATGGAGGCGGCGCTCGACCTCTCCCCCATCACCCAACAACCCTACTCACACGTGCTGGACGTGGAAACCCACCTTCGCAACTCTACCTTGCTGCGGGAGATGGAGATGGAAGAGGCGAACTGCACACCGATACGGTCGACGCCCTATATGGATAGACAGTCCACCGGACAGTACTCCCAGTGTATGGGGTCTCCCAACATATCCGTCATTCCGTCTGAAAGAGAGTATCCCCCTCTGGCGACCCCACCTCGCAGGAGGGACACCGCCTGCTCCCCCATGAGAGGGTTCAACACGCCCTGCGATCCCTTAGGCGGCCCTCCGCGTCCCCGAAACTGGTCGTTGGGCGATTTTGACATTGTCGCCAAGGTCGGGGAAGGCCGGTTTGGTAAAATATATTTGGCGCAGGAACGACAAAGCGGGTTTGGGGTTGTGCTCAAGTGCATTTCAAAGGAAATGATCCTGTACAATGATCTACTGGTTCAACTGCGCCGAGAAATAGAATTGCAATCCTACGTGAGCCGGCACTGTAAGAACGCATTGAAGCTGTTCGCCTACTTTTGGGATGCCGATCGCGTGTTCTTCGTGTTAGAGTACGCCGATGGTGGTGACTTGCTGAACTTTATGAAAGTGAAGGAGATAACGACACTTCCGGAGACGCTTTTCCGGTCCATCGCGCGCGACATTCTCACGGCACTTTCCTTCATGCACCGTCACAACATTTACCATCGCGATATTAAACCGGAGAATATTTTAATGTGCGACGACACAGCGAAGCTGGCGGATTTTTCGTGGTGCGTGCGCTCCATGTCGCGGAGCTACACCATCTGCGGCACGCTAGACTACCTGTCACCCGAGCAAGTGGAGCAACGCGGGGTGTCGTCCGCGTCGGATATGTGGTCCTTTGGGGTCCTGTGCTACGAGCTGCTCGTCGGCCGTGTGCCTTTCGCGGATGACTCTCCTTCGGAGACGTGCAGAAAGATTGTAAGTGGGGTGATGGAGTTTCCGGACCAACTGTCGGAGGAGGCGGCGTCTTTCCTGAGAGCCCTTCTAGTCGTGGACGAGGAGAAACGGTTGTCCGCGGCGGAAGCGCTGCAGCACACCTTCTTGAATCCCACCCCCGCTGATTCTCCTAATGTGGCAGAACCGGAAGGGGATGTGACCGAAAGGGATGCCCTCCCACCCAGTAAGTCGGAGGAGTGCTTGTCGGAGCGGTGTGTGTCGCTTCCCAGGTTCGCAGCCGTGAAGCTGTCCAAGTCGGGCAGCGGTAAACAGGGGTCCACGTCCACCTTCTTGAGTGATATCTCCCTGAGCACCAATTCCTTCACCTTCAGCCCATCCTCACTGCAGTACCCGGCGGCCGCCGCCCCACCGAGCGTCACCTCCACGGTAATCGTCAGCGACCTCACCGTCCTGTCGGCGGCCGATAAAGACATGAGTTCCGCCAATGTGTCATCCATGTCGAGCCCGTCGCCGCCGACACCGGAGTTGCGCAAGATTGACTGCCGCCGGTTTGTGGACGCCAGCGGGTATGAGGGGAAGCACTCGTTGAGCTCAGGGGGGACGGCAGGCGTTAGTGTGAGCACAAAGGTCACGTCCAGTCAGAGTACCGAGAGAGGTCTCGACCACCCCACCACACCGCGGGTGATTTCTTCGTATCCCCTTGGAGAGGGGGCGGGAGATGCATGCGCGCTTCAGCTGCAATTTGATGACATTAGTTCAGAGCTTGACGGGAGCGAGAGGAGCATTCGCCGGATGGAAACAGAGTTAGACGGTTCCTCTCCCTGCCTTTCACCCGTTCCTTTTGTAAACTTTTAAAACACACACAAACAGTTATAGATTCAAACACCTGTCCCTTTTTTTTTTATTTGTACTATTCTTTTTGTTTCACGAGTTCTAGCGTTTCCCCCGTACACTTTTCCTCCACTTTGCTTACTGCTGTAAATGGTTTATCCATCACGTTGAGACACGTTCTCCTTTCACTCTCTTTCTTTTTCGGCAGCTAAACAACAACTAAAATCGGAAACCGATTCCTATTATTAGAAATGCCGCTAGATCTGGTCGGTAAACTTCACCGTACCATTTATATCACCAACGTCGGGGCGGACGATGTGGAGGACCTGGTTCAACTCATGCTGGCTCGCTGCGGTGCGGTGGAGGCGTGGGACTATGACGGGGACCGGGCGACCGTTGTCTTTCAGAGTATGAACAGTATGAGTACCGCTTTAGCGTTTGATGGGATGACATTTGTCGATTTGTCGCGTAGGATTGTGGTATGGAAGGCGTCGGACCCGCCGCCACCGGAGGCCACTTCCCAACTGCGTATTAGCGCCCCAGCCACTACTGCTCCAGTGGACGAGGCGGAACTAGAGGAAAGGCGGGCAGTCCGGCGGGAGAGGGTGGCGGCCCTCGCCGAGCTGATGGACGCCACAAAGGATGCGGCGAAAAACTCGTTGGAAGTGGATAATGCTAAAAAATTAGATGCACTGTGCTACCGTCAGTTGAAGGCATTGTGTGTGTTGACAGAATTTGCGCTGGCAAAGAAGGAGAAGGAGCTGGAAAGTGCAACCGCACAAGAGGGCGGTGGGTTGAAACGGGCGCGCCCTGTTTCCTAAAAGAAAGATAAGATATTATGCCGCTATTTTTAGCCGTTTTGGAATGTGTTTCATGCTGGCTGCACAACATCTTTTACCACCTAAAATGACACTCTTTTCTCTTTTCGTTAATGAACATAGTATTATTGGCACAGGGACACCCCTTTTTATTTTACCCTCTCTAGTTGTATGCATGTTACGCCATGTCAGAGTGGGTAGCGTACTACTCTCGAGCAGAAAGCCACTCGTCAGTGGTGTAACCATTCAGACCATGCGGTGCGCGACAGAGTCCCGCCAGGGAGGAAAGGAAACGCCTCGCTCGTTCGTGCACGATGAGAATCCCGTCGTCTCCGATACCCGACGGGAGTACGGAAAGGTCGGTTACGATTTTATAGAGAATATGCGAACCTCTAGCGCCTCGCTCAACAGCTCCCAGAACACTATTATTATCGTGTCCGTCGTGCTGGGTTGCTTGCTGGTGTATTTGGTTTACTACTTCACCACGAAGCGTTATGTTTTGACGACCAATCCTTCGCCGTTTAAGAATAGCAAATTTCAGCACTTTCCGTGCGACTTGGCGGTCATTGAGAATAAGTGGACCCACCGTCGTTATACCGTGGAGCTGACCCCAAACGAGGAGGAGAGACGGCCGGACGGCTCCTACCCCTATCGGGATCAAGTGCTTCACATCAACTCCCTCAAGGATAGGGTGTCCCTCTACTTGCAAAAGGTGAAGTCCTCCACGCTGGTGGAGGTAGCCAATGAAATGAAGCCCGACCGGTTCATTGACCGCACCGGCAGCGTGGTCCCACGGTGGAGCGAGACGAACGGCTCTCGTCCTTCCCCTCCGATGGAGGTCCCCAGACTTTTCGTGGAGAGTATCGTGCGGCCAAGAGATGTACGCAACGGCTATCAGCTCGGTCAACTACCCGTGTATGAACAGACTATTCAAACCGTCGTGCGGGAGAGGGTGGTGGAACGCTACAAGCGTTGCGTGATGGCCAGGTGCCAGCCGGGTACTCGTCCGACGTTTGTGAAGGAGTACATGAAGAACGGGACAGTGGACGGCAGTGGGGTGACGTGGGGTGAGATTGTGCCCGACTTGACGACATTCACAGAAGAAGTGTTTAATGAGGTGAAGAAGCGTATGGGCGATGATGTTTTCATTTACCAATACGGTATTTCAGCCTTGAAAAATAAACCGTAATCGCGGTTTTCGCACCATTATCATTATTGTGATTAATATTGTTTTTTTTTTTTCGCCATCCTATTTGAATTGTCTAATTCAACTATTAGTGTTGTTCTACTATTTTTTCTCTCTTTTCAGTTTTAGTGCGGTTACTACGTCAGATCTGTGCCACCCGTATCTTTTTTTTTTTTAGAATCTTTCCCTATTTTATGCTTTCTCTTAGCTGGGGGCGGTGGGCACCGAGGAAAAATTTATTTTTCAAGTGTAGCGGCTGCAAGCGATTGCTGCCCTCTCTTCACTTTCCCAATGTGAATGCGCCCAAACACACCCTGTTGTGTGTATCCTGTAAGAAGATGTGTGTTGGCTGCGGCATACGCCTTCCACTAGATGACTTTAAACGGAAAGACAGCTACACATGTCACCGATGCGAGGAGAAGGAATTAGTAGCGAAAGAGAATGTGTACTTTCGGTTTCCCGTTTTAAAGTATCGCGCTTGCCCGTTTAGTGTCGATGAAATGCGAAAAGAGCTGAAGAATGAAGATTCTGTTTCACCAAAGAACAAGCGAACTGTACAGTAAGAGCCTGAACGAAACACACTCGGATGCAGCCCCTCGCTGTTTGTCGCATCACTTTCCATTTTTTCACATATAACTGGTTACTAAATTCCTATTCGAATTCATGGAGTTCAGGTCGTGATGACCATTCTTTCGTTGTATCTGCGTTCCTCTTTCATTCACCTTTCCACCCCACATTTTTTTTTATTATTATTATTTCTGTAACGTCTAGTAATACATTTCTATTACAATTCTCTCCTATCCAAAAAACGACTTCTAAATGAAAAAGGGTGCCACAGCAGATCCGACGCCGATCTTTTTCTTCGTGCCGAACCTGATCGGCTACACCCGTATTCTCTTCTCGCTACTGTCCTTCTATGTGGCGGCTAGCCACCCAGGGCTGTTCTTGTTCCTCTACACCTCCTCCTTTGTGCTGGATGCCGCTGACGGGATGGCGGCCCGTGCGCTAGGGCAGTGCTCCCACTTTGGAAGTATACTGGACATGCTCACCGACCGTGCCTCGACGGCGGGCATGCTGGTCGTGCTGGATGGTGTGATTCAGCCGATGCCGTACATTTTCACCTTTGTGCTGGCAACTTTGTTGTTTTTAGATGTGGCGTCCCACTTTTGCCGCATGTATGCGTCGGTCTTTGTCCAAAAAGAGTCTCACAAGGACGTCTCCGATAGTATTTTCTGGCTCCTTAAAATGTACTACTCCAAGCGAAAGTTTATGGGTCTTTTGTGTGTTGGCCAGGAGTTCTCCTACATCTTTCTCTACGCCTGGCACGCGTACCGTGACGTGAGTGGTGTCAGCGACGCTCTGTGGTACGCCTTCCTGGCCTGTGCGGTTCCCAGCTTTTTGAAGCAAGTTGTCAATGTTCAACAGTTGGTGGACGGTCTGTATCACATTGGCTGCATCGATGCCCAAGAGAGACAGCAGAAGAAAACGAAGGGATAAGTAGCCGAATAGCGGTTCTCATTTTTGTAGGTATCGTACATTGTGACCAGGCCTATTAGAACCCTTTCGTTGGCGGCCAAATGCATACCTCATCTCCTCGAAAGGAATGTTTATTTTGTTTGTTTGTTTGATTGCGCTTTTTAATTTTATTTTTTCCGTTGCACACGGTTGTAAGTATAAACATATCGAAAAGTAAGCACCAATCATAATGAGGAACGAAGTCCAATTTAGAAAAAAAGAATGATATACTCTACTTGTTATAACGCTTTTTTTTTTTTTTTTTAAAGGATGATATCCCCCCAAATGAACTGAAATCACAACACCCCTTTTCTTCTGCTCTCCAGTAGTAGGTGAAGAATCCATTTCTTCTTTTTAAACAGAAAGCAATACAAAACACCAATTGTGAAGTTGAACACTCGACCGAGTAATTCATCGTTTTTTTCGTCATACCGTTTTTTTTTTCCCGGCACATTTAACTTTGATAAAATCATTGTAGTATATTCGTATTTTTTTTTTTTTTTTGCGTGTGTTTGATCCTATATGTCGTACCAAGATCCCACTCAGATGAACCCAAGTGGGAAAAAGAAAATTGTGCGCCGAACGAAAACCGATGACAGCGCCGGCGACCCAACACCTAGTAGTGCCGGTCCCATCCCTACCCAAATCGTGAACGGTGTAGACGAAAGTAACGCGCTCGTGAGCCGTTTGAAACAACTAGAGAGCGAGAGCAGCACGCTGGCACGTACACTGACCAAAGTATGCGATGAGAACGCTCGTCTGAGCAAGGAGAACTTAGTCATGCAAGAGAAGATCACCACGCTTGCCTCCACCCCCTTTGCGGGTACCTCAGTGTTGCATTCGCTGTTCGAACCAGAGAAGACGGGCTGGTTTGGCGGGTCAAAGTCGGCGGCGAAGGACCAGGTACAAAAACTTTGCGAGGCACTGCAGAATGAGTTCCTCGAGTACAAGACGACGCACACCGCTTCGGAGGAAGAGGTTCTGGCGTTAGTGACCGCGGTGCAAGACACCACCATGAACAACCAAGAGATGAGCAAAATTATTCAGTCCCTTCAAGATCGACTGAGCAATGGGCCGGAGACGATCCAGGTGCGCATCCTCCCAGTGGAAGATGTCAAATCTCAAGTAGCGATTGACGAAATTAAGTCTCAACTATTCCGAGAACAGAGTAAGTTTTCAGAGTTGAACGACAAACTCATTGAGACGAGCCATCAGCTACAGGCAAAGTGCGCTGAAACAATCCAGTTGCAAAATGAGATTAAGACACTGCGTGATCAGGTTAGTAGCAATACCAGCTCGTACACACCGCTGAAGACGGCAAATGTGGAGAACGATCGACTGCAGTCCGATATGACGAGTTTGCGCGAGGCGCTTTCAACACAAGAAAAACTGAACGCCATGAAGACGGAGGAGTGCAATGCCCTGACGAAGCGTTTGGAGTCGATTAAAAGTGCGCACGATGAAGAAATTGAAAAAATGAGACACGAGCTGCGCAATAACTCGACTAGTGCAGCAGACTGCACCACGTGCGCCAGAAACAAGGAAGACATGGCCAAGCTAGAGAAGGAGCTCGCCCAGAGCAGGAGCGAAGTTCAGTCTTTGAGAAGTCAGTTGCTCGACACGACGACAAAATCAGAGAAGAATTACGCGGCACTCGAGGCGAAACTGGTGGAGTGTCAGAAGGATTTATCCATGAAGGAGTCCGCCGCTTCTCGGGCGGTGTCTTCGGATGACTTTAGACGTATCGGACTGGAGAAGGCGACATTAGAGCACGAGGTAGCGCTGTGTAAGGATCGTATTAAATATCTAGAGGAGATGAACGCCAAACACAGGGCGGGCGAAAGCGCTGTCGGAGAGGACTTGGACACTACGCAGATCCTTCAAACGCTGAGTAAAAACAAGGAAAAGATTACAAAGTTGGAATTTGAGCTACAACAGGCGCAACTGCAACTGAAGCAGGCCCAGGCCTACGCCGTGTCTCGCGACGAAGACGCAAAACGACTGGAGCGGACGACCGTCGAGGATAAGCAACGTGTGGCGTTTCTTCTCAAAAAGTGCGCCGCGGCCACCGCCGACTCGCGTGCGGCGATCGCGGGGAAAGATGCCGCGGTCGAGCAGCTTGAGCAGCAAAAGTCCGACAACAAGAAACTGACCCGTCAGCTGGAGGAGCTTGCGGACCTGCGGGTGAAGGTAGACCAGCTGTCCAAAGAAAAACGACAACTAGAGGAGCGCATCTCCAGTGCAGAGGAGTTGGAAGAGAAGTTAGTAAAGGCGAAGGAGACGATTGCTTATATGGAGCTCGCCCAAAGTAAAACCATCAACATGAGCCAGTATGCCGAATTACAGGCGTCGAGAGACAAGCTGGAGAACTCGGTCGCCCCGTTGAAGAAGCAACTGGATGAGGCGAATAAGGAGATTACAAGGCTAAAGTCTATTACCGAAGCGCAGCACACGGTATCCATGACCCAAAAAAATAGCGTACAAGGGTGGCAAGACAAGGTGGACCAGCTATCGGAGAGCGAGAGCAAACTCAGAGAGCAAAACACCACATTGGTCGCCGAGAATGAGCGGCTGAAAAAGTTAAACGAGTCGTTAGAAAGTCAAATGTCAGACATGCAGGACGGCATAAAGGAAATGGCGATAAAGATGGAGGAGAACCGCTCCTCCGCAAAGCTGACCGCGGAGGCTCAGTCGGAGAAGGAGCTGGTGCAGCTCAAGAGTGACCTGGCCCGCGCGAACGCCATTATTAGTAATGTGGAATCGAACCACAGTCAATTTGTGTCGGAAGCACTGTACAAGTCCGCTGTAGAGGAACGGGACCAGTTAAAGGAGGATAATGCGAGAAAGAGCGCCGAGGCGGAGAAGTTAAAGTCTGAAATTTTAATATACCGCCAGACGATTGGGGATTTGGAATCCGAAAATGACGAACACGTGAAGCAGATTGAGCAGTTACAAGAAAAGTATCAACAGGAGCGTAACGTCCTGTCAGAGAAGCTCTCCGCCGAACAGAAGAAATCCGCCGAACTCAAAGAGTCCACCTCAGCCTTGAAGGAGGAGATGGCACAGAAGGAGGAGGAAATCAAGAAACTGAATGAGACGGTGAAGTCCCTCGATGAACAATGCAATAAACACCGCCGCGCGTTCGAGAATAAGTGCAAGAGCGAGGAGGAGCTCAAGACGGCATTACAGAAGCTGCAGGAAGACACGGGGAGAACGGTGGAGATGCCAGCCCCCTCCATGTCTCCTTCCGTCTCCCCACCGCTGACGCCAACCACCGCGGCAGGTACCTCCCCCGCGCCAAACGACTTCTCCAACAACTCGGATAAGCTGTACCGATTGCAGTGCGATAACGACCGTCTGCGAGGTGAACTCACCCGCGTACAGCGGAGGGCCAAGCAAGATGCCGAGGATGACGACCGGACGATCGTCGCCCTTCAGGCGCAGATCAGGGGAAAACTGACCGGCGACAATCGGGAGGTATATGACATTGAAGTCAACCGTTCAAAGAATCTACAAAAGCGAATTGAAGAACTCAATGCCGAAATAGCTGATCTGAAGAAGGCAGCGAGCGCCGTTTCGCCACCGGTTGCTGCTAGTAGTACAGCGACCACCGACACTGCCACGCAAGAGAAACTAAAGCGGCTAAAAGAGGAGAATGAATCTCTGAAGCGGCACATTGAGGAGTTAGAAGAGCAATTAGGGGAGCAGGACGGAAAAGGAAATGACAACCAAACCCCACGTGACGCAGCAGCGGGAGACGGGGAGAAGCCAAAGAAAAAGGTGAAAAAGATCAAAAAGAAGAAGACACTCGCGGAGCAGGTAGAAAACGATTCTATTGCCGTCCCCCCAACTCCTCGAAGCCCCCGTAAGGAGGGAAATGCAGATACTTCCTCCGAAGTCCAAAGCCTTCGTAAAGAAAACGAGGCCTTAAAGAAGGAGAATGCCGAACTGCTAGAGTCCGTTGAGAAGCTAAACGATGAGCTGGATCAGGTGTACAAGGACCTCGACGGGGCGGAGAACAATCACCAGGAGTACAACAGGCGTATTTCCGTTCTAGAAGATTTCGAGAGGGAAAAGTCCGATTACCTTTCCCAAACGGCCAGTACCAATGTGTCGTTCAGTAGACAAAACCTACAGGGGGTTGAAATGCAGCTGCGGTGCGCCAAGGACGAGAATGAACGATTACTGTTAGAGTTACGGGAACTGAAGTCCACCGCGGTAGGGTCGGAGGCGGCCTCTGAGTTGAAACAGCTGCGAAAACAGATTCGACAGAAAGATGCTGAAATCAGAGCCCTTTCCGACCAGTTGTTACCGGCAAAACAGAAACTCGTGGAGTACATGGCGATGGCGGACCGGCTCGGTTTGTCGTACCCCTTCCCAAGCGAGTTGGAAGGGGCAACGGTGATGCGACTGAGATCTTTACAGAAGGGGAATAAAACGACAGCGCCCAGTGAACACTCCTCTCCACCTCCCCCCAAAACGACCAAGACGAAGTCAAAGAGGACTAGAAAAGTAGAATTCCCCGACGAAGATGATCTTCGTTAACACCAAGTAATAATAATAAAAATATGTCCATTTCTCATTGTTCTCCAAATTGAGTTTTAGAATGAATTCAGTATTCATTTGTTTGTATATGATTTCGTAGTCAAATGATGCTATCTAGATATCGTGCTTTTTTTTTTTTCTCTCTCTCTAAAAATATAACTATTCGAATAGAAGAATAAATACATTCTCACTCTGTTGATCCATTTTTGTTGTGACATGTGTGCTATTGGACTTGTTGTCCTTTTATTTTCGGAGAGGAATGAAAAACAAAGCCCTTCAATCTTTCCCTGTCCCCCCCTTTTTTTTTCTAAGTGTTTATTTCCACAATAGAAACAAGATAACAAACCGTGAGATGCTTTCCGTAGAGAGTCAGCAAGAGTTTTTATCCAAGTACGCGGATGGAGAGTATGACATCCCATTAAAGGAAGGACTGCACTATCAGGGGCACGTTGCCAACCGCTTATTTAACGGAGAGGGAACGTTCACGACTTCCGAGATTGTGTTCAAGGGTACTTTTAGAGATGGCTATCTTCATGGCAAAGGGACTGTTGTGTTTAAAACGCCAGAAGCAAGTAGTTTAGGTGTGAAGGTGTACGAGGGAACGTGGAAGGAGAATAGTATTGTCAATGGCACAGCGGTGTTTTACTCGGGTGACACGTACAAGGGGAGTTTTTCTAACGGCAAACCGGTTGGTGAGGGGGAGTTTTTCTTTGCGGACGGACGTGTCTACACGGGCACCTTCGAGGACGGCAAGCCCAGCGGCCAGGGACGGCTCACGGAGACCAACGGAGACTATTACTGTGGAGAGTTCCTTCACGGCGAGGCCACCGGCTACGGCACCGCTATTTATTCAAAAGGGAGTAGACTGTTTACTGGCTTGTTCGAGAAGGGTCAGAAGATTAGGGGAAAGATGGAATTCCCGGGTTGCAGTCGGTCTTACAACGGCGAGTGGTCTGACGACAAGCCGCAGGGGCGGGGGGAGATGAAATTTGCGAATGGGGACTACTACAAGGGTGACTTCCAGGCGGGACGGCTACACGGTGTGGGCCTCTTGGTATACAAGGAGCCTCGAGGGCAGCAGTACTATGGACAGTTCTTCGAGGACAAACCCTGCGGTACAGGAGCGTTCAAGACGGACAAGGGCGTCATTGCTGGTTTTTTTGACGACGGGAAACTCATCCCAGTCGACAATATCGACCAAATAGAAGAGTTGAAGCAAAAAACCAGGCTGCTTCCTTCCCCGCAACCCGATCCCCCGTTTGTGGATACCTCGACGGACAACTTTTTCAGTACCGGGGGCAGATCCGTCTCCCCGGCAAACCCAACTGGCAAGGCTTCCACGGCGCGGTCGGAAAGCGTTGAGGGAGAGTTTGACGAGGATCTCGACCTGAATGAGGAGGATGAAGACGAGGAGGATGAGGATGAGGTCAGCCCGTTCGATAACAATGCGTCGTTTCCTTTTCGGATGGATTTGGAAAATTTCACCATCCCCAGCGAAGCGGCGTCGGAGGGGTGCAAGGGGTGGATGGAAAAGTGCTCTATCGGGAGAAGTAAAATAAAGGGATTGGTGTCGAACTGGAAGAGACGGTACTTTATACTGGCTGGCTACGGCGATAGCGTCTGCTTAGGATACTACGAAGACGAGCTGTGCCGCAAACCGGTTGGGTTCCTGCGTCTTAACCCTAGTGACACTAGGATTGTAACGCACCCTTCCCCTAAAACACATAAGAAGGCGTCCAAACCAGACAGGGAACTATGCATCATTTATACTGAAAAGTCCAAAGAGTATAAGCTACTTTTGAGAACCGCAAACGCAGAGGAACACAGACGCTGGGTGGCAGCGTTCAAGCAGTTTTTCTCCATTGTGGATGCCCCCACGGACCATTCTTTATTTACAGCTGTATGAGCCTTTGAAATCGACTCTAGTCGTCTTTGCGTACATGTACAATGTCAACTCTATTCATTTTTTTTTTTTTTTAGCGCTGCTTGTTTCATGGTACAGTGGTCTGCATATTTATCCACCTCATCTTTTACTCTTTATCGTCTCCATTGGTTCTAGTAGGCCCGATGAACGCCTTTTTTAACGCTGATCGAACGCTTTTCACCCCGGGGGCGAAATGGAAGGAAAGTTCAGAATCTAGTGTGTGCCAGGGTTGCCAAACAACGGTGATGAAATTTATGTCTCGCCATCACTGCCGTTGGTGCGGAGGTTTGTTCTGTGATGCCTGTGCGCCACGAACGCGTGAGTACAACAATGGTGTCTACAGGTGCTGCAGAGAATGCCGTCTGCCTCTCATCTTTCGCATTGTTTATAATCCGCTAACGCGCAAACACGACTGCAACGCCTGCAATATTATTCTGTCCTTTTTAGACGACCGTGACAAGACAGCACTACTGCAGAGCTGCCAGGTCATGATGACGTACTTTCCGGTTCCCGACATACCGGTTTGCTACAATGTGTACGACCGGTTTCCGTCCTTCTACTTTGGCGCTAAAATTGGTAGCGGAGGTTATGGGGTTGTCTTCAAGTGCCGCGATAATCAGCACCCGGAGAGAGGCCGTGTGGCCATTAAGGTGTTCTATAAGAGTGCCGTACTCTCGTTTGTGACGTGGCGACAAGTGCTGTACGAAATCGATCTCATGAAGGGGAACGACCATTCCAACATTGTTCAGCTGTATGAGGTGTTCCAGACGGATACCTTCGTGGCGCTTGTGATGGAGGCGGGCCATGGTGGGAAGATACGGCAAGCACTGCGAGTGATTGAGGAACACAACCTGCCGTTGGAGCCTTTCGTCGCAAATGTGTGTTTACAGGTGGCGAAAGGGATGCAGTACTTGTGGAGTCGGCACATTGTCCATGGTGATGTGAAACTCGATAATATT
This sequence comes from Angomonas deanei, assembly GCA_903995115.1. Classification (NCBI taxonomy): domain Eukaryota; phylum Euglenozoa; class Kinetoplastea; order Trypanosomatida; family Trypanosomatidae; genus Angomonas; species Angomonas deanei. The sequence goes on from LR877164.1 coordinate 476,658, forward strand.
GTCCTGAGTGAGGATTACTCTCGGGTGATTCTGATTGATTTTGGTATTTCTCGAAAAGTTGAACCATTCGAGAAGAAGAATTACACGATCCGTGGTTCCCTCTACTACATTGCCCCTGAACTACTAGCGGCCCTAAGTGTGGGGCAAGCAAGCATTTACTGCACCGGAGAGGACTTGTCTGTGGCGGACGTCTTCTCACTGGGTGTCGTTGCGTACCGAATGCTGACGGGAAAGTCCCCATTTACGTGTGGTGATGTGCATGGACAGTACGCACATACAAGGACTGGGTTTGATTTCTCAGATCGACTGTGGGGTCATCGAAGTATGCAGGCGAGGGCGTTCACCCAGCGACTGATGGCGGTCAATCCTAGCAAACGAGGGGACTGGAGTGGGATCGTGGATTCCAATTTTATCACCCAGAAGACGAGGGCGATGCCTGAGCTTTTGAAGCTGCGTCAAGAAATTATTGCCGACAACGAGGCGGAGCTGAAGGAGTGGTCCACCATAGAAGACACGGCAGTCTCCCCGCACACAGTTATGTGTCGACGAACCTTCTTTTCTCCCTTTTCGTTCTTTAAGTGAACTCCCGAGCGTTCCCCACACCCTATCCCTTCCGCACCCCACAACGGGCGACTGCCTTAAGTGCATATTAATATTGCTTTTTCATTTCTGTTCCTCTAGTAACCGTCCCTGTGTTTTAAGGATTATGTCTATCTGTATCAAAAGGATCTCTCATTTATAGCATTCGACCCCAGTTCTACTTTCACTCCGTAGCTTGCTGAGAGCGACGACAATTTACAAATAACTTCCCCCCTTTTTTTTTGGCGACAAGATACTACCAGAACTGAAGGTACCTATCAATTCAAAAAGACCTTTTCAAAGGAATATATATTTATATTTGTCTTTGCCAATTATACTAGCGCAAAACAATAACAACAACAAAACTTACAATGACAGATCCTGTAGCCATCGCCAAAGAGGTTCTCGCCGCTGACGGTGACCCTTTCGTGACGCTGTCCCTGGCGCCTGATTTGCCGCCCGTCGAAGAGAATACCCCCCTGGCAGAGAGCCGACGGAGCTACATGCGGATTGCCGCTCTCATCCACCCAGATAAATTGAAGGGGCGGTTCGAAAAGTGTACAGAGGCGTTCCAATGCCTTGTAAAAGCCTTCGAGTGTTTTGCCGACCCCAAGGCGCGAAAGGCGTTTGTGGCCGCAAAAAACAAAAAACAGAAGGTACAAAAACCCAAGAAGGAAAGTGTGAAAAAACCTACTGAAGCAAAGACGGAAAGAAAGCCAAGAAAGAAGAAAGCAGAGGTCAGTGATGATGATGACGATGAGTCAACGTCCAGCGAAGAGGAAGATGAGCCAGAGTCCACTGACGAGGACGACGGCAGTGACGAGGAGGATGAAGTGGATCTCCCTTCTACCAAAGAGCCAACGGTCTCCAACAGCAACACCCCAATTGGTGCCCCACGGGCGGGAGGAATATACAAGCAAACGTTGGTGGGCTGCCCGAACTGTCGGTCCAAGTGGGATCCCGACACGAAACCGCATTACTCCTTGTTCATGGGGAAATGGGGACGTAAAGTTCACTGCCAACTGTGCCTGTTCGTGTTTGGCAGCACCACCGCAATCCACAGCTGCCCCCACTGCCTCTGTCCGTTTGACTACGATGCCTCCATGTACGATACCACCTTTGCCTGTCGCAAGTGTAAGGCGAAAATTGGATTTCCGTATTATCCGGTGAACCAACACCTCGTGGACCAGGTCAAGTACGACAAGTGGAAGGAGGAGCAGGAGGCACTCCATGCAAAGGAAAGGGAGGAGCGGGCGCGCCAACGATCGGGTTATGCGAGTGCGGAGGAGGAGAGGAAAGCGATACTGACTGGGGAGTGCATTATAAATGAGGAATGCCCACTCTGCCACAAACGGGTGGGCAGTAAGCACCGACAACACGTCGAAAGTTGCCTTGAGAACGGTGGGAGCGCTGCCCCGAAAGAAAAGAAGAAGAGAGCACCACCAAAGTCACCGGCTCCTTCCAAACGGGCCCCCAAGAAATCGAAAGCGAAGCTGGCTCCAAAGAAGCCGAAAGCGAAACAGGCCCCTAAACCAAGGAAGAGAAAAAGATCATTTTCGGACGACGACGACGAGTGATAGATTTTTTTTTTACGATGGTGTGGGGTAGTGTGTTTTCACACCACCTCAATAAACCAGTGAATACGGAACCGGAATCATATCTGTGTGCTCTTATTTAACAGGCACCTGAAAGATGGCGGTTTGGCGCTCACGAGCATCTTTTTCCCTTTTACCACACTTTTGCATCTATAGTGTAGTCCTTCTCTAAATATATTTTAAAAAACTATTACAGATGAACCCAAAATATTTCGACATGGCGGCTGAGATTGCAGCCAAGGCAGTGAAGGATAAGGTGGGCGAACCGTTCGGCTCTACCATCGTCCGCTTCCCTGGGACCGACAAGGAGGAGGTGGTCGCTGTCTCCAGCAACACCATGTTCAAGGATTACGACCCCACCGCGCATGCGGAGACGGTGTGCATCCGGGAGGCGTGTCAAAAATTGAAGACACTGGATCTGTCGGATTGTGTCATTTATGCCACCGGTGCTCCCTGCCCCATGTGCCAGGCGGCCATTGTATGGGCTAAAATACCGGTCTGCTACTACAACACAGACTACGACGAGCTGGCGAAGAACGGCTGCTCTAGTGCGCACGTCAAGGAGTCCCTGTCGGGTAAAAACAAGGTGGTGGAGATGATTCACACTCCAGGCAACCGCGCCTCGGACGAGTTGTGGGTGAAGAAAGCGTAACGAGCCTCACGGATGATTCGAATTTTTTGGTTTGTTTTATTATTTTTTTGAAGAACAGGCTTATTTTGGTCCATGATGGTTTGCTTGTTCCTACGTTTTCCATTTCTCTCGTGTTACCTTTTTTTTTTTTTTTTTAGCGTTAGGAATGACCATGTCCGACACCAATGTGGAACTTTCCATTAATATTGAGGAGATTAAGACGAGCGGAAAAATAGAAAAGATGCTACGAACGGAGCGGGGCAACAATGGTGTCCCACCACCAAACTGGGAACCGCTACCGTCGGAACACCTCTACGATGAAAAGGGATTCCCCAAGCCTCAAGTTGTACTACAACACTTCAAGCGAGAGGGTTTACTGTTCGAGGCGGACGCACTCAAGATTATTACGCGTTGCGCTAACATTTGGAAAGACGAGCCGAATGTGACGCGACAGAGCGACCCGGTCGTGATTGCGGGGGACATCCACGGACAGTTCTACGACTTGTTGAATCTGTTGGAAATCGGTGGAGACCCCAGCACGCAGAATTACATTTTCCTCGGTGACTACGTGGACCGAGGCTGCTTCGGGATGGAGGTGATCCTTCTCCTCATGTGCTACAAGATTAATTATCCCAAGACAATCGTGATGCTCCGCGGCAATCACGAGAGCCGTCATCTCACGGCGTACTTTAACTTTAAGCGTGAAGTACAGTACAAGTACTCCCTGGCTGTCTATAATGCCATCATGTCCGCGTTTGACTGTCTTCCTCTGTGCTGTATTTTGAACGATCGCTTTTTCTGTGTGCACGGCGGCCTTTCACCGGAACTCCTCAGCATTGCCGATATTAACGCAATTCATCGGTTCCGCGAGCCTCCCTCGTCTGGTCCGATGTGCGATTTGCTTTGGGCAGATCCGATGGACGAGAAGGAAGGCAGCGCACACGTGCCGCAGCTGTTTGTGCCCAACAGTACACGTGGATGCTCCTATGTGTTTAGCCACGCCGCCGCCGTTCGCTTCTTGGATGCCAACAAGTTGACCACCATTATTCGAGGACACGAAGCACAAGACGAGGGCTACCACCTTTACAAGAAGACGACAAAAGGGTTCCCAGCGGTAATTTGCCTCTTCTCGGCGCCCAACTACTGCGACACGTATGATAACCGAGCAGCAATTGTGAGCTTCAATAACAGCATCATGAGCATACGGCAGTTCAACAGCAACCCCCATCCGTACTATTTACCAAATTACATGAACGCGTTTGCCTGGTCTCTTCCGTTTGTGGCGGAGAAGCTGATGGATTTCTGGTCCAACACCTTGCAGGGGAAGAATACCTTCGCGGAGGAGGCGACCGCGGTGCCCAAAGATGTGATGGATGCCTACAACGATTCCATCAAGAGAAAAATAGCCAATATTAACCAAATAACTCGCTCGATCAGCTCAGACAGTGAAAGAGATACGCTCAGTGTGCCGGAAGGGGAATCGATTCTTCCTTCGAACATTGCAGAAATGCGGGAGAGATGGCCGGAGTAGCGGTCTCACTCCCAATGCTTTCCCTTTTTCACATCTGTGTTGGTTGCCTTTTCTAATGCTGTCAAGCGTGTTTCGCCATTTTTGTTTGCGGAATAAAGCGTCTATAGTTTCATGTTGGTGCATGACCTTTCCCTCCCTTTTCTTTTTTATGGATGTGTTTTATATGGAATCCCTCCCTCTCTTTCCCTCTCGCTCTCGTTGTTTCTTTAGTGTTGCTTCCATGAGTAGAATTGCAAAGGATGGCGTTGGGAAAGGGTTGCGGCAACGTATTCAGACGAAACGTTGGAATCGACATCAAGAGGCTATTACCTCTGGTGACAGCGCCCTCCCCACTGTTCACTCCCCCCAAGACTCGTTGGTGAGGAATAAAGTTCTGCAAAATGCCTTTTTGGGTAATGTCCCCCCTACTGCTCTGCAAAAGAAATTTAGGAACGCGGTTCAAGCGTCGACTTCCAAGTCCAATGCGGTAGAGGCGTTTCTTCTTTTAGCTTCTGCGACAAACGGCTCCGTGAGCAGGGAGTGCGTGCAGGCTCTGAGTTCATCTCTGGTGAAGCTGCAGGTGAAGGAGGATCTCGGCGAGGCGGCGTACCGAGAGCTGCTCCAGGCTGCGGTGGGGAGCGACGATGAGCGGTGGCGTGATATCTCGCCAGAAGAGGAGAGCATATTTGCTACATATGAGCGCCAGAAGCTCGAACGACACGCCGAGCGCGGGAGCGGTTTTAACAAAGAGCTTGGTATGAAAGTGGAAGGTAGCGATAACGAAAAAGTAGCGCTCATTGAATTTCAACTGCGTCGGCACACGAACGATTCCATGGTGCCCGTCTCAAACGACACCCTGGTAAATCTAATGCACCTGGATATTTCTTGGCTGGCTGCCCTCCGTTTGTTGCAGTACGCCAGAGAATTGAGTCCCGAGGTCCCACCGAACATGGAAATGCTGGATCGCGTGACTGGCCTGATGACTGGGTATAAGAGTAACGGTCTTGGGTCGCGGCCATGGACGGAAGCGCTCCGTCTGTACAACACAGCTCTTCATTCCGGCTATGAAACCAGTCTGACGACCCACGCACACGCGCTCGATGCGCTGTGGCGGAGCAACGATTCTTTCCAGAAGGTGCATTCTCCGGTAAACGCGGCACACCAACAGTTTCTGCTAACCTCTGCCAAAAAAATAAAGGACGAAGTGGCCTCCTTGAAGCATCTGCGTGTGGCCGGCGACGAGGGTTGCAATTATCTGGAGAGTCTCGTAAAGGTGGTGGCGGCGGCGGGTGATTGGGAGTCCGCCTTGGGTGTTTTGTTCGACATGGACGCCACTCCCGATGGACTTTCCCATCGGTTGCTGGTGCCGACGGCGGAGACATTCGCCTTCGCGATGATCGCCTGCAACGTGAAGGGCAATGCGACGCACTCCTACTCCCTACAGCAGATTTTTAAAGAGTCCTACTCCTGGAGAAGCCTCCACTCTGAAGTGCTGCTCACCTACCTCCAGTCTCTCCGTCACATTACGCGAACTGCCCCGTGGGTGGGCGAGATTGTGGAGGAGCTCGTGAAGGACGGGAACGGCCTGGACTGTCCTTGTGCCATTGCGTGTCTACAGTTACTCTCCGCCTCCGCTGTTCGTAGCGAAACACCAAAAGCGCGTCTTGCCCGTACGCTGTTCGATCTTTTTGACGCCAACGCCTATACGCAACAACCTCTCGCGCGAAAAATAGAGCTGCAGACGCTTTTTCGCTGCTGCTATGTTATTGAATCCAGGGAGGGGGAGTCCGGGAGTGTTATGAACCATATTCGACAGTACTACACCAGCCTGTTCGGGCCGGACTCCGCTGAGGTGGAGTGGATCGATGACACGGAGGTTTACGCCCTCCAAAGCACGCCTAGCTGGGAAAAGGCTATGGAGATTTTTGAGAGACAGGTGATGAGGCGACCGCGCGAAAAAGTAAAGTACTTGCCGGTTCCCCTGCGCCAAGTACGGTGGATGTGCTGTCACACACTGCTAAACTGTTGTCGTTCGATTGTTGCCGACGCCGACAGTGATGAGTTCCTTCTCGACGACGAGGCCCACCAGTCAGAAACACAGAACGCGCTGGAAATTGTCCGACGGATCGAGCACTTTATCAAGGTGAACATCCACGACCAGGATATCTCCGTCGGCGCCGAGGCCTTGTCTGAAATAAAACTGCTGGGGTGTTTACACGAAACGAATAAAAAGAAACGCGTAGCGACAGCGACGGAGGCAATGAACGAATTGGCGTTTGCTCCCGAATCTTCCCTCACCCCGTCGATTATCGCATTGCTATCCAGAGCGCTAGAAGTGGCAGAGTTGAATCTGACCACTGTTGTAAAAGAGAATCACGCGGCCTTTCGTGGCTCCGTGAGCGCTTTAGACACGCCCGATATAGCGCCGTTGGAAAAAGTTTACCTTTGACGCGAGAATGTTTCAGTCTATTTTCACATAAAAACAAAGTGTACATTAACTCTTAAAAAATGTTTTATTGTCGTTGTTGCTGTTTTTTTCCTTTCGGGCATCGCCGGCGTGGGCCTGGGTGTTGCCATTGTTTGAAACGTGGGTGCGTACCGTCATCATTAGCACACCCCCCCTTTTTTTTCGAAGTAGCCTCAGATGGGTGCTCTTTGCTCCAAAAGTCGGGAAGGTAATTCGTTTTTCATAGACTGTGACTCGTACTTTGGGTCCTGCTGGTTATTGTCCAGCTCCAAGGAGTCGTTCAGTCCTAGCCGTTGGTTCCCCGTGAATGACCACACACTGAACGGAAGACGAAATAAAAAGAGAGCCTTTTCCATTTCCTCTAACGAAATGTCGACAAAAGAGCGGTCCAAATGCTCCTTTCTCCTCGAACGAAATGTTTCTGTCCCGGAAGGCTTGGAAGTGACGGGGTATAACAAAATTACAATCGCCACCTTTTCCGCTGGCGAGATGAAGGAGGGTAAGACCTTGATGGTCGGCGGTGTACATTTCTCCGTACCAGCGGTAGAGGACACGCATTGTGTGCTAACGGTTGTGACGGTGAAGCGGATGGAACTGGAGATGGTGCCGGCGCAGCACGAGGTGCGTCACTACACGCGCCACCGTATACGTGCTCCGCCGCAGAACGACGAGGATCGTCAGACCGTCGGGGAGGGTTGTATTACCGGGGAGGAGTTTGGAGGGTTTTTTATCGTAGCATCCGACAATACGCGGCTGGCGAGGGAGGTTACTCGTATTTTAACGAAGCGATTAGGGGAGGATGCGAGTGTGACGCAGGAATCCCACAAAGGGGCTGCCGATACATTGAATGATGAAACCACAAAGTTTAATTTGATTTATTCGTCTATTCCTGTTCTGCTGACCAATGAAATGTCAATGAAGGAGAGGGTCGACTCTTTGGCCTGCTCCGTCGTTGATTTATACTGTAGTCCGAGAAATTGGAGAATCACAGCCCTCTTTCTTCAAAGGTACGAGGCTATCGGATGCTTGCTGACGTAACGGGAAACTTTGCCTATTTCTTGTTGTAGCTTCTCTTGAATAGATTTTGTGTTTTGGCTGTTTGACTTTTGGGCGTCCTCGTTGATGTACTTTTATTTCTTTCCACTCCTGTTTTTTTTTTTTTTTAAGAAATTGCTGAAAACGTAATCATAGAATACTTAAAAGAAACTACAACAAAGAAACACAAATCAGTATGCCCCCGCTTCGTGTGTGCGTGCTCGTGAGCTCCTACGAAGGCTCGGATAGCGAGCTAAAAGAGTACGAGGGGGATTTATTTCAAAACCCCGCCAACTACTTTTCAAAAGAGGATGAAAACGAGTTTACTTTTACTTTAGTGGAGATCAGAAAGGCGACCAGCTATCGCCAGATCCGGCAGTTGGTGAAGTCGGGTAATTATGATCTGTTTTACAACCAGTGCGACGGCGCCAAGGACGAGGACCGCGCAGGGATTGACGTGGTGGAGGCGCTGGAGGAGTTTCTAGTTCCCTTCACTGGGGCCACCTCCAAGTTTTACGAGCCGACCAAACCGGAAATGAAGATGGTGGCCTACTACTATAATATCAACACCGCACGGTACGCCGTGGTGGAGCAGGGCGAGGACGTGTTAGAGTTGTGCAAAGAACTTCGCTACCCGTTGATTGTCAAGCACATTTCCGGCTACAGCAGCGTGGGAATGGACAAGAGCTGCAAGGTGCTCAACGCAGAGCAACTCAAGAAGAGGACGGAGGCCTTCGTGGAGGAGTATCAGCTGGCGCTTGTGGAGGAGTTCATCACTGGGGACGAGGCAACCGTGTTGGCGTGCCGTGATGAGACCCAGCCGGACGGAGTGCGTGTGTTCCACCCGGTCCAGGTGAACTTCCCGAAAGGGGAAGACTTCAAACACTTTCACCTCAAGTGGGAGTCCTTTGAGGGGATGGAGTGGACGCTGGTGAAGGACACCGACCCCGCGCTTCCGCAAATGACGGAGATGGCGAGAAAGGCGTTTAAGAAGATGATGGGTGGGATAGGGTATGGACGGATAGATGTGCGGATTGATCGTAAAACCAACGAGGTGTTTTTCCTCGAAATCAATCCCAACTGCGGCATCATGTACCCAATGGGCCAAGAGGGGTCGGCCGATTGGATTCTTAAGCTGTCGCCCGACTTTAAGCAGAAGGATTTCGCCAAACTACAAATCAAGGAGGCGCTTCGGTACAACGATTCTATCCGACTCTTGTATAGTGTAAATTTCGACAACAAGCGCGGCTACCACCTGCGGGCGGTCGAGGCGATCCCCAAAGGAAAGGTTATTCTCGAGGATGAGAGTCGCGCGGTGCGTCTTGTCACCAAGCCGTACGCACAGACTCACTTTTCCCCAGAGTTGTACAATGACTTTGTGCACAATGCGTGGCCGCTGGGGGCGGATTCGCACTACTATGCCCTGTGGGACAGAGAGCCACGACACTGGCGCAGCTTCAACCACTCGTGCTCCCCCAACATGTGCTTTGGCCCTGAGCGGTCTCTGAACGTGATCGCTCTACACGACATTAAAAAAGGGGAAGAGCTGACAATGGACTATCGACAGTTTATGGACGGAAATATGCCCAGCTTTAAGTGCTACTGCAATGCCCCAAACTGTGCGGGAACCATTGTTCCAGGGTCACTCCTGAGTACCCCGATAGCTGGCCGGTCCGTCAGTAGCGAACATTGATGAATTTCGTTTTTGCGTGAATAAGAAGAGAGGTGAACGCTGTTCACCTGAATTGACGTTTCCGGGCCCCATAAGCGTGGAAAACGCAAATATGCTTTAGTTTTTTTCTTTTTCATCGTATCAAACTGCTGGTACCCCAGTTACTGTTTCATAGAAATGAGCGTATGTCGTAATTACGACCCTTCGTGAGAATACGTGACGCTTTCAATCATAGAGTTCTTGTTTTCCATTAAAACAAAACAATCCAAAACAAATATCGTGGTTTCGGTAGTCAAAAAAAAAAAAAAAAAAAATAGTAATTAAAAATGTTGAGAGTGTCTAATCGTTTTGCTGATTTTAGCACTGTAGTTTAAAGGTGTGGCGGGCGGCATTGTTAAATGTGGGAATAACTGTGCATCCCTTTTTCTTTTACTTCCTGGAAGTCGTATTACATCTATCTCTCTCTCTTTCTCTCTCGCTCGCTCTTTCTCTGTTTTCTCTCTGACATCCAAAAGGCTTTATTTTATTCACTTTCCCGCCTATCTGTGTCTTATTTTTTTTCTTTTTTTGTTAAAATGGCGGAATCACTTACCAAAAACAAAAAGATCATCGGGAAAGAGATCAAACTGGGCGACTCCATCGGTTGCGGCGGGAACGGCGAGGTCTTCCTGGCGGAGCCCCTCAAGCGAATCGGTCAGTTCAACTACCCAAAAGCGTTTGTGGTAAAAGTGATCCGCAAGGAAGTCTGTTCGGCGGAGTACATGGAAACCATTCACAGAGAACTAGAAACCATCAAGAAGTTATCCCACCCTTTTGTCATTGAATACGTCGGCTCCTGGATGGAGTGCGGCAAGAACCCCTTCTGCGGCTGCTACTGCTTGGCCACCAACTACTGTAGCGGTGGGGACCTTCATTCACTGATTTGCAACTTCATGTCTAAAAAAATGCAGCCGCCGGAGGAGTTGGTGACTAAACTGATGGCCAATGTGTTTTCAGCGCTAAACTACAGTCATTCACGAAAAGTCATTCACCGCGACATTAAACCGGGAAACGTATTCGTAGTCAAGACGAAAAGCGGCGAGGTGGAGAAGGCGGTACTGGGGGACTACGGTCTGGCTCGACCGCTCGACAAGACGTGCCAGGTCATTCAGACGCGCGTCGGTACACCGTGCTACTGCTCCCCGGAGATTGTGGCAGCCGAGCCGTACACGTACAAGACGGATATCTTTTCCGCCGGTGCCATGTTTTATGAACTCATGACGCTGGAAAGACCGTTTTGGAAGAAGGAGTACACCGACCGCCAAATCTTCAAGGCAATTCTCAACGTGGACCCGATGCCGCGTATGGACGTGCTCTGTCAAGGAAAGTACAATAGCGGCCTCATTCGGATTGTCGGTTCGTGCCTGATGAAGCACGAAAGTGGCCGGCCATCCGCTTTTGATATACTGACCACGCTTTCCTCCCACCTCACGCGCTATGTTCGCATTAATCACATTCCAGTTTTCCCGCCGTCGAACAAAAACGGTGTCTCACCGGTGCGGTGCAGGTCGCCACAAAAAAGCCCTGTTTCTCCGTCCAAGTCACCCCAAAAGGAAGTTCCAGCAAACACGAACGCCACGTCTGACGCGAGGACAGAGTATGCGCAGAGAAAATACGACGACCCCAACAAGACGGATAAAGGCGAAACGGATTGCAGCCCAGCACGGCTGGTTGCGGTGCTTCAGAAGGAATTCTCTTCCGACTTGGATTCCCCCCTTCTTTCACTTTTAGACAACAACGCGGAAGTATACGCTCTCGTCAAAGTTTTAACCATCACCAGAAAAGGAGATCTTCACGCACTCGAAAATGCAATGTTCAAAGTTCTTTTGGCCCTTTCCCCTACCGCTCCTGTCCAAAAAGCGGTTGAACTTGTTTCACAAGACTTTAAGAATATTGATGGATAGACCCCTCCCAATTCACTTCTACTACTTGTTTTTCTATAGTTTTTTGTTTGTTTCCCACCCCCCGCTTTTTTCTAAAAGAGGCGCTGCCCTTTTATTGGATAGTTTCTTACTCACGTTTTCCTCCCACACTATTGAATTTTCTTTTTTTCCCTCCCGTGTGCCTTCTGTTATGCGTTGCCGATGCTCTGCTGTGCTTTTCATTACTTTTCCCTTCGTCCACCTTTTCTCCCTCTCATTTGTTGTATGTTTGTATAGAAGCTTTTTTTTTTTTTCTCGTAAGGGTTGTTGTTAGGATGTCCGCGTTACGTTTAGCAGCAAAACAAATACAACGGCAGGCCACGTTACAGCCACGATTGTCCCTCCCTGCCGGGCGCACCATCTCCCTCGAGGAGGGACGTCGGCTGGCCAAGTTGGTGAACGACGAGGAGGAGCGTATTCAGACCGGTGCGACACAATTATTGGACGAGGCACTGGGCTCCTCGGTGCAGCTGGAAAGCGATGTGTCGAAGCGCATTATTTTGTTGAGACAGAAGCAGAACCACGCGGCGAATATTACAGCGGCGTTGAAGTTTGCAAAGAAACAGCGAAAGAATTCGTCCATCCCCGCCGGCGATGCGGAAAAACTCAAAACCATAGCGGGCAAGGTTTTACGAAAGGAAAGCGGCAGTGGCACCGAGACGCTGAAGGCTAGACGCATTAGGGCGTCCGGAAAGGACAAGGCTTCCAAACGGAAATAAGGATAAAGTTAAGATTTTGTTTATTGGTAATATCATTTAATCACGGTTAATCTATTTAATTCTGTAGTGTGGCCTCAAAAGGACGATGATCACAAGGTTCTGCTACTTGCTTTCTTTGCGCCAGTCTTACGTTTTGTTTTGCATTTTAATCTCTCAATTATTTCTTTTAAAACTAGCTTTTTTTTTTTTTTAGTAAAAGAAATGAACGTCTTTTCCCTTGTGCAAAAATGTGTTATTCTTGTTTTATCTCTACAGGATGTCGCGTTAAATTTCCTCACATTCCCTGACCCTGGCGACGGCATGTTCATGGCCCAGGTGTATAACATTAGCTGCCCCCGTGTGCAGTGGGGCAACAGTAATGTTAGCGTAGAGCCCTTTGCGTGGTCGCTGTCGGCCGCTTCACTGGAGGTGGAGTGCTTTTCTGGAATTACATTTTTCAACTACTCGGGAAACCTATCGTTTACAATGACAGTGGAAGATAGTGTGGTAACGCTAACAAAGGAGTGTGACACGGAGTGCCGAACTACCGATTGCCGAAGAGAGGTTTGCCATATTGCGGCTCGCGTGAAGAGTCTACAGGTGAACCCCCCTAGCTTACTTCTCGACCGCGCCTTGAACACAGCGCAAGATTACGTCAACGCAAAGTTGCAAACCTATTTGTGTGATGTGGCAGCGACAGCCCTGTCAAAGGATCTCATCAATACGACTACCGTGCCCCCTCGCCCTCCCCCTTCCGTTGTTTATGGACCAGTTGACGTGGCAGATATGCCGACTCTAAAGGCCGTTCAGTCGTTGGCGGCCGCGCTTCCCCTCTTGTTAGGAATGCACATTGAAGTGGGTGTAGTGTCGAATACAACTTTTCAGGTTCAGTTCAGTTTTCCGCAGCTTCTGGAAAGCGCTTTCGACACTGGTATAAATGTTGGCCCCTCGACCGACTCATCCGACGAAGGCAGCTTTGAAACGTTTGTGTCGTTTGTGAATGCGCTCCGGGGTGTGCTCTCTAAAAACCAAAGGTACATACCCGACACAATGCACTGGGCCTTTTTGCCGGGGACTATTCGTGCCTTATCGTTCACAGGTGTTATCCCGGAGGGAGCCGTACTTTCCGTCGACATGACGTTGAGTAACTTGTCCTGCGGCGACAATTACATTTGCTCCGTCAACGCGGACCGGGGGGTTCTATTTTCAAACTTGAGGATGGACCATGGGGGTGACGTGGGCCAACTGTTTACCAACTATTTAGGCGACTTTCTCGCGGATACTCTGACGGAGAAGGTGTCGGCGTACACGCGTTCTTTGGGAAAAGAGCGGTTTGATTTACCGATGCGAGAGAGAGCGGTGTCTGTCAACGCACCACCGATGGTTTGCGTGATTTTGTACGTGTTGCTTTCTTCCATGGGAACCGTCTACTTCGTCAGACGCTCGACAAGGACGACCATCGCGACGGTCGACGGAGACCCCAGTGTGGTTCGCCTTCTGTTGGAAGACACCGTTTTGTGTGTTGGCGTATTTGTGTGTATCGGTGGTTTCCTATGGTCCAACTGTACCACCGGAGCCTCCGTGATTGTAGGTGGCGAGCTGCAGGTGTACACCTTTTCGCTCTTGGGCACCGCGAGGGATCTGTGGTCGGCGGGACTGATCCCCCTCTCCATCTGTGTGTTTGTGTTTAGTGGGGTGTACCCGTATTTCAAACTAATGAGCATTCTACTGTTTACCGTCGTGCTCCAGCGTCCCCACAGCCGTGTGCTGCACGTGATTGACCTGGTGGGAAAGTTCTCCTTAATTGACACGTTTGTTATGGTGATCCTGGTCAGTGGTCTCACCATTGTGGATATGGTGGAGGTCAACATTTTACCGTCGTTCTACCTCTTTATCGTCTCCACCCTGGGCTCGTTGCTTCTGGGCAACTACGCCACGCTCTGTTGGCGTCGCCGTGAGTTTGGCTTAAACAACGAAGACAGTGCACACGATGCGCTGCTATCCGCACCTGAAGAGTCCCCCGAGGATGACCGGGTGACTTCTTGGAGCTGGAATACGATTTGGTCTTCACCAAAGTATAAAGGGAGAATTGTCTTACTTGTGTTCTCCTGCCTGGTACTGCTTCCCCCATGGTTGTTCCCCACGCTTCTCTACAGGTTTGGCGGCTTGGCTCCCCTGATCACAAAGGAAACCAACCGTTTGAACCTCTTTTATCTGTCACTTTCTTCGGGAACGGTGTGCTTTTGGGTCATGGTCGTATCTGTCTTGGTGATTCCTTTACTGTTTGCCTGGTTTCCGAAGAATTCGTTCTTCATCTCCTGGTATGCGTGTGATGTGTTTGCTCTCGCATGCGTCGCGAGTTTGCTCCAACTAAACCAATTTGTACAGTTCGTGTTGGGGGGTGGGGCTGATGACTTCTACAATGCACACGCCTCACTGCTGTGGCCCATGTTTCCCTTCCTTCTTCACCCGGTTGTGTTTTGGGTACTGGTACTCAACTCTTTGCCGACGGGTGAAACACGTCTTACGAAATTTATAAACCACTGGGTGAACCGAGAACCATATGCGTGATGTTTTTTTTTTTTTTTTTTTAATTGTCATTTGCAAATGCTTCGTTTTTATACTGTATGCTGATTTTCGGCTTTCTATTTTTAAGCGTCACTCATCGAAAGGGAGAGCTGTTTAGTTTTTTTTTTTTTTTTTTGTGCACTTCCCCGTCTCCCCACAAACGCTTCTCTACAGGATTTTTAGCGACTAGTGCTTCTATAGAATGAGCGACGACGATGTGATTGTACTGGACACAACATCCAGTGAAGCCGAAAAGTCCGTCTCTTTTACTCCCGAGGGGAGTGTCGGAAAGGAAGAGCCTGTCCCGGTGCAAATGAAAAGAATAGTAACGTGCGACACTGGTACGTCGACGGAGGAGCAGATGCATCCTCGCTTCGAGGAAGACCTTTCCGCTAATTTTCAAAAGTTGTGCGATTCCATTAATGCTGGTGTGACGTGGGAGAGCCACAGTGCGAAACCTTCCGGAGAGTTACAATCTTTGAAACGAATGCGAGAAATCTGTGAAACCAAGGCCACTTCCACCCACTACTTCCCACGAATAACAGAGAAATGCTTAAAAGGCGACTATGCCTCCGTGAACCCTGCTCACGACTTTTCGGCATACATGGGGCGACTGAGTCGGATGGGGGATACACCGAAAAGAGCGTTTGGAGTCCCAGAAACACGGTACGTGCTCAAGCCAATAGAGCGAGTGTTCGACAAGCCCTTAGCGCCAGCCCCTCCCACGAAATGCGACCGTGCCAGAAATCCCAACCCATCGGTTTTGGTTCGCCGTGACGTGGAGGAATTATTAGCGAAGGTTTTTCATACACCCTATACGTACGACGCGCTGCTGCAGATGCACAGAGACGCCTTGGAGTATCACAGGGTGCGCGACCACTCTGTCGCGGAGGCGGTGGATAGGGCGGCGGTGGAGATGCACAGTGCGGAGGTGCGGTATAGGGAAATGCTAAATTTGGTAAAATCCACGGTGGAGTTGAATGTCAGAGAGCTTCTTAATGTGTCCAGTTTAGGTCTTGCACCACTCACCGAACTGCAGGGTCGCTTGGAGGTGTTGGCGAAGGCTAGACAGGAGCTACTTGAACATGAAAGGCCCCTTCCCACCTCGCAAAACGGGCGGACGAGCGGGACGCTGTCGGAGGGCGTTTTGAAATGCAGGGTGGTCGACTCGATCGTGGCACGCCACTCGGAACACCTTTTACGGTACGAAACGGAGAATGAGGCGTTGAAACAGAAGATTAACCAGATGGAAAAGAAAAGAGCAAGGACAGCCAATACGCCTCTAGAGACTCACCTCGTGAAATCTCTTGAACGGTTTAAAGAGGAACAGAAGAAGACGATTGCTACGGTAGTAAGCAGTTTTGGATGGAAGTTCGTTCGCATGGAGGGTAACCACCTGGTGTTAGAAAGCGAATATGACGCATCTCAAGTGGAAGTACCTCTGGAGGACGAACCGGAAAAGGGGTTGGGTAAAGTACTGGCGGAGAAGTTGATGCAGGACATTGAGAAGAACACGCGGACCCGCGCCGGCGCCTTTCCGGGCGGACAAGACTCCTCGGTTCCAGTGGACCCTGCCTCTCTGTCACCGCTCCCTAGTCTTCCCATTAGCCGCTCCCGGTCTGCCTCACAGGAAAAGTGTAGTATTGACCTTGAATCCTTGCCGTCACTGCCATCTAGTTGCTCAAGTCCTCGCTCGGACGGTCCGGGTACCCCATTTCACAACAACGCCAAGGACTCTGCTGTCGAGCTAGTCTCCCTGCCATCTCTACCGTCATCCAGTAGGTCCTCCTCTGAGGAACCGGTGCAGGCGTGAATAATATGAATATATAGCAGATCCCCTTTTCAATTGATAGAATCCAAAACTCATTGAAACATGGTTTAAATGTACTTTTTCGTGGTATGTTCCCGTGACTGTTTATCATTGTTACACTAGTCGCATCCTTTCCCCCCATTTTTTTTTTTTGTTGACTAAGCACGTAGCCAAAGAAGCATCCTACAGACACCGCCTTTTCTGATTTATGAGAGTAGTCATTGTGGGAGCGGGTTTGTCGGGCCTGACTCTGGCGTCATTTCTGAGGCGACTCAACATTGATGTTATCATTTTAGAGCAGACGCCCTTTCTTCAAGCGCAGTATATTCCGCCATACACCTTGTTCGCGAATGCGCTGAGCTGTTACAAGGCCTTTTCCATGGACTATCTCTTTACCAGTGCCGAGAATGAACCTGAGAAGTATTTTGGCATTAAGAATTCGGATTTGAAGTGGCTGCTCAAGATACGGAATGGAAACATTCGTCTCCAGTCTCTGGGCGAGGAGGACATTATTCCGATTAGTACCGCCCCACTCGCGAACTCAGAGTCTATTGTTTCACGGCGCCTGGCGGAGCAGCAGAAGACGAACATGGGGTATGTTCCGCTGCGCACCACCATGAGCGCCACGTACCTGCGTGATGCGCTGCGACGCCATGTGCCCGAAATAAAGTTTGGCGCGACGGTGGTGGACTTGGTTCCGCACGACGGTGTAAAAGGAGGGGTGCACGTGATGCTGGACGACGGGAGTTCGGAGTGGGGCGATGTGGTGGTGGGCGCGGACGGAATGCACAGCGTGATCAGAAGGTTGCTCTACTCCGGCGAACACGTCGGCAGGAGTAACCGTTCGCTCGGTGCTATTCAGATTGATGGATTTGTCGATGTGAATCACAATCTGAGCGCATTAGAGTTTCCGGTGGAGCTGTGGGGAAAGGAGAAAACCGTTTCCTTTGTCCCTCACTTCAAGCACGGGGAAAATAGAATCGCCTTCTCCGCGACGATTGGGAAACAGGCGGACGCGGTTAGTTCACTACACGAGGAGGACACCTTGTCGATTCTCCGGGGTGTTTTGAAGACGCAGTTCCAAGAGTTTGGCAGCGACATTTGTACGTTACTGGGGCAAGCCACGTTAGCGGTCCCCACCGACGTTTTAGAAGTGCCTGTGATGCCACGGTGGTACAACAAGCGCGCTGTGCTGATGGGCGATGCCGCCCACGGTTCTCTGCCTTCCTTCCTGCAACAGGATGCCTCTCTTTGCGTGGAGGATGCCGCTCTGCTGGCCACCGCCCTGACGGACGTTCCGCTTCTTCGAGACAACGGATTTGAGTACGCTTTTAAGCAGTACGAGAGTGTTAGACGGTCTAGGGTGGAGAAGTACATTCGACAGTCGCGTCGGGCGCGCTCGTTTGCGCTGACCCCGCATACTGTTGCGCGCGACGTGACCACTTTTCTAACCCCTCCCCTTCTTATTCGTGCCACGCAGCGGTGGCTGTCCGGGTGGTCCTACAGCTCCCAAGCGTTAGAAATTGACCCAAAGATCAAGATAGAAACGGCTTTCCGTTAGTGTGAAGATTGTGGCGGCCTCCAAACTTTTCAATTCACAATAACGGTTATTGTTGTTACTTATTTTTAACCTAATGTAACGACAACAACACATCACAATAATAATATTGACAATAAAGCGAACAAGCGCCCCTGAGGATTCTTACCTGCAATTTTGTTGTTGTCTTTCTTTTTTTGTGGGCTAAACTGTCTTACACCATATTCTGTTTCCATCTTCTCTTTCTTCACTCCTCGACCTTTTCCCTTCTCCACGTTTAGCAACCCATATTGAGACGATGGACGAATACCACTACGAAGAAGTCAGTCTGGAAGAAATGATTGTGGAAGGCGGAAAGCTTCTTTTTCCATGTCCATGCGGGGATTTGTTTGAGCTTCTTCTAACGGACTTTTTCAACGGCAGTGATGTTGCTCAGTGCCCGACATGCTCGCTAACGGTCAAGATTATATTTACGGACGAACAGAAAGGGGCGTTTCTTGCGCAGCATTCCACTGCCTCCGCCACCGCTGTGGCCGTGTAGATGTCCCTCTGCCTTCCCTCTTTCGTATAATAATAATAACAACATTGCTTTTTGTTTCCTTTGAATCGAGTCCTTCCCTTCTCGTATGACTTTGAACAGCCGATTCGTATAAAAGACTTTTTTTTTTTTCCCCACTCCTGTGATATTCCTCTCTCTCTCTCTTTCTCTCTCTCTATGATTCCCCAGAATTCCCCATGCTGCGTCGTTTTGCTTCCCCCGTTACGGTTGCGGTGTACCGATACCTCTCCATCGGCGCCGACACACGGGATACCCTGACCAAGCACCTCACCTCTCTGAAGGAGGAGTGTAAGGGGCAAGGTTTAGATCTAGAGGACATGAGAGAGTCCGCGCGTACTGCGTCCCAAATGTTTCGCGATGCCTTCGACAAGGAGACGGTCGATGACCCCAGCTTTAAAGGAAAGGTGGCCACACTTTCGGCGTCGGTCAAGGCGTACAACACCCGACTTGCTAATCTTCAGAACGAGGCGCGCTCCATTCAGTCGGAGGTGGACAGTCTGCTCAAGCTCATGTGGGGAACGGAGTCCCCTCGGAGCGCGGACTTTTCGTCCCCTCCCACGGCGAAGGTGGACCCGGTGGCGGAGAGTTCGAGTGGGTTTGAAGTCGATCCACCGATTGCCGCGAAGGTGACCGAGGAAAAGACCAACAAGGCAGCACCGTCGGTGGAACAGGTGGAAGCGGAGCCGGTGACGGAGCCCATTAAGAAAGCCAGTAACGATCCCGGTGTGACGGAGGAAATTGAGGTAGAGAGCATTGAAGTGGAGGTGGAGCCAGAACCAGAGGCGGCACCCGCGTCGGATCCGGCAGAGACGATGAAAATAACGGACATCACTAGAGACTTGTATGAGCGCGGGGTCAACTTTTCGGACTGCCTCGACGCGAAATCACTGCGGCAGCGCTATCGAGACGTCCTCAGCGGCAAAGTGGCCTCCAGTGTTTCTCAGAGCCAATACAGCGCGCCTTCCTCGGCGGCCTCCACTCAGCCGAAGACGGCTCAGCGTCCTCCCAGCTACCAGCAGCAGCAGCAACAGCAGTATCAGGCTCCCCCAAACACCAACGAGAGTGGTATTACGTCTGACCCGTACCCCAACGCACAACGGAAGATGGTGGACCCGATGAAGTATGTGCGGGAGGTGAAGCAGGAAATCGCGATGGAAAAGGGTATAGACGCGAACACGGTGGATCTGTGGAGTGGCAAGGTGAAGCTGGAGGACCACAAGCGGCTCTACGACTATCCCAGCATTCAGAGTTACCCCATTGAAGTCCGCCAGAAGGGCGACATCCCTCGCTAGTGAGGCACCTCGCCTACTATTTACATTTGGAATAGGAAAAAAGAATTCATTATTCCCTAATATTTTTAAAGCATTTTAAAGTTTTTTTTTTTTTTGTTCTGGCAGGATGCATTTTATAACCAACCCGCGGAATGTGTATTCCTTTTTGTTTTTGGTTCCGATTCTTTTTTTGTTCTGTTTTGTTTGTTTGATGCTTTGCTCTCCCTCTCTCTCGATTTTCTTCGAACTAGTACGGAAATGCAAAGGGGCAATCTAACTTTTCTGACAAATAGCGCGCCCCGGCGGCGCATTATCATTCTGTTTTCTGTTGTTTTGCTTGGTATTTTTCTCGCTAGTGTGTTCACCATCTATTTTGGGTGGATAGAAATTGCCGGTCAGGACAGTATACTAAAAAATGATGGATTGGGGGCCGGCATTGCGTCCCTTGGTGTTTATATTTTGCTGACTCTGTGCACTGCCATTGTTTGCGGGACTGCCCCTCTAATAAAAAAGAGGGTCACACAGGTTTCCGCCGCCCCTCTCATCACTCCACTTTGTTTTGTGTTTGCCGCCTGCGCTTCGGTGTCTGCGGCCAGTAGAATGGACATTCGCGTCGTGGCCGTGTCAGATAGCGTGGTCTTGTTGGGACTCTGCGCCATGTCGCCGGAGCGTCGGTCAGCAGTCCTCCTGGTATACGGAAGTATTGAAACAGTCGCCTCAGTATTCTTTCACGACAGCCTGACCGTTGGAAACGCAATGCTCATGGTATTTGCTGGTTTGATTGCATTTCTAATGACCAGCGTAGTGGTGGAGAACTGCAGCGACGTCTATCCGTTTAGAACTGTAGTGCGTTTAGATGTTGGTCTTACCATGCTTCTTTCCCTTTTAGACCTGTCTGCATTGATGAAAGGCGTCGTGGATAGTGGTATATGGCCGCCTCTTTTTTGCCGTTGTTGTGGTTCTATTTGCGCAGCGTCGTATTTTGCGGTGCTGTACGTTTTCTATCGCCGCATGCAAGGCACATCCGTGTCGACTGCCGTGAGTTTGTTTTTCACCTGCTGTTCCAATCTCCGACTCGTCGGCGCTTCCCTCCGACTTCTTCTACTGGCAAAGTACAGTGTGACACCAGATGCGTTTTTCTTCTTGAATATAACGTCACTACTGTGGGGTAGTTATCTTTGGTAATAACTGAAATACACTGGTGGATGGGTTCTTTGCAGTAGTGGGGTGGGTTAGCCTCGTTTTTGAAGGGTTGGGTTTCCTTTTCGTTGAGGTCCAATCATTTCGCTTCCAGTATATTCATGCACCCTTCTCTCTCTTTTTTTTTTTCTTTTAATTCAGTTACAATTTTCGCTTTTTTACTTTTCGCATAATTTTTTTTTTTAAATATTTTTATATTCAAACTTTACAAAAGATCAGAGAAGTATATTACGTTGCGGTTTCGTTCCCCAAACTGAACGCGCACACACACAAAAAATAATTCATATGCTTCGTTTGCTTTATAAAGTCCATATCGTTATCGTTTAATACCAGTTAGTTAATATTTTCGTTTTTGTTGTTATAAAACCCCCTTTTTTTTTTTTAATATATATATATTTACTTATTATCGTTTGCTATTGCAGTGGGGTAAGAGGGTGTTCTATATGAAAAAGTCTCCCTCACCTCCGGATGGTCCCGGCAGTACTCTGCCGCTCCACGGCCACCCAACGGATTCGCGAGAGCGTCGCACGGCTCATTGGCGCGAAACGGACGTCTCAGGGTTTTCTCCAAGGTCACCCAGCGATCTCGAGGCAACTGCGCATTGCGGGAGCGAAGGGACGGACAGCCAACCAGACAAGTACAATTCAGAACACAGACATATTAAAAAGATGCTGGGGTGCTCGGGTGACCACCCTTCCTCTATTGACTTCGGCAGGCATCCTCACCTGGGCTCGAATGTGCCGAGAAAGAATGTGTTCTTCCGCTTACCACCGCGAAAGGTATCACCTGAAAAAAGAGGTACACTTCCGTATCCTACGCTGCACAACAGTTTTGACACCGAGACGTTTGCCCGCGAGGTAACGAACACGCTTCCTACTCCGTCAACCACCACTTTTGTAGGGTCCCCCTTGACCGCCCTTCGTGACCGAGCCAAAACACAGTTTCTCGGGGATAACGCCTCAGACTCGGAGGAGGAAGGAAGAAACAAGTCTGTGGGTCCTCATGGTAGCTCGCCGGACGTGAAATACACTCTCCCCCGTTCATCGGAGCCGGTAGAGTTTAACAGTCCGTTGACGGTCGCCTCCCATAGCGTGCTGTTCCGACACATGACTTCGCAGCAAACCACCACTTCGCCGCTTCGGTTTAACGAGGACGACCTGTTCTACGCCCGTACCGCCGACGAGCGCGAGGTGGCGATGAAGTCGTCGCATAAGGGTAACCTATTCCTGGTACGACAGACACGAAATAAAGCGAGCCGCCGCCTTGTTTTCGATCCTTCGTTTCTTTCCGTTTGTGTCAATGATGAAGTGGAGTTTAACTGGTCTGGGGAGTCGAGCCATATTTTGGAAACCGACAGAAGTTATCGCCGCGTCGTGCCTGGTGGGCATAACAGTGTAGACGCCGACGGAGCGCATCCCAGCAGTCAAGACCCAGCACACCACTTGGACTATAAAACGTTTCGAGTGATGTTCTCCGCACCGGGCGATTATTATTTCGTCTGCTCCTCCCACAAAAAGAATATGCGACTGCACGTTCAGGTGGGAGACTACAAACCACCCATCAAGTTGTACGCTATTCTCTCCTCTGTGGCGGTGCTTGTGTTTTTCTTGTCCATTTTGGCTGTCGCCCTCGGACTGGCCTATGGACTGCAGGCGAAGGACTTGATTCTTCCAAAGGAAGACGCCACCTCTTCCGAGCAGTACGAGTTTGTCAAAAATATTCAGAAAATCATCACATTGAACCTGATTCCTTGGTTTGCGGTCGGGATTCTCATCTTTTTGTTCGTGTTGATTTTCTTCCTTGTGTATCGCGGATACAAGTGCTGTGTACCGAAGCGGCAAGGTGTGTCGAATAAAGGTGTTCCCACACGAACACGGCGGCAGTTCTCCTTTATTTTGGGGATTCTCTGCGTGCTAACGGTGCTGTTTCTTTTTGTGGCGTTTGGGCTGCATTTAAACATGATCTACGCGCTAAACACGTTTATGAGCGAGCTCGTGACGAATATGCTAACGGTGCTGAACAGTATCAGTCTAGCCACGAATCAAGTGGATTATCTCGTGAATCAGAGCGAGGTACTTTTCCCCGATGTGGACACGCCGGTGGGAGATATGATAAAAGTGACAAAGGAAGTGAATAACATTCTTAGAGAGACGACAAAATGGATTAACATTGTGGAAGACATTGGACAGGCGGTGTTCAGTGCGCTTCCGATTCTTTTGTTCATGTCCCTTAATATTGGGTTCTATGCCGCCGCGATTGCCATCGGGTCCCTAGTGTTGCGGTATCGTCGTTACATGACAGTGATGGTGTGGCTCTTCGGCCTCTCCACCGGTGTCTACGCTTGTTGTTGTGGTATGATCTTGGCAGAGCGCCGTTTAATACAGGAGGTGTACTTGAACGCGGAGATTCTGGTGGACACACCGCAAGACGCCCCTGCCCACTGGGGTCTGGAGAACACCGTAATTTCCGAAGTATTTGATTTCTGCGATGTCAACAACACCGATATCTCCTTTGTGTCTGAATACGTGACGGACATTCTTTCGAGTATTAACAACACGCTAGACGATGACGGAAAGGACCAATTTGCCGTTGTCTTCCAATACTTTACAGATCTGGTCCCCGCTACGCTGGAGGCCATGGTGAACTACACGGATTATATTTACGCCAACTTGGAGGTCATTGACAACATTCTAAAAAATGACGCGACAGCCGTAGATGACTTCTTTCGAAACGACGTGGTGTCCTTTCTTTCCACGCTGACCTCTGTCGTCGGGACATTTGCGGGTCTTTCCAACTGTAAAACGACCCGTCAGGCCATCGCCATGTCGACACCGTATCTCAAGGAGATTGCCCTTCCCTATAATACGGCGCTCCTCGTGTTCATGCTACTCGTGTTTGTGCTGAGCCTTCCTCTTTTCCTTTTTGCCACAATGGTCGTGTACTCTTTGGCGAATCCACAAAAAAGCTGGTATGAGGCCCGAACCGGTCGCTACTTTCGCTTTCGTTACTGCTTCAAGGTTCATCAGAAGATATTGATACGGGGTCCCAAGGCATCCGGCATGGGCCTGTCATGGGCCAAGGAAGTGTTGACCGACGCGGTCCCCTTCATGTCACGTCTGGTGTATGTTCGGTTGTTATGCATCGCCACCGCCGTCTTGTTGTTCTTTGATTCCATCTGCCTAGTGTTGTACAACGATGTGACTGGCCGGAAGCGGAATGATCGCATTCTACGTGCGATCGGTTATATCGGGTGTGGTATACTCCTGTTCCTGTTACTTGGGTTTGTGTTCCGGAAATTGCTGATTCGAACGCTCCTTCATGCGATGGCCTTTGTGTGCACACTGGCGTTGCTAGTGCTGTGCATCATTCAGTGTGTCATTGGCTGCATGGGCTTTGCCGACTGCATCAAAAAGAATGGGTTTGAGCTGAAGAAGGACGCAAACGGCATTTACACCTCTGCATGCTCTCTGAACGGCGCCGGCCACAATATTGAGATTGCCATTTTCGGTTTCCTCGTCGCACTGAGTTGCATTTCGACTCTGGTCACTTTGGGGATGTTGTTGTTTAACGAACCGTACCTCTCCGCGTGGATGAAAAAACACACGTACGAGGGGAAATTCAGCTTTTTGGCCGACTACTCCGCTGTCATTCGCCATTTTTTCAAGGACAGTTTGAACGTCAAACGCGTCTATTTGGCGCTCTTGATTGTAGTGGTGGTGGTGATTCTCGTCGTACTAGCGGTGGAGGACACGAACAAGAAACTGGTCATCAAGGTTGGTGGCACAACGACGATTCCCTCCGTGGACGGATTGGTGCAGGTGGTATACCCCGACCAGGAATGCAACGGCAACAAGGAGTACTGCAAGCTACCCATTAATCAGTATACGTGGGCGACTACCCACAACTCGTTTTCCAGTCTCGAGGACGGATTTGTCGTGCCCAATCACTACTACAATATCCAGCGGCAGCTGAAGTCGGGGTACCGTTCCTTTATGGTGGACCTTTACTACGACTACGACAACCGGGTGAATGGAACGCAGAGTGTCTACTTGTGCCATGGGGCGTGCTTATCCGGCCGCCAGTCGTTTCTTTCGCTTCTCGAGGAGTACCGTCGCTTCTTGGATACCTACAAGGGTCAGGTGGTGATGGTGATGCTAGAACAATACGTGAACGGCACGGACGTTGCGGCACTCGTAAAGGAAGCAGGGTTGGAACCGTATGTGTGGCGTGACTCACAGATGCCTCCCAATCGTAACCCCAACTTTCGTTGGCCCACCCTTGGGGAGTTGGTATCGAGCAATCAGCGCTTTTTGATCTTTAGCGATCAGGGTGGGGATTCCAGTCGAATGGTGGGTAAGCCGGATTGGCTGAGGTTTCAATTCGCGTATCAGTATGAAAACGATTACACCACCACCCAGGTGAGTGATTTTCGTTGTGGAATAGGCCGCGGATGGTGTACCGACCTGGAAGAGACCAACACGTTAGAACACTATGAAATTTCGGACTTTTGCGACCGGTTTAACTGCTCCGATAGCCCGTCGGGCTCTTCGTCGGTAGTGGTGGTGAACAGCACAATAGATGGCGTGGTTGTGAAAGTAAAGGACCGCTACTACAACCAGACCCGCTACGAACTATACCTCGACGATCTGACCAACTGTAGTGCCTATGTGGACCCCGAGGTGTACTTTTACACCAATGGCAGTGACTTCTACAATGACGCCTATCACAAGGGCAATCCCCCCAACGTCGCCTCCAAGCTGAGCACCGTGAATCACATGATCACAATCGGAGGCGGGTCACCGGCGGCCGCCACCCAGGCGAATGAACCTTCCGTCGTGCAGTCGCATGTCCACAACTGCTCCCAGAGGTGGGGTGCACCAGCGAACATTGTCGCTGTCGACTTTTGGAGCATTAAAAACCCTCTTGTCGTTTTAGACGAAATGAACCGTGATAAAGTGAAGTGAGCCGCCATCCCAAAGGAGTGTTCGACAGAAACCGAGAATCGAAAGGTTCTCCTTCCTTCTCTTCCATCGTGCCAATGTCTGGCTTCTGGAAGACTGTGACACAAATTAAGAGTGTTGCTTCTTCTTCTTTTTTCCCCCCCTTTTCTATTGCTACTATTATCTCTATAAGTCCTTTCGTGACAACGTCCATGTCGACACTCCCAGTCTTAAATTCATTACCGACTCGTCCGTGTGACACCAAACCGTCGTCTGGAGAACACTGCACCGCCTCACAATTTTTTTTTCTTCATTTTTTTTTTTATCAATGTTAGTACAATCTACACGCATGGATGATTTGAAAAAGAACTCGTTTCATCATAGCGACTTGCCTAGTCGTAACGGTGTACGCGAGCCGCTTGAAATGCGGTCGACATCGGGGTTGCACGTGGATGGCAATTTGAGGGGTTTTGTCTACAAGACACAAACAGAAACAGACGTTTCGGAGCGCGAAAAGAATGCCCCCAAACCGGTCAAGCGAAGAGATATATAATCTATTGCTAAATCTTTCCTTTTTTTTTTTTGACTGTTCATTTTGCTTTGCTCAGTGCTTCCTCTATGTCGTAGTACAGCCATGTTTCTCTTCTCTCCTCCGCTTGTGCAAAGTTTTAAGCAAATAATTATATAGTTTTTTTTTTCCTTTTCCCGACCTTCTAATCTTTACAATAGAATAAGTATTTAGGATTGATTTTTGTGTGGTGTAAGAGTCTCTACGATTAGATCGTTGTTCCTTTCTTTTCTTAATCACTCTTTTTCTGGCTCATTGAAGGAAATGCCACAAACATTCACGTTTGAGCAAATTGCGCAGAAAAATAGGGAACTGATGAGTCTCCTAGGCATCGAGGCTGGCGAACAAACCGTGGAGGCGTCGCTGTTGCAAATGATGTCGGCTTTAGGCGAACTGTCTGGAATGTCCTATCGCAACAAAAAGTCAATTTCAACGTTTGAGCGAGAGGAGTTGGAGGTGGTGGTAGGCAAACTGGCAGTCTCCCTGTCCATGATAGCGGAGTGCTTTGAAATCGAAGTAGGACCAGCCTCGCTGCTCTGCATTGAGGAGGAGTTTAAGAGGGCTGAGGAGAACTTACCGTCGGCTAGCGACAGCAATAGTAAGCGGGAGTTTTCAAAGCCGGATCCTCGCCAAGAAAAGAGCCCAGCGGCGCAGCCGTACGCGGGCGGTGCAAATGAATCTGTCGTACTGTCGCCCAATTCGAGGAATAACTTTTTCAGTTATGTGGAGAAGCTGGGAGAGTATCCCCGCTCCACATTTGAGCAGTCCGAGTTGAAGTGGGTCGTTCCTGGCGTAGACGGCAGTATTGAAGAGTTAATTCCCAACGGTATCAACCGAAAAGTCACATACGAGGAGTTCCCCGAGTATCTCCGTCGCGTTGAGCAGATTCGTGATGCGCAGGGGGGCCCACGCAATGTCACCCATGGCAACGTCGCGCCCCAGATCATTAACCAAGCGCCGGGGTACGACCCGGATAAGGAGGCACAGCTGTTTTCGCCGTCCCATTTTTCGAACGGGTTGTTCAGTCCAATGGCGCGGCCGGCCGACTTTATGGTGTCCGAGGTGCGACCCCCCGTCGCCCTTTCCACACAGGGACGCCAGACGACCTCGGCCCCGTCCGCCCATGCGGCCGGCATGTACCGCGCGAGGTCCGTTGCGGATGATTTTGAGCGAAACGTCTCCATGCTGAAACGGGGAGACGCTAGAGGTCCACAGATTGCGCAATTGGGGCTCACTTTTTCTTATCCAGAGGGGGAGCACATTGTGGATCTCATCAAGGACGGCTCGCAGATTCAGGTAACACAGGCGAATGTGGGGGAGTTCCTGCGACTGTTGGACCAGCGGGAGATTGGGCAGCGACACCCATCGGAACGGGTGCATAGGTCCAACAGCGTACGACAGGTAGAAGTGTTTAATGAGCATCCGAACAATAACTACAACAATTTTAGCCCTTCCCACTTCTCCTATGGACTGTTTGCCCCGTTCGAAAAGAAGTCGACCTTCATGGTGGACTACGAGAACTCTGACAAGACGTTGCCGGCGTTTCTGCGAGAGTCGTCGAAGCCGCAACAGCAGCAGAAGGGCCTTTCCTATGTAGACTGCATACGATACAATGATTTTGTGAATTTGGAGCGGATAATTCTCTCTGTGAAGGAAGACCCGAATGCCTGTGAGTCCTACGGGGTGACGTTCTGCATCCCCAGCAAGCTAGAACCACAGAGTTCGGCCGAGGAGCAGAGAAGCGGCCTCCGGTCATTGATCGGCGGTTCCCCCTTGCAGCCGGTGAAGCGGGACCAGCAGGCGATTTTTTTGGCGCTCATAAAACCGTATTTTAGGCACTTATTCTAATACGTTCCCCCCTTTTTGTATGCCATGTATGGCTGTCGTTTAGAGGATTTATTCAACACAAACCCGATTTTTTAGTTTTAATTTTATTGGTGACCATTATTACTTTTAGCCCCATGTATGATTTTTTTTTTTTTTTCTAAACTATTATTGTTCTTTCCTAATGATAACTACTAAGCGTAATAAAAATAACATGTAAATTGAAAATGTTCCAAACCAACACGATGGCTGTGAAAAAGAGAGAGAAAGAGAAAATGAAGCGTGTAGTGCACACGATGAAGTGTCAGTGTCATGTGTATACTTCCTCCTCTCCTTTCCCTCCCCCCTTTTCTGTCATGGTAGTTTTTTTCGTTCTTTTATTATTAATATTTAATTCTCACCCGCCCCACGGAACCCTAACCATGACCGACGGCGTTGGCAGCATGTGGCTACAGGATAGCGTCCAAGTACCGGACCCTTTACCGGATATCAACTCGATCGTCCCTGTGGACCCCAACGTGAACACGCCCTTAAAAGCAAAGAAGGAAGGCCTCTCCCAGCGCAAGGAAAACAGTGCTGTGGCGAAGCCAATGAGCTCCCCTGCAGAGATGCTGTTGATGTCCACCCCAGTGGAGACTTCGACCACGTTTTCTACGCGTAAACCCTCCATCCGTTACTCCTCCTACCGGGCTTCTGTCACGAACAATGCCTTCTTTTCTCCACAAGAGTTTGACGAACTGCGTGCCAAGTACAACCAACTGAAGCGCGACTTATTAAAGCAGTCCGACTTCAAAAAGGACCTCGAGATGGCCAAGTACGAGTTGACCAAGATGGAGGAGGAGAATAAGATGCAGCAGAAAATCATAAGTGGGATTAAGGAAGAGCTCGAAACCACAAACAACCGTCTGAGAGAAGAGCGCGCCAAGCGGGCAACCCTCGAAGACGACACCTTGCGAAAAGAGAAGGAAAATGACACCACCGAGTTTTTAAAGTCGCAGCTGGACCAAATGCGCGCTGATCACCGTGCTCAGATTGAGGAGCTGACGAGGGACCAGGAATCCCAGTATCAGCACCGCATGGATAGCATCAACACGGAATTGACCAACGCAGTGCAGACCGCGTCGGAGCTGGAAGAGGAGGTGCGCCTATTGACGCAGGAGCGAAATCAGCTCGTGGCAGAAACGGAGAAGGCGACGGAACGACTTCACCGGGCAGAAGCC
Organism: Angomonas deanei; assembly: GCA_903995115.1. Taxonomy (NCBI): domain Eukaryota; phylum Euglenozoa; class Kinetoplastea; order Trypanosomatida; family Trypanosomatidae; genus Angomonas; species Angomonas deanei. The sequence goes on from LR877164.1 coordinate 506,303, forward strand.
GAACTGGAGAAAAAGTCGACCGAAACCACGTCCCTGAGCACGCAGCTGACGGAGGCCGAGGAGCAGTACCGCACCGCGCTGGCGGCCAAGCAGAAGCAGTTTGACGAACATTTGGGAGCGCTCCGCCACCAGCTGGAAGAGCACCACCACTCGGTTCTGGCCGCAAAAGACGCCCTTGTGGGCGAGCTCACCCAGGAGAGGGATACCTTGAAGGAAAAGATGGCACAGCGAAGCGAGGAGGCGGCGCTGCTTCGTCACCAACTGGAGGAGGCCAAATCCCACGCTGCCCAGCTAAAAGACAGCCACCAGAAGGAGCTCTACCGACTCACTGAGGAGAAGCGTCTCGCCTTGTCGGCGAAGGAGATGGAGATTCGGGCCGCGCTGCAGGAGTCGAAGAGCGGGGAACAGTGCATGAACGAAGAGAACACCTCCCTAAAGCGTCAGTTGGCCAAGGTGAACGACGACCTCTCGACCGTGTCGGCTGTGCTGGCCCAGCGGAATCACGCCTTTTCTCAATTGGAAAGAGACCTCTCCACCCTTAAATCGGAGAACTCCCGCCTGGACCAAGACAACATTCAGCTGTCCGGTGACAATGAGCTGCTTCAGCGGGACCTGCAGGATGCGCAGGAGGTCATCAGCACCCTACGCCGGCAGAATGACGACGCCACCGACGAAATCACCAAAGACTTGGAGGCCTACAAGGCCAAGATCCACACGCTGGAGAGCGCCGTTCGCGAGAAGGCGGATGAGCTGAGAAGGACGAATGCCGCCCACTTGACCGAGGGGGAGCAGAACCGCCGGGAGATTTGCGCCCTTCGAGATGCACTGGACAAGGTGAACGGGGACTACAGCAAGCTAAAGAAGACCGTCTCCAACTATGAGGAAAGCCAAAACGCTTCCGAGGAGTACAAGCGCCGTTATGCGTCGGAGAAGAAGCGGGCCGAAGATCTGGAAACGGAGCTAGCCGCCCTCCAAGGCCGTCTCACGGCGCTCGAAAAGCAGCTGACCGAGGAGAGACACCGTTTTATCGGCCACAACCTTTCCAGATCCCCCGTGACGCGCAATCTGTACCGCTCGATGCCCTCTCCGGGGCAGCCGGCGGCGCGTAGTGCTTCTTCGACGAGCAAGGCGAATGTGAGCGTCTCCCTCAAGCGCGCGCGGACGGAGGATGCTCGGGTGATTGGGTTCAGCGGGTTCACCGACCCTTCCTTCATCAATGCGCTGGAGTCCATCAGTGGGATTGTCATTGCCGGCAATGAGCCAAACGCGCCGCTGCCGTCCAACGTGACGCACTTGGTCACCAACGGCCAGGTGACGCTGAAACTGCTGTCCGCGCTGGTTCGCGGCTGCTGGATTCTTCCCGCGTCGTTTGCGAAGGCGTGCAAGGAGCACGGCGCGTGGCTCAGCGAGAGCGAGTATGGATTCCAGCACGAGGAACCCCCGCTGCTGCACAAGAAAATATTTTTGACAGAAGACTTCATTGGGCACAAGAACCACTCCCACATGCTGACGCTCATTAAAGAAGGCGGGGCCATTCTCGTCGACAGTGACCCGGAGGCGGCGGATATTGTCATGATCACTAACGCCGACAAGGACAAGTACGCGAATGGGATCACGTGGGCGAAGCTGTTGGAGTTGGTGTACCCCATCAAGATCAAATAAATATAGATTCTCACTCTTTTGGTTTTCATGAATTTCAGAATTTTTTTTTTTTTAAATTATTATTTTTAGTGTTTATCATTTAATTTTTAATAGAACAAACTAGATCTTTTATCTTTTTTTTTATACGAAATTTGATAATAGGGCGCATCCCTTTTCCGTTTTTTTAGTGTTTTGCTTGATTTCCGTATCCACGATAAAGTGGAAAACGTATCGTTTCTCCCTCTCTCCCTCTCCCTATTTCAGTAAAATAAAACATTGGTCAGTGTAATGGGGGATTTCACCAGGGGTGCACTGTTGTGCACTGGATTTGTCTTGTCCTTTTATATGTGGCCGTCGCAACGCAGGTTTGTGCGTCAGTTACTTTTTCACCCGAAGGGCAATGTCCCCTCCATCGACCGTGACGACCCGACTATCGTAAAGCAGCGCATGATCTCCTTCACCGTCGCGTGTGCCCTGGGGGAGCTGTGGAAGCGCTGCGTTTTGCCCCCGGTCAGTGCGGCGCCCAGTGGCACCACCGTCGTCCAGCACTTGTGCGTTTGCTTCTTCTCCACCGTGGCCCTCTTCGCAGGGCCCCTCTATGAATTCCTCTCGGGAAAGGCACCAACGCCAACTTGCACGGTGGACGTGTATTTTGTGCGCGATGTGGTGCTGGCGCCTCTTGGGGAGGAGCTGTTTTTTCGTGGGGTCATTCTCCAACAGTTTCAGGGACGCTCGGAGCGGGTGGCGATTGCCCTTTCTGCGATTCTATTTGCCTTGTCCCACTCGCATCACCTCTTCACGACGGTAGGAGCGGCACTCGACGACGAAAAGGCTGGGGAGACGTCGGACATTACGGATGACGCCGTACGTCGCTGCTGGATGGAAGGGCTGCACGACTTGACTCGTGTCTACGCCATCACGTTTGTGTTTGGTCTTGTTAGTGGCTTGTACTACACCCGCCTTTGCGGGGGGAGTGTGCTGCCCATCGCCGCCACGCACTCCCTTTGCAACGTGTTGGGCCCCCCTCCGCTGACGTTCCTCGGTAAGTCCGAGAAACCGTCAGGGCGGTGCGTGACGGTACTGGTTTATGCAGTTGGTATTGCGACTTGGTGTGGCCTGATGGTCAAGTTCGCCCGCTCCCCGTGACTGGAATCCGCCTAGCAGATGCAGTTTACTTTACGTATTATGTATGGGTGCCCTGTATGATTTTGTGCGTGAGAATAAATCCCCCCCCCCCTCTGCCCCCTCACAGTTTTTTCTTACTGATATTCTTATTGCCTACATGTTCACCCCATCCATCGTGGTGTGCAAGAATACCGCCGAAATGGACGCGGCGGCTCTCCAAGTGATCCAAGACGTGGCAAAGAGCCGTCCGGACAAGGCCTCGATGGCGCTTTCCGGGGGCTCTTCCCCGCGAAGCCTCTACACGCAGTTCCTAGAAAAGCACCGCGACCTGGCGACCAGCCGATTCGTCTATCTTGTCGGCGACGATCGGCTCGTCCCGTTTGAAAGCGACGACTCCAATTACAAGATGGCGCACGAAGCCCTGCTGCACGCCGTCCCTCCCTCGCACGTTATCAAAATGGACCCGTCGCCCGCCGTGCAGAGCGCGCACGATCCTGTCGAGGGCGAAAAAGGCGCGAGGATCGTCGCCAAGCAGTTCGCGGCCGCTCTCGAAAAACAGATAGGATTCTCTTCCGTGGACGTGGGGGGCCGCACCATGCAACTCCCGGTCCTCGATCTTGTCCTGCTGGGGTTTGGAAGCGACGGCCACACGGCGTCCATTTTCCCAGACTCTATCGCCGCCACCGACGACGAACCAGTCACCTCGGTGAGTTTCCCCAGCCCAACGATGAATCCGAAAGTGTGGCGCGTCACTCTCTCGCGCTTCGTTATTCAAAATGCACGACACGTGCTGGTGATGGCTGCAGGGAAGCCCAAAAAGTGGGTAGTTGATGGGGTCGTGTCTTCCAGCGCGACAGAGGCCCCCACGGCGCGGTTTCTGCGTGAGTGCAAGGGCAAGGTCACCTTTATTGTCGACGAAGACGCCAAGCCGTCCCAGTCGCACTGTTAAAAGTTGTTCTTACAAAACTGTGTTTTTTGTTGTTCTCTAGGATGACACTGGTTTTATGGTGGCTTTTAAACTCCCTCCACTTTTTTTCCCTTCTGCATTAGGTTTTTTTTTTATCGTTCGTTTTTCTCTCATTTAGAAATGGGCTGGTTCGACTGGGCTCGCGATTGGCTTTCGTACTTTGGATTTTCCAACAAGAGCGGGAGAATTTTATTTCTCGGACTCGACAACGCCGGCAAAACGACACTCCTTGGTAAGCTCGCCAACGACCAACTTCACGTACACAGGCCGACGTTCAACCCGAATGTGGAGGAGCTGACGCTGGGCGGAATACGGGTAAAGACCATTGACATGGGTGGGCACAAGGAGGCGAGGCGTCTTTGGAAGGACTACTTTTTCAAGGCCGATGGCATTGTCTTCCTCGTCGACGCCGCCGATAGGGAGAGGTTGTACGAAGCCAAAAACGAGCTGGATCTGCTCCTTCAAACGGAGGAGATTGCCAAGGCACCGTTCCTTATTCTGGGCAACAAGATTGACTTACCGGGGGCCTGCGGCGAGGAGGAACTGGTTCATGTCCTCGGTCTCAGCGGACTCTTGACCGGAAAGACCACGAAGGTGAAGGATCCTTCCGTCAGACCGCTGGAGGTGTTCATGACCAGTTTGGTGATGAAGATGGGCTACGGCGAAGGGTTTTGCTGGCTCGCCGAGTACCTCAAGAATAGCTGAGCATATGGTAAAAAAAAAAAAAAAATAGCAACACAAGATGTACGATTTTTTATTTTTTTTGGGGGGCTAAAGATGTCTGGTGTTTCTGTTATTATTGTTTCTACCACATGTGTTGCTTTGTATATCCGAATGGTTTGATTTTGTTTGTTTCTATTTCTCCCTCCCCAACGTCCTTCAGCACACTAGCAATCATGAAGCATACCGAGGAGGTCCTGGCAACAAACCAATCCGCCCAAAAGGCACTACGCGACCGACTTGCCTACATCAAGTCGAGAACACGTTTTCTGGAAGAAGTGCTAGGATACGCGGACGCACAACCAAAGGCGCGCCCCACCTATCATAAGCAAACACGTAAACGAGAGAGAGATGAGTCGCCGATGGCGTACCCTCTTCACTTTGAACTTCACAAAGACATTCCCCATTGCTTTGCAGACCCCTTCCAGAGTAGTAGCGCCGTGACGCGAGAAGTCATGAAGCGAAAGCCCACGACCGGGATATTGCCGCCACTGAGCAGTGAGATATCAGCCCTTCAAAGCGTGCTTCGTGTTCAAAAAATGGCTCTTTGTCCAACCTCTCTGAAAACGGGTAGCGACCGCACGACGCATATGCGGGTGCTGGAGTTGGCGTCTGCTTTTTTAGACTTGCAGCCGCCCCTCCTAGAAGAAATCGTGCACAACCACTTGGGCAGTGTCGACACCTTGTTTGACGTGGTGAATCTTAACTTTCTTGAGTATCTATACGAAAACTTGTGTCCCGACTCACTGAGAGAGGTTTGCGCAAAGGATAGTTTGAAAATTGATTGGGCCGTCCTGTTTACAGGAGCCTTTTCAGGGAGGGTGGCGGCTGCCGTGACGGCCTGCAAAGAGGAGTGCCTCTTGACCAATGAACTGATCCTAAAGCTCAAATTTAATGAAAATGGAAAGGACAGAAACCCACTCCCGGTGGCACTGATGAAGACGAATACTGATTTTTTAGCCGTTTTGTTCCACGCCGCCGTCTCTATTTCGGAGGCCAGTCACGGAGTTTGACCCAGTGTGCGGTGTGGATGGGTATTTTATGCTGTTTTTGTAACAATGCTTGACGAGCGACGTTATCGTTTTCGGAAGGGCGCTCCCCGGCATTCTGTTTTTGTTATAGGAGAGGGTTGATATAGGAATACTTTTTTCTTCCCTCCTTTTTTAGTTTTAGTTCTTTAGTATTTTGGTTTTTATTCATTGTTACCCATGTTTTGTTTTCAAAATATTTCAGGTTACACGGAGTACTTTAAAAAGACTCCCCCGCTTGCTCTAGCTAGTATCAGCCCTCACGCAAAGGAGTGTTGCGAGCTGCACGAAGGAGCCCTACCTGGGTTTACCACTGACACTGGTGATACAGAAACACGTCGCGTAGTTTTCGTGAAATGTCTGGATAAGGAGTGGCTGGAACACACAAAGTGGTGGCTGACGAAACACCGAGACGATACACCGTGCTTTGTCATTGAATTTATCAAACCAAAGTCGTTGCAACACATCAAGGCGTGGATAGAGTTTTCAAAAGAGCTTTCCAAACACAATATTGAACACACATTTGGCCTGAGCATTGAGAATATTCGATCGCTTAAACGCTTTGGCCTACTGTTAAAGCGTTTGGAATATCTTGTTTTTAAGGAGTGTGAATTAAGGGCTTTGGAGGAGTTGAATGGCCTTCCCGTTTTGAAAAGAGTGGAAATCTCAGAATGCTGGGGTAATTTTACCCTTATTCCCCTCGTAACCTGCCCCAAGCTGACAACTGTGCGCATGATAGAGAACGACCCCCGGACTTTGGTGGAGTCGTTAGGGTTTCTTTCGAATATCAGGAAGCTGGTGTTAGAGGACTGCCACGACACCGGTGGTCGCAACAGGGATTGTCATATCACTAATGTTGACTTTCTGAAAGGCTGCACCAGTCTAGAGTACCTGGACTTGGGCAAGTGTAAGGATCTAGAGTCGCTCAAAGGGCTGTCTGGTCTAAAGAACCTGAAATATGTACATGCCAGGCAAACCGGAATTCGGAGTATTGAATTTCTATCCGGTTGTACAGCGTTGGAGTCAGTTGACGTAGATGTATGCGACAAGCTTCAGTCACTCGTAGGCCTTTCGGGATTGAAAAATCTGAAGCGTGTGAATGCATGTTATAGTGGGATTCAGAGCATTGGAGATCTAACCGGATGTCCGGCACTCGAGTCGCTGGATGTTAATTATTGTAAGAATCTTACCTCGCTTTTTGGCCTGAGCGGACTTGAGAAGCTGAAGACAGTGGATGTCAGTTATAGTGCAATTGAAAGTATTGAACATCTGGCTGGGTGTGTGGCACTTGAGTCGGTGAACGTAAGTGGTTGTGAGAATCTTATCTCCCTTGTCGGTCTAAGCGGACTCAAGGGGCTTCGAACCGTGAATGCTAGCTGGTGTAAACTTAAAACTGTTGAAGTTCTAGCCGGATGTGTGGAGCTTGAGTATGTAAACCTCAATTACTGTAAGAATCTTACCTCGCTTTTTGGCCTGAGCGGACTTGAGAAGCTGAAGACAGTGGATGTCAGTTATAGTGCAATTGAAAGTATTGAACATCTGGCTGGGTGTGTGGCACTTGAGTCGGTGAACGTAAATGGTTGTGAGAATCTTATCTCCCTTGTCGGTCTAAGCGGACTCAAGGGGCTTCGAACCGTGAAGGCTAGCCGGTGTGGGCTTAAAACTGTTGAAGTTCTAGCCGGATGTGTGGAGCTTGAGTATGTAAACCTCAATTACTGTAAGAATCTTACCTCGCTTTTTGGCCTGAGCGGACTTGAGAAGCTGAGGACAGTGGATGCCAGTCACACTGCAGTTGGGAGTATTGAACATCTGGCTGGGTGTGTGGCACTCCAGTCGCTGAATGTTAATTATTGTGGGAATATTACCTCGCTTTTTGGCCTTAGCGGACTTGGGAAGCTGAAGACAGTGGGTGCCAGTCACACTGCAGTTAGGAGTATTGAATATCTTGCTGGATGTGTGGCGCTCAAGATAGTAGACGTAAGAGTCTGTGTGAATCTTACATCGCTTGCAGGTCTGAGCGGACTTGAGAAACTGAATATCGTGGATGCCGGTCACAGTGGAATACAGAGTATTGGAGATCTAACTGGCTGTGTGGAACTCGAGACAGTGGTGGTAAGTTGTTGTAAGAATCTTACATCGCTCGACGGTCTAAGCGGACTCGAGGAGCTGAGAACCGTGGTTGCTAACCGCAGTGGAATTCATAGTGTGGAAGGTGTAACTGGGTGTGTGGCGCTCAAGATAGTGAACGTAAGTGATTGTGAGCATCTTACCTCCCTCACCGGTCTAAGCGGGCTCGAAAGGCTGAGAACCGTGAATGCCAGTCACGCTGCCATTGAGAGAATCGGAGATTTAACGGGGTGCGTGACACTCGAGTCGGTGAACGTAAGTGGTTGTGAGCATCTTGCCTCGCTTACCGGTCTAAGCGGACTGGAGATGCTCACGACTTTGATTGCCTTCAACAGTGGAATACAGAGTATTGGAGATCTAACTGGGTGTGTGTCACTGCTGTCAGTTCGGCTAAGCGGGTGCAAGAATCTTACCTCGCTAAAAGGTCTTTCGGGGCTGCCAAACCTTGTGATGTTGGACGTTTTGGGGACCCGTGTTCCCCGCGACGAGCGTCCAGAGGGTTGCCCGAGGCTCAAGTCGATTTTGTTTGGGGATCAGTAATCATAAGAATGGAGTCTGCCGCAGGCAGAAATATTACAGAGGTCGGTTCCCCGTCGAGGTGCACAGCACGTACGCCAGTAAACGTGGGCCACTGTGAGATTCTTATCCCAGTCATTGAAGAACGGAGTGACTCCTTCCCCTGAAGCGTTGTTCCTTCGTAGCATTATAATCGTGCACTTTATACGAGAGAATTGTTGAACTGGTAGATTAGTAACCTTGATATAATTAGTATTAAAACAAAACATGTCGTTCGTTTGTTAGCAAGTTAAAAGTACAAAACAAGTCAAATGTAACCAAATATTACTTCATTTCTGAACCGTTAGCATTGGGTGTTTGTGAATTCCTCGTTGCCCCTGTTCTATTTTCTCTCTCTCGTTATCTCCCTAGTTCTCATGGCTCTACTCTCTGAAGTGCTTTATTTTGTATGTTTGCCTTGCTGTCAGCGGTGAGTTGGTTTTTTATTCCTTTTTGACTACTGTTCTTTTATCTCGTTCCTATGAGGGAAAATGATCGACCGTTGTCCCATCGACTGACCCCATGTTATAGTGGAATGATGTTGGCGTACCAGAAAAAATATCTTTTAATGCCAAACCAAAAACTCCAGCATTTCCATGGGGCCTGCAGGTGTTGCGTGTGATTCCCCTTTATCCACGTGACACGGTAACTCTATTTGCACACTTCTGCAAAGTTATACTGTAGTGTTACTCTATTCCATTCATTCTTTATCCACTTTTCAGTTAGGTATTGCTGTTTGGTTCTCATTGAATTCGTTTATAAGTCTTTTTCAAAATATTTCACACTATACCGACTACTTTAAGAAGTCTATCCCCCTTGCTCTGGTGGATGTCAATTCTCACACCAGAGAGGGCGTGGAGCGTCACAAGGCAGGTGCACTGGGATGTTATATCTGCCCTGGGGACTGTGGAACGCGTCGCGTATGGAGAGGGCATTCATCCGATGCTGAGGGCTTGGAGCGGGTTCTGTGGTGGATGGAAAGACAGCGGGATTATCCACGGCTTATTGTTGTATTGTTTGGCGGTCCCAAACCGTCGAATGACGTTCCCGATTGGGAAAGTGTCTCACAACGACTTTCTCAAAGCAACGTCGAGCACATATTTAGCATAAATATAAAGAAAAGTGACGTTCTTCTTCCATTCGTCGGGCTGTTGCAGCGAGCGGAAAGTGTTATTATACATAATTGCCCCTTGGTCTCTCTGGAGGCCTTGAAAGGGATCCCCGGGATCAACAGACTGGTACTGTTGCGTTGTCGAGGTACCTTTACCGTTAGTCCCCTGTCGACTTGTCCGAACCTGACTAGTTGGCGGGTTTTGGGTTGCCCCCATCTGACTTCAGTAGAGACCTTGGGGAGCCTTCGAAGTTTGAGAGAGATGTTTTTGCCACAGAGTCCTATCACTAATCTTGATTTTTTGAAGTACTGCAGCTTGCTGGAGTCGGTAGACGTAAGTGGGTGTAAAGCGATAACGTCCCTAGCTTGGTTGTCTGGTTTGACGTGTCTAAAAACGTTAAAAGTTAACGAAACTGCCATTACTGACTTGCGGGCCCTGGCTGGATGCGTGGCGTTGGAGACCCTGAGCGTTCGGGGGTGCAAAAAGTTAACAACGCTCGCTCCGTTATCCGGTTTGAGAAACCTGAAGACGTTGGATGCTAACAGGTGTGGGATAGCGAGTATTGGAGATTTGGGTGGTTGTGTGGCGTTGGAAATGGTGGATATATGCAATTGTAAAAATTTGACGTCAATCGCTGGCTTGGCCGGACTGCAGAAACTGAGGAAGGTGAATGCCGGAGGTACCAAAATCACTGAAGTTGATTCCCTCACTGGTTGCGCGGCGCTAGAGTACGTGTGCGTAAGGTTCTGTGATGGACTCACATCACTGACCGGACTTTCCGGGCTGCAGAACCTCAGGGAAGTTTATGCCCGTGGCGCTCCTGTGTCCCCTGGTGATCCGCCGAGGAACTGCCCTGCACTTCAAATTCTTTCCAACTATGACGACGAATCCTCATCCGGATATGACTCTGAGTGGGGGGAGTGAAAGGAGTTTTGCGGGGACACCGTATATTGTTTAGTGGGATGATTAAACAAAATTTTAAAATAGAACATGCGTGCACGGTTTATACTTTATTCTAGAGTACTTGAAGAACCTGCGATTGAATGCAGCAGATACACTTCGTCTTTTTAGTGGGTTTTGCACCTGTGCTCACCATCTCTGTACTTTAGTTGGGTATTTTGTATTTTGTTTTCTACCTGTGTTTTTCCGTGAAAATATTTCTCAGTACGCTGACTACTTTGATAAGCCCATCCCGATTGCGCTGGTTGCTGTTAATTCACATACAAAAAATTACGAGGTGAGTCACAAAAAAGGGTGTAATCAGTTGTGGTGCCACCACCGATGGTTATGGCGTATACCGTGCAAGTGAATTCGTCAGATTTGTCACACATGGAGAGTCCTCTGTGGCTTTGACAGCTTGAGTATCCGGTGTGTATTGATGTTATGTTTAACGGTCCCAAAACACTGGATGAAGGTACCACTTGGGAGAGTTTCGCACAACGACGTTCCGTTGAATCGGTATCGAGTATCTTCTGCCTTTTTCCAGACTGTTTCAGCGATCGGTAGACATTATTGTAAACAACTGAACTTTGACTACTCTGGAAGCGTTTGGGGGACTTCATCAGCTGAGAAAAGGATAGGGTTTGTAGACAGCAGCGATTGTAGGAATCTTCACTCCAACATTGCCATCTCCACACTCCAAAAGCCGAAGGAGGTAATTGTCGAAGAAAAACTGGTTAGCCTCGACGTATGCGCCGCGTTCAGGTCTGGGGTTTTCGTAAAGGTGGACGATGCTTCCGCTTGTGGACCTCAACAGTACGCCAATGATTTCGAGGAGGAACCCCGTAGTATTGAGGGTGAGAATCCAAGAGATGGACGTCCTCTCCGGCAGTTATAAACGAATGAACCACTTATTCCGTCTCGCGCTTTCTTAGGAATAAGGGCTGACTGGGTATTCTGGTACTATTACTAGGAGTAGAAATACAATACATTCATTCAATGTCCCCTCGCCCGTCAGTGGTTTCTGTTTTGCTTTTAATTAGTCTGTTACAGTGTAAATAATCCGGTCGCTTTGAAACGACTTAAGTGGCTGAGAAAAGTAGTTGTGTCAGAATCTCGTGGTGACTTCACGCTTGGTTAGAAATGATAATGTAACCTTGCTCTGCTGCTGCCGAGTCTCCGTAGTATTTTGCGGCCGAAGAGTGCTTAGGAACATTACTGTAACGTGTCGTGGGAGTGCTGGGTGCCGGAGAACGTAGGTGTAAGCCAATGTAAAATGGTGAGTTTTTGACACATCTTTTTGGGTTTCCACGAGGTGAGTGGTCGTCCTGCGCTGTCCATCTGGCGATTCCAGCACATTGTGTGAAACAACGGGGTTTCGCGAAACATTAATTTTAAAAACCCATGTTTTCACCTCTGAAATATTTACTCCATTCCCTCACTTCGGGAACAGAGTCAAGTGCGACTGTTTGCTGTATTATTTCCTCAAAGTGGTCTTGTAATTTATGCATTGTTTTCAGTATACTTTGAATGTAGTTGCTGGATTAGGTTTTGGCTTTTGTTGTTAATTACTGTGTTTCATTTTCCCCATTTTAGTTCAATCGTACTATTTTTTGTTTGTCAAAGCTCTAACCAATAATGTTTACCCCTCATAAATTTTCCGACTATATGGGATACTTTAAGGTGTCGTCACCACTCGCACTAGTAGGAGCCAATGCTCAAGCACGAGAGTGTGGGGAGATCCGTAAAGGAGGTGTACTCGGTGTTACAATTACCAAAAAAGAGCATGAAATGCGCCGGGTGTTATCCGTGCAGTCATCAGATGTGACCAGCATTGAGAAAGCTTATTGGTGGATCGCCAGGCGTCTGAGCTACCCTCTACATATTACGGTCAACTTCAGTGACAGTAAATCACTGAAAGACATTCCAGCGTGGGAAAAATTCTCAAAAAGGATGGTGAAGAACATGGTGGAACACACGTTTGGCTTGGATATACGTTGTGTTGAGTCTCTTTTACCGTTCAACGTACTGCTGGAGCGGACAGAGGAGGTTTGCCTAAATAAATGTAACTTGAAATCCTTAGAGGCGCTGGAAAGACTTCAATGTCTTCGAAAAATAGAACTTCAAGACTGTCGAGGTGCATTCAGTCTCGACACTCTGACTACTTGTCCTAACCTGACGAGCGTTTCTGTCCCTAATTTCTACGATAGTGCTAAACTGGAGTGTTTAGGGATGGTTCAAAGTCTGAGGAAGGTTGTATTGAATTCCTGTGATATAGAAAATGTTGATTTTCTGAAAGACTGCCTCCTTCTGGAGTGCTTGGAGGTGAAAGCCTGTCGTTGGCTAACATCACTAGACGGACTATCGGGACTGAAAAACTTGAAGACTTTGGATGCATCTGAGACTGGCATCAATAGTATCCGTGCTCTTTCAGGATGTACTGCTCTGGGGGAAGTTTGTGTCAATTCGTGTAAAAGTCTAAATACTCTCGAGGGGCTCTCCAGTTTAAAGGATTTGAAGATTGTGAAAGCTGAATTCAGTGGAATTCAGAGTGTTGAGGGTCTGAAGGGGTGTGTGGCGTTGGAGGAAGTTAACGTTCGACACTGTCACCAATTGACCTCTCTGGATGGTCTTTCCGGCTTAGAGAAGCTAAAAAAAGTATATGGTGCGCACAGCGAAATTGAGAATATTAGAGGATTAAGGGGTTGTCTTGAGTTGTGTCTTCTTTCTGTAATGGGGTGCGAAAAGTTAACCTCCTTGAAGGGCATATCAGGACTACGTAAATTGAAGTGTGTTCGGACAAATTGTAGTGCGATTGAGAGTGTTCGTGATTTAGCCGGGTGTGATTCGCTAGAGGAGTTATTCGTACAGTTTTGCAAAAACCTGAGGAACCTGGATGGCTTATCGGGTTTACCTAGCCTAGAGACCGTCAGTGCATGGCACAGTGGAGTGTCTAGTGTTCGGGGTCTGGCAGGGTGCTCGTCGTTGAAGCTGCTGCTTGTAGATGACTGCCAGCAGTTAACGTCTCTGGAGGGTCTATGTGGATTACCGAATCTAAAACACCTTGATGCAAGCAGTACTCCTATTACCAGCGTTCTGCCACTCACGGGGTGTGTTGCATTGGAGGATTTGACTGTGTGTTTATGCCAAAAATTGAACTCTCTGGACGGGTTGTCTGGATTAGCCAACTTAAAAGAAGTGAATGCTCATACGAGTGGACTAAACAGTATTGAAGGCCTACGTGGCTGTACAGCGATGGAGGTGTTGAGTGTTTCAGGGTGCGAAAACTTAACGTGTCTTGATGTACTTTCAACGTTACCAAATCTCAAGCGGGCAGGTATATTTTTCTCCAGAATACCGCGTGAAGAAACAAAAGAAGAGTTCTCTTCGCTTCGATCATTCACTTTTAACGGAGTTGAGTTTACCGTCAGCTCGGAGTCTCGGAAAAAGGACGTGGTTACAGTTGTTAAGGCAAGGTCGTGTTCGGTTGGTGTTTAAGCTGGGAAGGGAAAGTATTGTAGTTAGATGTAATTAAAGAAGTGGGGTGTTTAGTTAATTTATTTCTGCCTTGTAGTATTTCTGGTACTCCACTCCTTTAAGGAAGTGGCGGTATCTCAGTATTTATTGAAGCTGTACATGTAGTGTAGCTCAAATTAAGATTGTAGTGAAAAATAATAATAATTAATGAGTCTTTTATCAATTTACATTTCTACACTGACATTAAGGTTTTTACTATGTTCCAGTGTAATGCCTTGTGAGATATATATGCACTACTTCATATTTTATCTCATTTCTCAAGTTTCAACAAACGATCAATTAATTTTCCGATTATATGTACCATGACTCTCAAGTGAGCTGACCTAGTTAACTATTTCCTGTGGGCAGCGTGTTGTACTATTTAGTGAATCGTGTGCGGTGGTAGGATTAATATACTGATTCTTAAAGAAGTGTGTTCAAAGATCCATTGAATCCACGGTTTATTATAAGGTAAAGTTACTGGAGGCAACGACAGTCTCTCTCGTCGTTGTGAGTGATTGACAAGTTGAACTAATAAGTGTATTTTTGTTCTGATGTGTTGTGGTGTTAACCTATTACAAGGCATTATCTACACCAACTAGGTTCCTGCGTGTTCGTTTTATTGTAGTACGGTAATTTGGCTGTTTTGTAACTCGTGTAAATGTGAATCTATAACATGGGATGCTATTTTGACACCTTATAAAGCGATAGACTTATGTTGATGCTTGCTTTAACGCAGTAGTAAAAGTTTTGTAAATAAGACCTTTATGAACGAACAGGTTTTATATCTGGACTCTTTCAATTTTAGGATTGATTCTTACCTTTTGTTTCCGTTGGGGTTTGGGATGCACGTTGCCTAGCACCCTTATGATAAAGTGTGACTGGTGGTCGGTGAGGTAAAACAGGCCCTCTTTGTGAGTTTTTTTTTCGTCTTTACTTGTTTTTATAAACAATTCTAAGAAACTTGTAGTACACATGTGAGTCTTTTTTGTCTCTTTACTGATAGGGTGGGATTGACGCTTGGGGTTTCTTCTTGTATCCGTGCTGACCGGATGGTGGTGCCGCTGTGTTTAAGGCCCAATGTCTTTGGTGGTGTGTTGGTGTTAGTGTTAGTGTTAGTGTTAGTGTTGGTGTTAGGGTTAGTGTTGGTGTTGAATTAAGATTAAAATTAAATTAGATTAAATTAAAATTAAATTAAAATTAAGGTTAGGGTTAGTGTCGGGACTTCGTACGAAGTGAGTAACAACTCTCTAATTGAGTGCGCAACCATAGAACGTTTTGTACTTGTCCTGACATCTCGTTAAGTCCTTAACATATTCATGTATGGAGTGATCAACTATTTGTTAACGAAAAGTGGGAAAGGTAACAGATTGCAACGTCGTTTGGTTGTTCTTGTTGAACTCACCGACGAGTAGAAGGAAGGACAAGTCAAACATAGGTGGAATTAAACTGGGTGAGCAAGTCAAAATACCCGACTGTATATAATAAGCCAATATTTTATAGTGTAGAAGGGAAGCTTGCGTGTTTATCTTCAAAATGGTTAATAAAAAAGGATATAAAATAATTTCTTAGTACTTAAAATATTTTGATGTTATAAAATTAAAAACAAAGTAAAACAAAAAGAGCCCAAACCCACTTGGAAAAATACGTTTTATATGGTTTACCGAAAAAAGAAAATCAACAGGGAGGGTGGGTGGGACAAAAAAGCGAAATAAAAATTTTTATTCCCTATATATGAAAAAGAAAGGGAAAGGGAAAGTATTTAGTCTAACGTGCAGGTAAATACCAACCTATAATAGTGTTTCTACAGTGGGTTTGCCCATTATTGGGTATTCCCGGAGAGACCCCCTTCTGGCCAAAGGCTCCCAGGAGGCCTGAAGCGGCTCACTTATTTTACCCAGCCTGCAAAATGCATCTCTCGCGCCAAGTGAACCGGCTTCCCCAATTACCCAGACGGTAAGGAGGTCGCCATTCAATTTTCAGTTCATTTGGACTTGTCTTACTCGGTAAAAGCGCAAAAATCGCCCAAACCTTCCTCTCTAGCCTACCGCCTAGGGGGGACCCCCTATTTTTTACCCCCTCTGGCGGGGTACCCGAAATTTCCCAAGTCCCTTTTCGGACGATTTTTCGGGTCCATTTTCGCCGTCACGGTACTCATTTTATTCACCGAAACGAGATCTTTCCGAAGGCGAAATATTTATTTTTTCGATTTTTTCGAAAAATTTGACCACCCGGTCGGTGGCCAAATTTTCCCAAAAATCTGGTTATGAGGGGTTACTGAGAGGCGAAAAGTGACCCATTTCTTCCAAAAACTCATCGGGCCACTTTTGATGCTCTCATGAGGTGTTCATGGGTTTCTTTGAAAAGGATTTTTCGAGTTCTTTTCAAATACGCTATTTAAAAACTCCGACAAACCATATCCCGCGGTCTATTGTTGCACTTTAGATTCGGGGATGTTGGACTGTCGGGACTTCGTACGAAGTGAGTAACAACTCTCTAATTGAGTGCGCAACCATAGAACGTTTTGTACTTGTCCTGACATCTCGTTAAGTCCTTAACATATTCATGTATGGAGTGATCAACTATTTGTTAACGAAAAGTGGGAAAGGTAACAGATTGCAACGTCGTTTGGTTGTTCTTGTTGAACTCACCGACGAGTAGAAGGAAGGACAAGTCAAACATAGGTGGAATTAAACTGGGTGAGCAAGTCTGACTGTCTCTTCCAACTACGTGGTGTCCCCATAGTTTTTATTATTATTATTATTATTATTGTTATCGTGACCTCGTCTTATTATTATTGTGGTTATGATTATTTTTAAATTATTATTATTATTGGTTTTAAGATTATTCTTTGTTATTTTTCTTTTTCCGCCAACGGGCAATACGTTTGCCTCAGCGAGGGAACGTCCGTGGCGCCCTGAATGGATTCCACCGCCGCCATGTCCCCAAAGTTGCGGGACGCATTATCCGCAGGATTTTCTGGGCCAGCAACGTAATAGAAGAATATCTTAATGTCATCCGTTGCCAACAAGTCGTATACGAGTCGGTACAGCTTGTTCAGTGTGGATCCACGGCCAACCCCTCCAAAGCCGTTTGTCTTTCGTTGGGCTAACACAATTGCCTGGTGATCCGTCACAAATGCATACGTCAATCCTGGTATCAACCGGTCGGTAGACTTCAAGTAAAGAATCGTTTCAATGATTGCCCGTGGTTCTGCGTGAGCGGAGTAGCGCTTAAAAAATATCTCCGGTACGTGCGGCTCCAGTCTCGTCTGCGGCGGTCCTGCGTACAGCAGCTCCTGGTTCCAGCGTTGTCGAATGGTCGTAAAGACTGCCCTCGGGTGTCTCTGGTCGGCTATAATCGCCCCCCATCCACCACCGGAGGCGTCTGTAAAAATAATAAAGTCCTTGTCTCCATCTTCATACGTGACCGAGTTGTGCTTCGCAATCGGGGCAAACTCGTTGTCGAGCAGCTCGCTGGATAATTCGTGTAAACATTCCTGAATATGGGGGCTCAAGAAGGGAATCGCGTCGTCCCAGTCTTTTCCCGCGCTCACGGCGTAGTAGACGGCTCGGTACACCTTTAACAGAGGGTACAGCCTAGCGGGGTTTTTGTTTACTGTGTGGTAGGCAAACATAATGAGCGCAATCACACCGGCAAAGGTTCGACAGGTGTAGTAGGGGCACTTTTCAACGCTCAAATATAATTTGGCCACCGTCTTGTGTGAGTTGCGCACCACACGTTCGTTCCGCTCCGCATCCCAGCTGTACTCCTCTCCTAAAAACATGCTATTCTTACAACTTTCGGCTAATAGCTCGTCATCGGTCATTTGCATCACCGTCTCTCTTGTCGGAGTGGTAAGCAAGTTCGCTCGCTCGATTCGTTTTATGGCTGTTCGTACCGCCTGCAAGAAGGCGGCTTCCTGACCTTCCTGGGCGGCCATCATAATGTTGTCAATGAGGGTTAACACCACCACCCCGTCCGTGGGGAAATCCATAATCTTATCTGTCACGGCCTGTGCCAACGCCACCGACCATCTTGCGCCGGTCGGCAAAGTCTTTAAGCGGTACCATTGGCAGTCCTTTCCTTGGAAAACAAACTTATTCCGCACATCGGTGTTGTCTAGCGGGATGGTGTCGTAAAAAGCGTCAAAATCCAGTTGATACATGTATCGACATGGCTTCAAGGCTTGCCTTCGTTCTAGTCTGCTAGGATACTCTAGTTTTGGCATCGATTCCTTGGCAATCACACCGTTGAGCAACGGCTCCGTGATGAGGCGTCGCCTGCCCTTCATTTCTGGCACAAAGAATACATTGACCCCGTGATACCCTCGTGGGAGGCGGTCAAACTCGGCGTCCGGCAGGACTTCAAACTTTCCCTTTTCGACCGCCAACGCCAAGTCCTCTACCGATAATCCGCACCGCTTGATGGTTCGGCTCGTCTCCCAGTTTAGAAAATACTGTGGTGCCAAGAACTGTTGTACTTCGATCAAGCGGGCCTGAACGTGCTTGTGCTCTCCGTGCATACGAAGGACATTTTCCATGTTCAGTAGTGTGACGTCTTTGAGGTGCAATGGCCACGTTTTCGGGTGTCCCTGAATCGACTCCATCTTCTCTTCCAACTCGGTTGCCTCCGCGTCCTTTCCTTGGGCGTGCAGAACAATAGCCATTTGGCGCAGAATGTCCATATCTTGAATGCCAAGCTGGTCAGCATTGGGGGACGTGACGCCTAGTTCTCCTGCGCTAGGAGGGGGCGGAGGGCCCGATCGACGTTGGCCATAACGGTTGCGGCCTCCCGCGTTGGTTGGCGGCCATAATCCAGGTACCGCAGGAGCGTTTCCTCCTGCGTATGTCCGGTGATCATCATCAGCTGGTCGCGTGGGATCCCTTGACTTGCCAGAAAACGGGCGGCTCCTTTCCGCACAGACGGGAGTTGGGCGTCCGGGTTGACTGCCTTGATGGCTTGTCGCACCTCGGTTCGAATCTTGTGGCGATCGGGGAACAGTCGCATTCGTCCCTCCTTGGTTGCTTTTATTTCCTGAATGGTGGACGCCTCCTGGCGTGGAATCTTGGTGGGGATCGCATAGGGTCCTCTGAATTGCGCCCCCTTGCCTCGCTTCATGAGTAGTATGATTGGTATCAGTTCCAACTCTTGCACCTGTTGTCTCGCCCGCGCTGGAATTACGTGTGGCGGTAATTCTTCCGGTATGTCCAGCAGTGTCATTTCCTGTTCGACGGTCATTTGTCCCAGTTCTATGTCCATCAGCTTGAGCTTCTCGATATCGGTTGCCCGCGCCGCGGCGCACCACATCAGCATAAGAAACAGTGCTGCCCTCGGTTTGGTGTATCGGAGGTGTCGGTAGACTTCCACAAACTCTTCCTTTGTCAGCGGTGCTGGCGGATGCGTTTCTGCCTGTCGCATGAACTTTTGCGCTGCCGCCACCGTATTTCGCCAAATCACACTGTCGTTCAGATTGTATCCTCGTTCCTGATAAGTGCACATTGGTAGATTCTGCAAGGCGGAGTTGATCACGGAGAGGACTCTCACGTAGGTCGACCACTCGTACTTTCTCGCCCGCGCGTCGCGGTCTAGCATTTCGAGCACCGTTTCCGCAGGTGTCCACGTCAGAAACTCGTTCGGCATCGCCTGAATGCGTCGTATCCACTCGTACTGGCGACCTCTTTCTTGGTTGGAGATTCGTCTCCACGCTGTTTCGCGAACATTGGGGTGTTTTTTGGGTCGCAGAACCCAGTTCCTCGGGCAGACATCCCCCCATATCGTTCGTCCCGCTTCGTCGACATGTCTGCCCCTGCAGTTTAAATGCTTTGCTTGATCTGCGTATCGCTCAATAAATTCTCCTGCATTGTCTGCCGGTTCAAATTCTTCCATCGTCTCCTGATTCGCGTTGGTGTTTGGAGGCTGCGCTGTCCTAATTTCGCTCGTGTAATGCGGTTCTGCTTCGTCAAACTGCAACAGTGGATTGAGCTGCCTGAGCTTATTTATTTTTAGGCACTGCTGTCGCGCTTCCTCCGCGCAACGGTAGAAACCGATATGCGCTGCTTCTCGATCTTGTGTTAATGCAAAATGCGGTCGATGCTCGTCGTTGATAAATTTAATGCCGAGTACAAAATATCTTGTCGGCATATCAAGTATGTCGACCGCGTCTGGTAGCGTGTACATTTCCTCTCTTTGCAAGTGATACTCTCGTTGTAGGAATAAAAATTCCCCCATCGCACCTCTGTTGTGACTGTCTCTGTCCGAAAGTCCTAAAACCGTTGGCGCGGCGTCACTGCCGTTTGCAAACCCGAAGGGAAACACAAACACACCACCTCTGCACAAACTGTCTGCTGGATCGTGGAATTGTCCTGGAGCCATTTTCTGATAGACGCGTCTCGTCGTTAAACCGTGTGGATGTAATGCAAATTGTTTATTCAACGCCAAGCTCAGCAGCGCTGTCGCTGCGAA
Organism: Angomonas deanei; assembly: GCA_903995115.1. NCBI lineage: Eukaryota > Euglenozoa > Kinetoplastea > Trypanosomatida > Trypanosomatidae > Angomonas > Angomonas deanei. The sequence continues at coordinate 526,498 of LR877164.1, forward strand.
AAAGGATGTCACTTGTCGTGCCATCAAACTCGACTTGTTCTCTTCGTAAGTATTCAACAGGTCTTCTATTTTATTTGCGAACGTCGCCGCCAGCTGTGGATTACCGCCGATGATAGAAGTATGCTTCCTTGTGCGTTTATAATTTTCCAACCGTTTCTTAAAGTCGTTCAGCGTTGTGTGATGGTCTACACTAGCGCAGAATTTGCGAAACGCTTTAATCTCCTCCGTCGTGAGATGCCGTAGCGGCAGTTGAAAATAAATTGACATGGCGTTGAGGATCACAAAAATACCACAGTCCTCGCTGTTGCGATCTTGCTTTTGACACGTGACAAAATTGAGTCTTCGCTTTGGAAATGCGTGTTGGTGTAGTCGTTTAATATCTCTTTCTACCGGCGCCGAAGGCGCTGAGTCGTACACGTCCACTTTCTTTGGTCTGAAGTGGAGCAGTAACCAGTGGCCTCGCGTGTGAATTGGCCACATGACGTCTGTGTGCTTTGCTTTGAATGTTAAGAATTGTTGAATCTCGTCATCTGTCAGACGGCTAATGCTCGAACAGCTGAATACGGTATGCAAAAGACTCAGAATAAAATCCAACTCGTGGTTGGTAGTCGAACCACGCAGTAGTGAGCCTCCTTTAAATATTATTGGATGGTGTTTCCTTTGCTGTTTCGTCGTCGCATTATTATTTTTATTGTGATGTCCTAGGTTGGAAGGTAATTGGCGTTCTTCCTCCCTAGGCGAATTTAGTTTTTTGGGGTTCCAGATTGAAACTGGTACGCTTCGTCGTCCTCCTCGTTGCCAACGTAGCCTCTGCCGTTGTAATTGCCGCGGCCCCTTCCACGATTGCCGCCGTTGTTGCCGCGATAAGGCGCGTTCTGGTAATTGTTATTATTATTGTTGTTGTTGGAACGCGCTCTGGAATTGGCGGATGACACCTGGCTTAATTTCTTGTCCATGGCGTTCATCTTGTTCATGAGCTGAAGAAAAATATTCTCCGTGTTGTCCATTTGCAGCGCGAGAATTTGTTCGCCTTGTTCATTAATGATGCGTTCGCTGTAAGCGCCACCGCGGACGGTTGTCTTTTTTGGCGATGCTTGGTGAAGCCACGAACGGTCAGCAAAAAATGTGTCGTTTCCTGCTGCGCCTCCCGTCATCGTTTCATCCGATGCTGCGGTCAACATCTGCGTGTTGAGTGTTATGAGGTCGTTATTAACCGGCGGGAAAAGCGGAAGCTGCAATTTTAACACGGCTGCCGTCATCATCTCCTGGTCTGCTTTCGGATAAAAGCATAACATGAAGACATTGTGGTGGAGAATTTTGTTCTCGGGAGACACTTTGACTAGGATGTAATCCAAGTAGGCTTGCGCTTTTTCGGCGGGAAGCCCCAGTTGAAAATACGATCCGTATACCATCTCTGCAATACTTAACGAGTGGGATTTTGCCATCATGGTAAAGCTGTTTACCGCATTCTCCTTAAGGATTTTGTATCCACTGTTCTTTTGCTCCAAGGTGCCTGACGGTAGGACATTATCCCATCGTTTTTTGACGGCGCGGAAGGTTCGCAAGTGTGGTTCCAAGTTCTCGGCATGCATCTGCTCCATCACGGTCGACATTTGGCAGTCTTCGCGTGTCTTGCGAGCAAAGTCGAGTAACATGGTCTCCACTTTTAAGGTGTAATCTTGCTCCGAGAGCTTATTTTCCTTCCGCATCTGCTGCAGCTCCCTCACAAAATCTTCCGTGCTTGACATGGCTGTGGCGTAGAGTGACAAAAAAGCGAAATAAAAATTTTTATTCCCTATATATGAAAAAGAAAGGGAAAGGGAAAGTATTTAGTCTAAAGTGCAGGTAAATACCAACCTATAATAGTGTTTCTACAGTGGGTTTGCCCATTATTGGGTATTCCCGGAGAGACCCCCTTCTGGCCAAAGGCTCCCAGGAGGCCTGAAGCGGCTCACTTATTTTACCCAGCCTGCAAAATGCATCTCTCGCGCCAAGTGAACCGGCTTCCCCAATTACCCAGACGGTAAGGAGGTCGCCATTCAATTTTCAATTCATTTGGACTTGTCTTACTCGGTAAAAGCGCAAAACTCGCCCAAACCTTCCTCTCTAGCCTACCGCCTAGGGGGGACCCCCTATTTTTTACCCCCTCTGGCGGGGTACCCGAAATTTCCCAAGTCCCTTTTCGGACGATTTTTCGGGTCCATTTTCGCCGTCACGGTACTCATTTTATTCACCGAAACGAGATCTTTCCGAAGGCGAAATATTTATTTTTTCGATTTTTTCGAAAAATTTGACCACCCGGTCGGTGGCCAAATTTTCCCAAAAATCTGGTTATGAGGGGTTACTGAGAGGCGAAAAGTGACCCATTTCTTCCAAAAACTCATCGGGCCACTTTTGATGCTCTCATGAGGTGTTCATGGGTTTCTTTGAAAAGGATTTTTCGAGTTCTTTTCAAATACGCTATTTAAAAACTCCGACAAACCATATCCCGCGGTCTATTGTTGCACTTTAGATTCGGGGATGTTGGACGGTTAGGGTTAGGGTTAGGGTTAGGGTTAGGGTTAGGGTTAGGGTTAGGGTTAGGGTTAGGGTTAGGGTTAGGGTTAGGGTTAGGGTTAGGGTTAGGGTTAGGGTTAGGGTTAGGGTTAGGGTTAGGGTTAGGGTTAGGGTTAGGGTTAGGGTTAGGGTTAGGGTTAGGGTTAGGGTTAGGGTTAGGGTTAGGGTTAGGGTTAGGGTTAGGGTTAGGGTTAGGGTTAGGGTTAGGGTTAGGGTTAGGGTTAGGGTTAGGGTTAGGGTTAGGGTTAGGGTTAGGGTTAGGGTTAGGGTTAGGGTTAGGGTTAGGGTTAGGGTTAGGGTTAGGGTTAGGGTTAGGGTTAGGGTTAGGGTTAGGGTTAGGGTTAGGGTTAGGGTTAGGGTTAGGGTTAGGGTTAGGGTTAGGGTTAGGGTTAGGGTTAGGGTTAGGGTTAGGGTTAGGGTTAGGGTTAGGGTTAGGGTTAGGGTTAGGGTTAGGGTTAGGGTTAGGGTTAGGGTTAGGGTTAGGGTTAGGGTTAGGGTTAGGGTTAGGGTTAGGGTTAGGGTTAGGGTTAGGGTTAGGGTTAGGGTTAGGGTTAGGGTTAGGGTTAGGGTTAGGGTTAGGGTTAGGGTTAGGGTTAGGGTTAGGGTTAGGGTTAGGGTTAGGGTTAGGGTTAGGGTTAGGGTTAGGGTTAGGGTTAGGGTTAGGGTTAGGGTTAGGGTTAGGGTTAGGGTTAGGGTTAGGGTTAGGGTTAGGGTTAGGGTTAGGGTTAGGGTTAGGGTTAGGGTTAGGGTTAGGGTTAGGGTTAGGGTTAGGGTTAGGGTTAGGGTTAGGGTTAGGGTTAGGGTTAGGGTTAGGGTTAGGGTTAGGGTTAGGGTTAGGGTTAGGGTTAGGGTTAGGGTTAGGGTTAGGGTTAGGGTTAGGGTTAGGGTTAGGGTTAGGGTTAGGGTTAGGGTTAGGGTTAGGGTTAGGGTTAGGGTTAGGGTTAGGGTTAGGGTTAGGGTTAGGGTTAGGGTTAGGGTTAGGGTTAGGGTTAGGGTTAGGGTTAGGGTTAGGGTTAGGGTTAGGGTTAGGGTTAGGGTTAGGGTTAGGGTTAGGGTTAGGGTTAGGGTTAGGGTTAGGGTTAGGGTTAGGGTTAGGGTTAGGGTTAGGGTTAGGGTTAGGGTTAGGGTTAGGGTTAGGGTTAGGGTTAGGGTTAGGGTTAGGGTTAGGGTTAGGGTTAGGGTTAGGGTTAGGGTTAGGGTTAGGGTTAGGGTTAGGGTTAGGGTTAGGGTTAGGGTTAGGGTTAGGGTTAGGGTTAGGGTTAGGGTTAGGGTTAGGGTTAGGGTTAGGGTTAGGGTTAGGGTTAGGGTTAGGGTTAGGGTTAGGGTTAGGGTTAAATTAAAATTAAAATTTAAAATTTAAAATTTAAAATTAAAATTTAAAATTAAAATTAAAATTAGGTGAAATTTAAAATTAAAATTTAAAATTAAAATTTAGGTAAATTTAAGAATTTAAAATTAAATTAAAAATTAAATTAAATTATAGAATTAAATTTAGAATTAAATTGGAAATT